>CM056051.1:498338690-498597036 GCA_029574335.1 Rana kukunoris | reverse complement strand
GATAGATTTTGTTTGTTTTAGTTTAGTTGGGTTTTAGTTCTATAAACATAATTGTTTAAGGTGAACAGAGCTTAGGTATGATTATTATGATCTATTTTTATTTTTTAAAAAATTTGAAAGTTGATCATTAATTTTATGATTAATTATGTGATTAATATATTTTTGGTTCAACATTTTTTTTTTTTTAGTGTTCCTTTAACCAGTTTTTGGCATTGGGGCTGCTATTAGTGTGCTCATGGGGATTGAGTCATTTTGGACATGTTTGTTTTTGGTCAATGAGTCAGTGGGGCTCGTTTTTTTTTCTGTTTTCGGCAACCCATTGCTGTTTTTGTGCAAGTTACGCTAGATGCAGGAACCCAGCAAGATACTGGGGGAAGTTCTGCCAGTTGTCTACTATTTCACAAAAAGTGGATTGTCTACTTGAAAGCCTACGTTTTCCCCCTAGTACCAATGGAAGGTGTGGGGATGGATCTTGAATCTAGAATGTGGGGGTATGGTTAAAAATAGATGTTACTGGTCAGCCCCGCTCCTGGACCCGAGCCTCAAAACTCCGGTTTTGCGTCCAAACTGTAACAAACCAGTCTGAAAAGTGCGTAACATTAACGGGTCTCAAGGTGGAATGCCCAGGTACCCCATATATCCAGTACTCGGATGAGGTGGGGACTTTCCCCTTGTAAGAGTGGTCATGGAGGGTTGCCAACCAATAATGATCCTTATTCTTGATGCCACAAATTCTCAGGTCCTTTGCAGGCTTTGAAGAATAAGGGAAACCATGCACCACAAGTTTGCGGAGGCATGAGAAGCAGAGTCCTCAGGGTCACTGAAGATTACAAAATCTGTAACTGCCTACTCCCATGGTTTCTGGGGACTGAAAACCATTTCTTTGGGTTTGACATATGTCTTCCTTTGCTTATTTGCCTCCAAAACTGCCAAAATCCTGCAGTGTCAGAAGACTGGTGTCTGCATAAAGTAGGACTTGAGGAGAGGAAAGCAAATCATTCTCTTCCTCTTATTGCTTTGCCTCAAGTGACCTGTTCACAATGCCACACAGAGTATGCTCCAGTAGGAACACAAGAGGCATTGGGGTCAACAGCAAACAGGGAGGTTAATTAGATTGCGATTGAAGCTTCAATATTTACTTATTGAAGCTAGTTCAATCACAAACGATTTAACGCCGGAAATATCAAGGAACTTTCCTTCAAGAACCGATATTTTAAAGTGTGAACGTTATTTTAAACGAGTCAAAATTACGTTATTTTAAAGAGTCAATCGTTAAGCAGCAGTTATTCACAAAGATTCGTTTGAAGTGCACATCCCTAAGCAGGGTTGAATTTTATTTCCCAGGGGGGCGTTTGTTGTTAGGGGTAGCTTTTGGAAGTTTTTTAGGTTTTTTGTGTGTTTGGGAAGCTAGGGGCAAGCTGTGGCTTTTTTAAGATGTAGTGTAGCAGCGAAGAAGAACATGTGAATGTTTATCAGATTTATAACGATTCCTAATCTCCGAGAATATTGGAATGACTTTTCTCTGTCACCTGAGGGACTCCGGGACGCTCTCATTACATCTCTGATTATTCCCCATGTGTCACAGAAATTACACATGGAAGTTTTGCACACACTAGAAGCATGCTCATACCATGCTTATTCTCTCTCTGTCTCTCTTCTCATCTCTTGCACACACAGGTCTCCTCCCCTCTGCTGAAGGAATAGATCCAAGCATTATTTATGATCTAAGATTTAGCAAATGTAATAACGTCTGAGTGTAGATAAAGAGTCGTTAGAAAACCATAACGACTAGTTAAATAACGAAATATTATAGCTTTCGTGAATACCATGTTTGCTAGCGTTAAATAAGGAGTGCTAATTTAACACCTGAAGAAAACCAATAACGTTTCTCTTTGTGAATTGACCCCATTGTGTGATTGCACATCATCCTTGTCGCCTCAAAAATTGACAGTACAGTGCATGCATCCCTTATCAGCAAAAAAAATTGTATAAATCAGTGTAGTGCAGCAAAGATCAACATTAAATCAAAACACACAAAATATATTACTAAAAGTCTCTGTAAATAAATTCCTCTGTGAAAACGTCAACAGTATATCTCATAACCAATGTAAGAAAATCAATGTCAATCCTTTATCAGATAAATTGCCTGCTCACCTCCGTGCAAAAGATTAAAAAAGAGGTAATATCTCCTCACATCCAGATCAAGCAGCTCCACTTCTTATCCTCTCATTAAATGGATTAATGGATCTCTTCCTCTCCTCACTCCACATGGGAAAAAGCAGCAGGCTGGTGTTTCATCAAAAACAAATGGCTCCAATCCTTATCTCACATTGTATGCAATGAATTATCTGATGCTCACAACTCTCATAGGATAATATGTAAAGCAAAAAAGGCAGAGTGGGATATGGCAAAGGCCATATCCTGTTTGAAGATAAGATCGAGGGTGTGCCCTGAAAGACCTAGTCCTTCCAATTGATCAATGCAAGTCTTGGTATTGGGGTCCTGTGAGGAATTTGCCCATAGGTTGAAGTCTCCAAGTAACAGGAGCTGTTTGGTATTCAAGGTGTATGTAGAATTAAATTCTGTCTACGATGTGGGGAGATGCGTTTTTGGTTATGGTAGTCTATAGCACAGTACTACGTGAATGGTGTCCCGGGGCGTTGTTTGGAGTTGTAGAGTGAGCGTTTCCATGAACGAATGAATTGAATCTGGTTTGGGGAGCGCGAGGTAAGACTTATAAATTACTGCCAGGCCTCCTCCTCTTTACCCACTTTTGTTTTTGGTTAGGATACCATAGTTCTCTGGCACCAGTTCTCCTAGAATGGTGTTACTATCCAATGTCAGACAGCTTTCAGTGATGAAGAGGAAATCTATGTTGTGTTCTGTGATGGAATCGTGGATTTCTTGTCTATGCTTGACTGCGGATCTTGCTTTGATCAGGGCGCATGATAAATGTTGTACATGCGACGGTGCCTTCCTGTTTTTGATAGTCAATGGATTCTTAACAATTGTTATTTCTGTAGTATTATTTAAATGTCGTCTGCTAATATCACGGCGGTGTTCTTTAGGCCACAAATGGTTTTTGCTGAATATTTGATGATCATGATCCCAAAAAACGCCGATGATGACGAGATGGTTAGTTAGCGACGGAGGTGACACACTGAAGGACCGTGCTGTTGACGATGATTGACGGAGGTTGTAGTGCAAATTGGATTTGGCTTTAGTAAATCAACTCAAGTGTGTTCTGTACAGATATATTTATTGACTCACCTCACTATACAGAAATACTAGATCAAAGATGTAACAAGCATATAACTCGATACAGCTCACCAGGTCAGACTCAGATGCATGTCACTATGCTCCCCTCCACGCATATCGCCAAGTCATAGGCTTCCTCAGTAGTATCTTTTGCACAGAGGTGAGCAGGCAATTTATCGGATAGAAGATTGACACATTGTTTTTCTTACATTGGTGACAGGATACACTGGTGAACTTTTCACAGAGGAATTTACGGAGACTTTTAGTGATACATTTTATTTGTTCTGATTTAATGTTGATCTTTGCTGCACTACACTGATATATACTATTTATTTTTCTTGAGTTGTGAAATCACTTTTCCAATGGCTTATTAATAGCATAGACACATATTTATTGTTCTTTGTGTTGATTGATAATTCTTTTGATTTTATCCTTTATCAGCAGCCATTGGTGTGGGGGGAAGCTGAGCTGCCCCGAGCCTGTCCTTTTGCCATACTCACACATGTATTCGTTGACGATTCTCTGGCAATGCTGCAGTGGCTGCAAAACAAACTAGGCAGTTTAGGGGCAGATGGAAGTCCCACTGAATTTCAGCCAACAGAACACTGGCTGTGTATAACCACCTGAATTAGCTAGACTCTTCCGGCCTGCCTTAGAAGATCTTGCAAACCTGGGTAGCCGTTTAAGAAATGCTGCACCGCCAAATTGAGGACATGTGCCATTAAAAAAAACATAAATCTAAGATCTCATATAGGTAATGTCTGACACTTCAAAGACATATAGACAGTCCCAGTTCATGTAGTTTAAAAACCAAGGGTGACGTAGGAGGCACCAACAAGCAGGGACAGAATCCTCAGTAGTGCTCAGATGTTACAATTATTGTGCATCAGGCCACTTACCTCACTTTGTGGACCTCTGAATAAACAAAAAAGGTCATTCAAGCTTTCCCAACAGGGGAAATCAAAAGATGAAGTCCTACCTCTAAGCCAAATTGGATCATGCTTTGCTGGGGATTTTCCATGTGTCCTTTTCAGGCATGGCACATGTAAAGTTTCCCTGTTAAGGGGCGGACTGAAGGTTAGTGCCATTATCACACCACCATTCCTGGCTCACGGTTCTGTGCTCAAAGAATCTCTTCTCCAGTGTGGCTCCTTTCCCCTAGGCCAGTGTTTCTCAACCCTGCACTCAAAGGAAAATCTGCAAATATGGCCTGTTGGGGATATTTATTTTGCACAGGTGCTTTAAATCAGTCAATGGCTTGTTATTTTGGACAGCTATTTAATCCAAGAAACACATTCCCAAAACATGGCCTGTTGGGGGTACTCCAGAACATGGTTAAGAACCACTGCCCTAGTAAATGGAAAGGTGGGGAAAGGTGGGGTAGCAAACCCCGGGACTTTAAACGGTGTCCAAATAAATGAATAAACAAATGTTAAGAAAATATACAGAATTTATTACAATTTATACATACAAAGATTAACATAACAATGTTTGGAATAAAATAACCAAGTGATGGTCCATAACGAACCAATGTGGCTCACACTAAGGACTGCTGCAGGACAAAGGGGACCAGTGGGATCCCCAGCCCTGCAGCACTGTCACCACACAATGAGAGCGATCCGGGACGGGGAAGAAAAAACCCCGTTGCTCCGCCTATGATGGGCGTGGCCGGCAAGAGCATTTCAAGTAAAGCTCATCACTGGGGGAAATAGCAGGCGCCATCTAGGATGGTGGCATGAACCCCCAATCTAATGCGGTTCAGCCACTAGAATGATGGAGAATGGAATGGCCCGAATGTAGGGTGGAGTGATCAAGGCAATTAAACAAGGGATCTCCTACAAAAGCCAAAAGTGACCATTAATGCTGTTCTGGAGCGCCCATGCTGCTCGTACAGCCTGTTCAAAACAATAGGAAAAGGACATAAATGAGGGATGCCCCCCATAGAAAGCTTTCTGGCGAAGGAATATTAAATCTCTCTAGAATATTAATAAAGTAAATTAAATGATAATGACTCAATATCGATGATGGTTTTAAGTAATGGTTAAAAACTGTTCACAAAGTAAACAAATGAACATAGCTTCTTTCTTTGGCGAATTATTTAGGAATTATATTCATAATTTCTTTTTAATTGGATATCAATTATATCTATAATTGGTTGCTGTGTGTCTGGATTTTAGCCGATCTCTGAGGGTGAGTGTTGTTCGTCCTGTTTTATTGCTGTTATTATGCAAATTATATGCATGTTATATTGTTGCTAACATTATTCATTTTCCCGCCATTTATCGTTTTTGTGTTAAAAACGTTTATTGTTTTATGTACTTTTGTGTGCTATATAATCATGTGTTTCGGACCGGACTTTGTAATCCAGTCCCTTCTAATGAGCAATTGGCTTTATTGGTTAATTAATGTGTTTTTTCCTTTTTTATTATTTTGTAGTTTCTCCCCCTGTACTAAGCCCCTGATGAAGCCCGGCCCTGGGCGAAACATGTTGGGCAACAGTCAAGCATAGGGACTTCAGTGGCCCTTAGTGTGAGCCACATTGGTTCGTTATGGACCATCACTTGGTTATTTTATTCCAAACATTGTTATGTTAATCTTTGTATGTATAAATTGTAATAAATTCTGTATATTTTCTTAACATTTGTTTATTCATTTATTTGGACACCATTTAAAGTCCCGGGGTTTGCAACCCCACCTTTCCCCACCTTTCCATTTATTATACATTATGGGATGTGGTGTCCTCGATTGATATCTCCCTGCTTACATTCTACTCACTGCCCTAGTAGTTTGTGTCCTGGCAAAGCAGTAAAAGCACCCACACACAGTATAGTAAACCACTGGCTAGGCAAAGTTAACTCTTTGATTGGGAAAGGGTTGACATCAGGACAATCATTAGTACAGCAAATGCATATTTTAAGCTAGGGTTGCACAAATACCACTTTAAGTAGCTTATGTCTTTACAATGCTTATATTTACACGTTAACCTTTATAATTGTATTATTATTTAACAGGCCGAGGGAGGGGGGGGGGGGGCTTTGGTGAGCAATCAAGGGTCTAAATAGACCAACATCTCCCCTTTGAGAAAGGGACTGAGGACAGCTTCCCCAGTAGCACTGAAGATGAATGGACAGGAGACAGCAGCTCTCCATTTATAAACTGAAGCATCATATACAGTTTACAATGCTCAGTTATGAATGGACAGATCACCAACATACAATATATATATATGCCAGTAAACATTTACCGACTCCATCCTTACAGATCTGGGATGGGGACAGCCAGGGGATGATCGGTGCAGGCAGTTACATGCACGATACCCCTGTATAGACTTCAATAAAGCAGCCGACAGCCATGGAGGGGAGAGGAGAGCAGCAGCTGTCAGCTATTAAAAAGGCTATACTGGGGGAGGGGGATCTATGCCTGTAACATCCCACACCGATCACCTATGAGGCTGCCCAACACGTTTCCCTGTATGGTAAGAACACCCATCCAATACAACAGGTATTGGGTAAAGTATCATAGCATTTGCACGAGTACAGTATGGTGCTTGGTATCGGTGCAACCCTATTTTTAGCACTGATCACTATTAGTGTCCCTGGTTCCCAGTATCAGAATGTCTACTGACTACTGCACTATCACAGTCCCACTGCCATTACTAGTAGAACATTTTAGATTGTGTGTGTGTGTGTATATATATATATAATATATATATATATATATATATATATATATATATATATATTATATATATATATATAATATATATATACTGTACTTAGGGTTGCCACCTGTATGGGATTCACCTGTACAGTACGGGTTTTCAATCATGTGTCCGGGTCTCCTTCCGCCTTCTACCCGGACACATGATTCACATTGTACTGTGGCTTAGCTGGTGGAGGAACACTAGTAGTTAATGTTGTTAGGTGAATGTTCTTATACTTATACAGCAGTTCCAACAATCTAATCTGAGTCCCCCAGCCTCTTCTATACAGATATACAGAGTAATGTAATTGTCCGGATCAGCAGCACAAGGATTACTCTGCAGGGACTATTTGATGGCTTTCGGGGCTCAGGCGGAGTAATCGTGTGCTGAGGTTCTCTGCAATTACATTACTCTGTATAGAAGAGGACATCGGGACTCAGATGGTCCGAAAGGCTGAAGATAAGAACTTTCTCCTAATGACTCTGTACACACACGAGGAGGAGGAGGGGGGAGAATGGACGCTCTGCTCTCAGGTCGGCACTAATGTTTTTGATATGTCCTGTAGATAGGGGAGGGAGAGAGTATCTGGGAAGAAGGACAAGGTAGAAAATATGAGTGATCGAGGGGTTAGGAGGACATGTCATGTTCTGGGGGGTTGCTTTGGCAGGGGGAAGGCAATGCTAGAAGCAAATGTGGATTAGATTTGAAATCTGGCAACCCCTCTGTTCCTTCCTAAAACACCCCTCCAGCACATTGTCCAACTCCCTCCCCCCTGCATTGACCCTCTTCTCTCACAAAGTGCCCCCCCCAGCACATATCTGACCCCTGAAGCACCCCCAGCACATACTGTATGGGCGCAGAGGCTGTATATAATGGGCACCGTGGCTGTATATGATGGGCACAGTGGCTGAATATGATGGGCACAGAGGCTGCATATGGTGAGCACAGAGGCTGCATATGATGGGCACAGTGGCTGCATATGGTGAGCACAGAGGCTGCATATGATGGGCACAGTAGCGGCATATGATGGGCACAGTGGTTGCATATGGTGAGCACAGAGGCTGCATATGATGGGCACAGTGGCTGCATATGGTGAGCACAGAGGCTGCATATGATGGGCACAGTGGCTGCATATGATGGGCACAGTGGTTGCATATGGTGAGCACAGAGGCTGCATATGATGGGCACAGTGGCTGCATATGATGGGCACAGTGGCTGCATATGATGGGCACAGTGGCTGCATATGGTGAGCACAGAGGCTGCATATGGTGGGCACAGAGGCTGCATATGATGGGCACAGTGGCTGCATATGGTGCGCACAGAGGCTGCATATGATGGGCACAGTGGCTGCATATGATGGGCACAGTGGCTGCATATGGTAAACACAGAGCTGCATATGATGGGCACAGTGGCTGCATATAATGGGCACAGTGGCTGCATATGATGGGCACAGAGGCTGCATATGATGGGCACAGTGGCTACATATGTTGGGCACAGTGGCTGCATATGGTGGGCACAGAGGCTGCATATGATGGGCACAGAGGCTGCATATGATGGGCACAGTGGCTGCTAAAGATGTTTTTTTTTTTTTTACAGAATCAGTTTGTTTGCCCCCCCCCCCCCCAAAAATATATTTGTGCACTGGCTGCTAACAAAAGTGTCCCAGGTATTTTACAACTTGTAGCGTATACCCCCCAAAAAATGCCGCTGCTAAAATGTTCGGATTTACCTTGAAGAAAAGGTGGCAACCCTAACTGTACTGTATATCATTTTTGTATATACTCTCTCACATACACACTTGTGTATTTTGTGTTTAACTACTTTTGCACAAACCAAACAATAGACTTGGGATTTTTTCTTTTCTTACCAAACATATAGCCGATAAAGAAATTGTTTTTCTATGGACTTATAGCAGAAAGTAAAAATACTTTTCTTAAAAATGGTTGGCCTTTCATTTATAGATCAAACGGGTGATCAAATACCACCAAAAGAAAGCTCAATTTGTGGGGGAAAAAAGGCATGAATTTTATTTGGGTAGCGTGGCATGACCACGCAAATGTCAGTTAACCACTTCTAGACCAAGCCGCTTTTTGAGATTCATGGTTTACATGTTAAAATCATATTTTTTGCAAGAAAATTACTTAGAACCCCCCAAACAGCAGTGGTTTTCAACCTAGGTGTCGAATGCAAATTTGCCAGGGGTCACTGAATCCTGGACTGTTCCTGATGCCCACACTGCTCCCAGCCTTTTGAGGCCACCCAGCAGGGCTGTCCCTGGAGACACCCACTCGGTTCACAGTATAGCTGGGAGGCAATGAAGTGGGAGGAATGAAGTGGGAGGGGCTGGAGGAGACCCCAGCTCCTGATTTCAGCATAGGTGTCATAGTTGCGAGACACCACAAAGCCATTAAATGTCCCCGCTACAGTTCTCAGATCAGATGACCTTGATCATAAGCACCTGAGTTAGCTGATCAGAACTCCCCGCTAGCACTGCAAGAAGGAATACAAAAAATAGAGAATACATGGAAGGGAAAAGAGGGAGGAACAAAGAAAAAAAAAGGAAGAGAAAGAACAGGAGCAAGAACAAGACAGCTAGAGAGGGATGGGACATCAAGAAAATTAGGACAGAGGAAAAAAAATATATACATCCTAAAATAAGTGGTTTTAACCACTTAAGACCCCGACCTTTAGGCAGGTAAAGGACCTGGCCAGTTTTTTGTGATTCGGCACTGCAACGCTTTAACTGACAATTGCGCGGTCGTGCGACGTGGCTCCCAAACAAAATTGGCGTCCTTTTTTTCCCCAGAAATAGAGCTTTCTTTTGGTGGTATTTGATCACCTCTGCGTTTTTTTTTTTGGACTAGAAACAAAAATAGAGCAACAATTTAAAAAAAAAAATCAATATTTTTTACTTTTTGCTATAATAAATATCCCCCAAAAATATATAATTGTTTTTCTCAGTTTAGGCCGATACGTATTCTTCTACCTATTTTTGGTAAAAAAAATCGCAATAAGCGTTTATCGATTGGTTTAAGTTAAATTTATAGCATTTACAAAATAGGGGATCGTTTTATTGCATTTTTATTATTATTATTTTTTTACTACTAATGGCGGCAATCAGCGATTTTTTTCGTGACTGCGATATTATGGATACACATCGGACAATTTTGACACATTTTTGAGACCATTAAAAATGCATTGTTTACTGTGAAAATGACAATGGCAGTTTGGGAGTTAATCACTAGGGGGCGCTGAAGGGGGTGTGGCTGTAGGTGTGACGTTATTGATTGTGTTTCCCTATATCAGGGAAACACACTATCAATGACAGCGCCACAGTAAAGAACGGGGAAGCTGTGTTTACACACAACTCTCCCCGTTCTTCAGCTCCGGGAACCGATCACAGTGACTCCAGCGGCAATCAGTCCGCGGGTCCCGCGGCCGCGGTCACGGAGCTTCGGACCGCTTTGCGCGCCCGCGACCCACGGCTGGGCAATTAAAGAGGACGTACAGGTACGTGCCTGTGCCCAGCTGTGCCATTCTGCCGACGTAAATCTGCAGGAGGCGGTCCTTAAGTGGTTAATACTGTAGGAAGGGTCTCAAGAAGTGGTAAATGTCTGGGTTAGGGGTGGAAATTTTTATTTATTTTTTATCTGAAAATACTTTTATCGTAAATAATGTGGCATTTTTATATATATATATATATATATATATATATATATATATATATATATATATATATATATATATATATATAGGAATGCCCGGCCATAGGCGGGCCTGAGTTTGTAGGAGGAGTCGGGGGGGTTCATAACCCGACCCTCCTTCTCCTGTCTCCCGCAGCCGGACCTTCTGGTTTTCGGCGGCGTGACGTCATCTCCGGGCGACACGGCTCCACGGCTCCTCGGCCCCGCGATCGTTTCACTTTTCGGGTTGGTTCCGCCTCCTCGCTCGGCCACCTCGTACAGGTCCCGCTGCATCTCATCGCATGGGCATAGGGGGGGGGGTTTCAGTTTGCTCTCTGGTAGCTATGGTTGGGAGGAGGCCATAGGGGGAGGGGGGGTGCTACCCTCGGTTGCAGCCTGCTACTCTGCTACCAGGGGAACTTTTGTTTTGTTTTTTTCATCACCATGCGTTTCAATGTTTTTCTTAACTATCCATGTGTCCCAGGTAGAGGTATCTATTGATCCCCTCATCCCTCCAGGTGGCAGCTTGATCAAGGTGTGATTCCTGGGACAGAGCCATAGGTTTTCAGTCAGAGGTCCTGGTCTCCCTGGGGGGGGCCCACTCTTAGTGAGGAAGGAACATTACCAGGTGAGCCAGTCAATCGCATGCGTGTGCCTTTGACACGCTAAACGTGGCGCAATCTCCATTCCGGTGTTGTTTTCGCTCTCAGCAGATGTTGTGATTTTCGTTATCATCATTGGGCCAGATTCAGGTAGAGTTAGGCTGGAGTATCCATTGATCCGCCAGCCTAACTGTCACTTTAAGCCGGCGTTTTTGTTTTCTGTAACCAGAAAACAAGAAACGCCGGGTTGGAGTTCCGATGCGATCGGTGCAATTGAATTTCGCCATCGCATCGTTACTTCAACTTAAAAATGGCGCCGCTGATTAACGCTGAAAAAATATGTTAATCAGCGGGAGTCGGAAATTCACGATCTTTTTCGGGCGCGACGCAGTGACTTTACGACGTTTCCGGAAGCGATACGCGACGTAAAGATAAAGCAGCCCCCTAGTGGAGTATCCTATGTTAAGTATAGGCGTCGTCATCGCGACGGAAAAAAAAAAATCGCGTCGCTTGCGTAAAACGTTCATGAATGGGGATGTGACGTCATTGACGTTCACTGACAGAATTTGGAGCATGCGCACTGGGATGCATTGACACTCGACGCATGCGCAGTACGTTCGCCGCGGGATCGCGCATAGTTTAAATAATACACGCCCCGTATCCGCCCAATTTGAATTCCGCCGGCTCATTTGCGATGCCGCAACTTTAGGAGCAAGTGCTTCATGAATAACAACACTTGCTCCTAAAATTTCGGCAGAGTAACGTAAATGAGAAGCGTTACTCCAGAGCAAAGATGCTCTCATCTACCTGAATCTGGCCCATTGTGTCTATAGTTTTCCTTCTCTGTTTCAGGATATTTATCGTGCAGTTACGTTTTACGTGAATAGCAGGGTTTTTTTCACACTGTTTCAGTGAGTGTCATGCAGTTGTTGCTTCGTTTTTAAATTGAATTCACACTCAGGGTGCTGGTTCCACTCCGCATTAGCTTTCACACGGGTGTCACTAGGAGGGGGGGGGGGTGGGTTCCGCAGGGTCAGGGACGGGGTGAGTTGCACTGACTTTCCTGTCGGGGGGCAGGGGGGGTAGTGTTTCCACTGGGGGGGTCACCCACCATGCTTGTGGGTGCATACGGTTGAGATGCTTTGTTTTTATATGACTTGATCAGTGGCAAGTTCTCCTCAACCGTCTGGTATGGGACATAGGGCTGCCACCTGTACGGGATTTACCCGTACAGTACGGGTTTTGAACCATGTGTCCGGTTTTCAGTCTCCCTGGAACCCGGACACATGATTCATTCAGAACGGACTGTGGCAGATGGGGATCGGGGAAGGAACATAGCTAGCACTTATTGGGCGACATCTGGGGGCTGAGGAAGGAACGGGACTAGTTAAAACAGTCAGCAGTGCTCTGAGTGCAGTAAAACTTTTTCAGCGGCACCCGACAATTAATCTATAGTCCCGGTCCCCTTGTGTATATCAATCCGCGGGAGCATGCAATTGCAGGGAGCCACAGTACAAGGATTACTCCGCGGGGACTATTTGATGATTTTCGGCCACAGGTGAAGTAATCCTTGTGCTGCCAGCCTGCGGATTGATAGAGAAGTGGAGGTCAGGAGCATGACATAAAGATTACTGCTGCCAGGTAAGGATTAACCAATCGAATCATGTTCCTTCCTCAGTCTGCAGCACTCCTAAGGTAAGAACAGTTTGATCAGAGTAATGACTTGACAGGGAGGTGAGGAGTTAATAAGGAGTCGTTTCCTTGCTTGTCTCTGCTGATAAGATGAGGAGGACAAGGGGGAGGGGGGTGCATGGTGGATAAAAAACTGAATTGATCTGTGAGGATGTAAACCTGAGGGGCAGGATGGACAAGACTGATGTGCAGCTGCCTGTGACTCTGTGTGGGCCAGTGATAATTACGGTTACCCCCTACATTACATAGGACTTACCTCTGCCATACTACTGACCTCTGCCTTTTGCTTTTTTTTTTTACATACCCCGGCAGATTGTCAGAACGTTAGTAAAGGATTTTTTTTTAAATAACAAACATGTTCTACTTACCTCCACTGTGTGACTCATTTTGCACAGAGTGTCCCCAATCCACATCTTCTGGGGTCCCTCGGCGGCTGTCTCTGGTCCTCCCCGCAAGTACTGACCACAGTCATGAGAGAGCTCGCATGGTGGTCACTAATTGTGGGTGCGCTCCCGTGGCCATAGCCGCTCGCTGTATCACTCGGCCCCGCCCCTCGGTGCACCGCATCATGGATGTGATTGACAGCAGCGCCAGCCAATGGCTGTGCTGCTCTCAATCCATCTGCTCCAGCCAATCAGCGGCCAGGCTGAGCGGCGAAATGCAAAAAGCACAAAAACTGCATCGGTATGAATCCAGCCTAAGGCTACTTTCACACTGATGTGTTTTTCCTGCATTTTTACTCTGCAATGGGACATTTCTTACCCCAGAGCTGTGTGTTTGAAAAGTCCTGCATGCTGTATCTTTGGTGCGGTGTTGAAAAGCCACACCAAAAACACAGCTTTCTATTCAAGTTTTTGGTGGGTTTTTGAATCGCATGTCCATTCTTTACAGATCCAGGCAACCCAAAAACACCAGAAACGCACAGGAAACACATCTGAAAAACAGAAACATCTTGCTACTTGCAGATTTTGCTGCAGAGTAGTGAGAAAGGGCACTAAATAGTCCTGTTTCTTCCCCCAGCTAAGCAGATGAGGCACAGGGAAGTTTTTTTGTAATTGCAGGACACGACGAGGTTACTAAGCCATCCTGTTCCCGTGCCCATCTACTGAATTGACAGAAAATACTGGAATGGCTAAACAGACTTAGGGCTCATTTACACATGTGGTGCCCTCTGAAGAGCAATCCATATTTGGATTGCTCTTCAGAAGGCATTTGACAGGCAAAGAGGAGGTGTTATATCACTTCTACATTACATTCAATTAAATGGAATAGGATAGGCAAGCAGTAGCTAGGGTTGCCACCTGTCCAAGAAACACCCGGACAGTCCAGGTTTTCAATCGTTTCCACTCTCATACTGGTGCTGTCCACTACTCTACTTCTACCATCCACTGTCCACTGTTTTGCTGACTGACACTGTCCACTTTTAAGGTAGATTAAGTTCATATATTTACAGTGACATTTTTTTTTTAATCTAAGAATATTTTAGGGATACAAAAAATGCTTGTGTTTTATTTAATCATGCCACTATAAGCCCCTCACACTGTTGGTGCAATTTGGACACACCTACTGTTCGCCATAGCGCTCATAGTACGCCATATTACTACTCTCATTGGAGCACCCAACAGTACCCCAGGTTTTTACAAACTTAGTGACTATATACTACAAAGAAAATTGCCGTACGACACAAAAAATGTTCGGGTTTGGCTTGAGGAAAAGGTGGCAACCCTAATGGGACACCCTGTCCATTTTTATGCTTCACGTGGCACATTCGTAGTACTCTTGTTGTACCTGGTTCGTTCAGGAGGGGTCTGACTCGTTTCGGTCCCTTGTATCTATTATTTCAGGCGCCAGACGCTAGGCTTTCGTGTTAGGTGAAGGACTTTCGGTGCAGGTAAGACGGGGTTCCGGGTACCAACCCGATCTGTTCTCGTTTTATTAAGGGTCTGCCTGCCACTGGGGGTCGCCTAATTCATTTAGGTCAGAACGGGTTGAGTTGTTTCGTTTTTTTCGTCTCCTCACCCGTTCGAATCCTTTCGTTTCTTAAACAGCTTCTAAAGTGTTAGACCTGTCATGTTTCAGGATCCGGGGGGGAGGGGGCCCTGAGTGTTTTATTTTTAATTTGTCTGCGTCGGCAGATGGCTCGGCCCTCCTAGTTGGGAGGGTATGGGGTTCGTTCTGGTCCAGGTTAGGGTGGTTGGTTCAAGAGGGCGGTGGAGGGCATGGACGGTGTTTTTTTTTGGTTTGATGTAGGTTTCGGTCATGGTGTTTGTTTCTCCTTTGATTTCAGGGCATGTCTCAAGCAGCGGACATCGAAGATTTTGCCTCTGTTTCCCCTTCTTCAGCTAGGGGGTCAGCGAGGGGGTCAGATCAGGGCTCCACGCCTACCCAAAGATCCTGGACCGTTCCAAGATTGATTGCGGAGTTGCGGCGCAGGGGCATTTCACACCCGGCTATGGCTCGCAAAGCCGAACTGTTTAGACGTTTGTTCCCCTCCCCTGCCAGTGCAGACGTGGAACAGGTCACTCTTCGGGCTATGGCCACATCCCTAACTCAGATACATTTCACCCTCAGCTCCCTAGCGGGCTCATTTCAGGATCTAAGGGCCAGGGTGGAGGTGCTAAAGGCCAGCCCAGTTCCCGCTCCGGTGGTCCCGGCTATTTCGGAGGTCTTGATTGTCCCCGAGGTTCCCACGGTTCCTGGACCTCTGCTGTCAGGTACCAGTCCCGGCGTCCCTTCGGTCACCCCAGCCCATTTTATCCCGGCAGGCATCAGGAAGGACATGCACGATGGGAAGGACGTCAACCTGGCGTCCTTGCTAATAGCCGCGCATGACGTGGCTGACAACAAGTCCTACGCCTGTGGGGACGTTTCCATAATCATCAAATCCAGGGATCTCAGATTGAATCGGAAGCTCTCCATCCTCGAGTTTGTGCTGGCTTTCAGCATGTTCAGGGATATAGTCTGCTCTGTGAGTAACCTTAAGAGAGAGGAGTTGGACCACTATCTCCATGCAGTGGTGGAGTTGGGTTACAAGTACGGAGGCTTGGCGTTTTATGACTACCATTGTTCATTTTCTGCCAAGGCTGCCGCTTTGTTGGCCCAGCACCAGGTGGTGGCAGTTTGGAGCCGCATTGACACGGAACTGTTCTGCTGCCATTTTGCGGGCTTGAGGTCACCGGTTTGCACCACCTGCCAGTCATCATCTCACACAGCCTATTGGTGCCCCAACTCGGAAGCTCCGGTCCTCCCGGGTACTTCCAGAGCTTTCCCCGGGTCTCTTCCAGCACCTGCTCAGGCAGCCATTGTTGACAAATTGGGTTGGCCTATCCAGTATTTGGGGAGATCCCCTATTTGTAACAATTTCAATCACGGGGTCTGCAACTACAGTCAGTGCCGGTTGCTGCACATCTGCACAGGATGTTTCAGGGCCCATCCGAAATCTTCCTGTTCACTTAGGCTGAGCAAGAACAGTTGACTGAGCCACATCGACGTTGGGTTGCTGCAGGATTGTTTGTCCTCCCACCCATCCACTGAGCTAGGCCCCTTTTTGGTGGAAGATTTTACCCGAGGCTTCCACACAGGGTTCGTTACATTGCCGCTGGAGACCTTCGAATGTCCCAATCTCAGGTCGTGTGGCGGGGATTTGGGGGCGGTGGACACTTTGCTCCAGTCTGAACTGGACAAGGGTTTTATCATTGGTCCTTTTGCTGTGTCTCCTTTTCAGCCTTGGAGGGTCAATCCTTTGGGTCTGGTTAAGGGGAAGTTCTCCAATAAATTAAGATTAATCTATGACTTGTCCGCCCCTCATTGCTCCGCTGTGCCTAGCCTCAATTCGTTAATTCCATCTAAAGAATTTTCCCTCAAATATGCGTCAATAGACCAGGCCATCCAGCAAGTCATCGAGGTAGGGCAGGGGGCTTGGCTGTCCAAAGCGGACATAGCGGACGCCTTTAAACTCCTCCCGATCACGCCGTCACTCTGGCAGTGGCACGGGATTAAGTGGAGGGAGTTGTACTATTTTGCCACCAGACTCACCTTTGGGTCCAAAAGCAGTCCGTGGCTATTTGACATTTTGCTCAAGCACTGGAGTGGATTCTCATCCATGAGGAGCAATGTCATGCGGTCATTCACTATCTGGATGACTTCCTCCTCATCGAGAGTCCCCAGCGAGCCCCCTTGGATTTGCAGAAGCTGCTGCCGGTTTTTTCAGCGCTCAACGTGCCACTGGCAACCAAGAAGATGAGGGCCCGGCTTCGACTCTCACCTTTTTGGGGGTCATTTTGAACACTGAAGCCATGCAGGCCAGGCTCCCAGCTGACAAACTCGCCAGAATCAGAGAGTGTATCCATCGCTTCACGGTCTCTCTGGTTTGTACCAGGGTGGAGTTGTTGTCTCTCTTGGGCATGTTAAATTTCGCCATGCGGATCATCCCGCAGGGTAGATCTTTTATTTCCAGGTTGTTGGCCTTGTTACCATCAGCACCGGATTCGGACTCACGGGTCAATCTGGACGCGGCTGCGTTGGCAGACCTCTGCATGTGGGATGAGTTCCTCCGGCATTGGAATGGGGTCGCCATGTTCATTCCTGGGAGTCTCGTTCCTCTTCCTAGGTAGGACCTGATGCGGCGGCCACGGTGGGTTACACTGCCATCTTTGGCACCCATTAATTGTCAGGGCCCTGGCCAGAGGACGTTTTGGCCTTTCCATGGGTTCACCGAGTCTTCTGCCTTGTTCGAAATCTACCCCATAGTGGCCGCAGCTTGGGTTTGGGGCAGTTCATGGGCAGGGCAGACAGTGGTTTTCTCCACGTACAACCAGGCGGCCATGGAGATCATCACCAAGGGGAGGTCTCGGTCCTTGGTCATTATGTCTTTTGTAAGTAGGTTAATCTGGTTGTCCCTGCAAAATCATTTCCATTTCCAATGCAGATTTATCAGTGGGGTAGAGAATGGTGCGGCCGATGCTCTTTCGCGGCTCAATTTCCCATCTTTTTCCCTACAGGTCCCGCATGCCGATGCACGGGCCACACCATCCCCACGGGCTTCTCTGCTAATGCTGGACTGAACACCCTCTTAGAGAGAAAGGAGTCACCACTCCAGATGAACACCCTCTTACTCAATGCAGCAGGTTTAGTTGGGGCGTCTCTGGCGAACAACACCAAGAAGGCTTACGCCACGGCCTGGAAGTCCTTTCTGGTCTTTCAGTCCTTGCACCCCTGTGACAACGGCCCCGACGTCCGCTATTTGTTGGCGTTCATCACTCACTGCCACACTCAACTGGGGTTGTCCCATGGCACCATCAGGACTTACCTCGCCGGGGTGCAGCACCACCTGTCCCTGCAGGATCCCAATCGTCCTTCCCATTTCTTAGCCCACATCATCAAGGCTGCATTGAGGGGTGTCCAGAGGTGTCCTCCAGCGACCACTTGCCGTCTCCCGGTCACAGGGCACATTTTCCGCAGCATGTCTGGTTTGCTGGATGGGCTGCCTTTCGGGAGGCTCCTCAGTGTGGTGCTGAAAGCAGCCATTTACTTGGCCAGGCGAATTTTGCCGTTCCGGCCCTGGTTCCCGGATCCTCACGGTCGGCCAGTTGGTCAGACACCCGAACCTTTACAATCTACATTTGACAGCTTGCAAGACCCAGCAGGTTGGGGCTGGCACAGATGTGTTGTTTTTCAAGACCGGCGGGTCATGGTGCCCCATGATGGTTTTAGATCAGCTCATGGCTTTCATCGGCAACAAGCCTAGGGACAGTCCCTTGCTCCCTTTTCTGGTGGCTCCCCTCACGGCGGGCCAGTTCTCCAGTCACTGCCGCACGTTGTGGTCCAGTTTGGGGTTGAACCCGGCAAGCCGGTCGGGTCACTCGTTCAGGATTGGGGCAGCCTCGGCAGCATCCCGTCAAGGGATCCCGGCCCATGTCATCAGAAAGTTGGGGAGGTGGAATTGTGCTTGCTTTGCCAGATACATTCCTGATCCGCAGGTCGAGATGGCTCGTGCCTTCATGCACCTGACCGATTAAGTTGTCATTCCTTGCAATAAATGTATTTATTTTTTCACTTACCCCTGTGTCCTCTTCTTTTTTGGCCCCTTTTAAGCGTACGACCACGTGACCTTTGGCACACTCCAGGTCCTGTCTAGGTTATCTTTCCACGTTCGCATCCACGTCTCACGCAGAGACTCCAAGTACAAATGGGAAGGCTGGCCGTAGGCGGGCCTGAGTTTGTAGGAGGAGTCGGGGGGGGTTCATAACCCTCCCTCCTTCTCCTGTCTCCCGCGGCCGGACCTTCTGGTTTTCCCCACCCTCCCGACCCCCTTTTTTTTATTTCATTTTTATTTTTTTCATTATTTCATGTTTTGGGTATGCCCCCTTTTAGGCGTACCGACCACGTGACCTTTGGCACACTCTAGGTTCTGTCTAGGTTATCTTTCCACGTTCGCATCCACGTCTCACGCAGAGAGTCCAAGTACAAATATATATATATATATATATATATATATATATATATATATATATATACATATATATTATAAATGATGTTTATAGAAATATAGATTTGGATTGATTTTTGCGTCTTTTTACATTATGAAAATATACATATATCAGAGGCAATTACAGCTAGAGATCAGAGAGTCCCTCTCATAAGCCACATGCTTCATGCAGAGAAAGAGTCATGTGGTTAATTAAGTGATCTATGAAGAGGGGAGTCACACTGATTAGTCAGGAATGATTGCCTGAATAGCAGAGTATAAGAAGCAGTAACAATTTCCCTTTAGGAGATGTTTAAGCACAAAGGGCAGCGTTAGTATGATGATTGATAGGGAAAGGCTTAGTTAATTATAAATTGATATATACAAAAGGTGGGCAGGATTAGTAGGAGACATGCAGAAATAAATGGTGTCAATTTGAACACTGCAACATTGGCAGTTAATGACAGTTGTGGGGTTAACCCGTCTCCAATCGTACATGTGGTCTTTCGGAGGTGACAAGGTACAGCTATTTCACATATACCAGCAGGGTGGGGAGGCTGAGTTAGGAATTATATAAATAAAGATTCCTGTCTGTGTTGGGCGAGTCTGGCACTCGGGAGAACTCATTCTGTAAACTTCTGGCTTCCCGTTTCTGTTGGAGATCGATTATATTTGGTATAGAGTTTGTCGGCTGGTTCAGTTCTAGCTCTTTAGGCATCCCAAAAAAGCTCAACAATGGCGGTTCCCAGCCGTTCCTGAAACGTGGGATGTATGGAGGAATAAACTGATCTTTAGGCCACTCCATTCTGGATTTATTCCACGTTTCACCAAGTGACCATCACAGCTTCTTCTCTTCATCGTTCAGGATAAAACTAAGAAAATCAATGGCATCCTTTATTAGGAGGGGACTAAGAAAGGTTCTTCCAAGCTCTGGACCACCTGTTGCCTCCACCATCATGCTTAATGGTGTAAAGAGGAAGTGAACCAGCTCAGCAGCACTAGGATTCTGTATATGGGACTTAAAGCGGAGCTCCCCCCACAAATATAACTCTACATCAGTATGTTAAAAAAAATGTCTTTAGCCCATTACCAAAAAAAATTTTTTTCTTTACATGCCTTTAAACGGTTGTTGCTAGGCAGAACAGATAATCTTCCTTCTTCCGGCACCGCGGTGCTTGTGCTTTCTATCCTACACCGCACAGACTCCTGGGAATGTAGTGTCATAATTTCCCAGGAGTCTGTGTGCTCCTAAGGACAGTACAGGCGCCATTTACAGCGCCATGTTTAATAAGGGCACAAAGCTCTTACTTTTAATTCTTCGGCAGGACGAGAGAGAGAGGTGTGTGGGCATTCTGTTATCCTCATTTTCATAACAACGGGGCGGGGCTTTCCTCCACCCGTTGTTATGACAACGGCACAAACAATTGCCGCTACGAGCGGCGCACTAATGCGTACACGCCCGGCAGAGTAAAAAAAAGATGTACTGGGCTTCAATTGCCCACACAGGAGATGGAAACGGCCACATCATCCTGCAGAGCAGTGGAGGCAAGTTTTGTATTCATTTAAACAGTGATGCAGTATGTTTTATGCACTTTAATGGGAACTTTAGCAACATAATATTTAAATGGAAAAAAAAAAACGTGACTGGAACCCCGCTTTAAGCTTTGCCAGGAGGTTGAAGCCATGTTTGAACTTTGGTAAGCAATCAGTGAATTCTTCCTCAGGAGGGGGTTTGGCACGTAACGTTAGGACACCCTCTCCTGGCCCTTCCTTGACTTTCTCCTCTTCGACAGCTTGGAAAAAGCCTCAGCCGCCTTTTGTAGTTTCATTATGAAATATTCTATGTCACCCAGGATGTGATTTAGGATTTGCATACCTCTGTCAATTCTTGCTTTACTCATCTGTGGTGTCTCGTTCTGATCTGGACTGGATCTTGGATCATAGTCTCCATACTCGGCTGCCCAGGTAGACCAGGCTGCCACGCGACTGCAGACGTCCACCTGGGTGACTGACCCAGGAGGCATTGGAGCTGGTGCTTGGGGAGGTGGAGGGACCTTGCTGTCGCTTGCTGCAATGTTCCTTAGTATGTCTGGCCGTGTCCTTGGTCTCCCTCCTCTGCTGTAATTCAGCGCGCTGACAATATCTTGTTGGATATAAGAAGCCTCATCACACTGGAAGAGGTGCAAATCAGCTTTGCTCTGTGTTGGCTCTTTACAAATAAGGGCCAGAATGGAATCGTATCTGCAGGCCTTTATCACAGCCTTACAGTGCTGAATGGTGCTTGTAGGAAAGTTCTTCAATTCAGTCTTTGATTCTATATTGGTCAAACCAACACCTTTGTCATCAACATGCAGATGCATATGTTGGGTCCACACTTTCCCTTTGACATCAAGTAACTAATTTCCAGATCCCATCGTCCAGTTAGCATGGCATCCTTCTGATCAATGGTGAAGGTGGTGAGGTGTTCCACATGGTACTGGCTGGTCTCTGATATGATGCTGACAGTGTCCCGGGCATAGCTTTTTCTTTGCTCATAATGATTCTTTGCATTTGTTCTTTTCTCTAACTTCACTGATGTAACATCGGAATGACTGAATTCTGAATTACTTCCAAAGCCTCCTTGATAATAATTGAATAAATGGCTGTTCATCCTGCAATATACACACTCTGATGATCCAATGGAATGGCAGAATTATTTTTTCCCTGCGTCAAGACAGTCTTATGGCTCCCATGTCTTTCCCTTTCGCATCAGTCAGCAGAAAAGGCGCCACTTACAGGCACTCAGCCCAGAAGGTGACCAGTACTGCGTATATAAAGGGATGCTGCCTCTCACCTGTGAGGGGTGCAAATTTTTAAATGTCAACAATGGAGATTTTAGAGGTCTAGTGCTAGAATTATTGCTTTCATTCCAACGACGGCAGCGATACCTGACGTGGGTGGTTTGAACAATTTTCATTTGCATTTGCTTCTGCGCGCAAGCTCAGTGGGATGGGGCGCTTTAAAAAATGTACACCCATTTAAAAAAATAATTTGGGTCACTTTTATTCCTATTACAAACAAAAAAAAAATTAAAAAAAAAATGACAGGACCCCTTTAATGTGAGATCTGGGGTCAAATAGACCTCAGATTTGACATTGACTTAAATGCAATAAAAAAATTCCCCTTTAAGAACATTGAGGCCGCGTACACATGATCAAATCTATCTGCTGGAAACGGTCTAACAGACCATTTCAGCAGACAGATTCGATCGTGTGTACGGGCGGACAGACAGATTTTTCCAGCAGACAGATTTTAAAGCATGCTTTAAAATCTGTCTGCTGGGAATCCGTCCGTCCGATATGTCTGCTGGTTAGCGTACGCTAACCAGCAGACATATCTGCACGCACATGCGTCGAATGGATTCGACGCATGCGCGGAACTGTTTTACTTCCTGGTGCGGTGACGTGGCGGCGTCAACGTCATCGCCACATCACCACGCTGTCTGCCGGCGGGGATTTTGCTTTGATCGTGTGTACAGCGATCAAACCAAAACAGCCCAGCAGACAAATCTGATCAAATCGGTCTGTCAGACCGATTTGAACAGATTTATTTGGTCGTGTGTACGCGGCCTGAGGTGAAGTGACGTTTGATGTTGTTTCCATCATCCAATGTTGAGCCCGATGGGGGCCATCTTTCCCTCACTCGGCAGTCTCAAGGGGGAAGGAGACAAGATTCTCTGCCGCTACAGAAAGTGGCAGAAACATATGGAATTAGGCGGGAGGGTCCACCCCTCGCCACGGGATCACGTGGCGGCAGATCTGCTGCAGAGACCACTTTTATCTGAAAGCCAGCAGATCAGTAAATCCATCCTGTACTAATCAAGTAATGTGTCTGTCGCTTTATGGGGGGGGGGGGACTGCATTTTAGAACATACCTTTTGTTTAACCCACAAATTCTACACCTTTTATGAGAAAGTACTGCTCCTGGTCGGCGGCCATCTTGGTACACCCCAGCAGCAGTGTCAGTTCTCCCCCCCCCCCCCAGCCCCCTTTCTTTTTTCACAAACTTAACAGCACTTGATCCAGGGGTTCGCCCGATCGCCTTTCAGGGATCAGGAAGGAATTTTTTCCCCAACCAAAGCAAATTGGCATAGCACGGTTAGGGGTTTTTTGCCTTCCTCTGGACCAAGCCGGGAGGATTCACTGAATCCTCTCTCCATCGCCACCATAAAAAACATTTCCCCCGTGAATGGCGACCATGGCTAATTTGCGGTACTCCGCAGAGACCATTTGGAATCTGAGGCGTTTCGCCGCAATACTGCCAGCCTGCACCAAAAAGACCCTAAGAATTGAGCAACTTTTGAGGATCGATCGACGATCGACGATCAAAAATTTTAGCCGGTTACCCCAGCCTAAGCACATTTTATGTGCTATGGTCAACACAAGATCGGCAGTAAAACACCGACTTGAAATCCATGATTTCATTCTACAACACAATCTAGACTGCCTCTTCATTAATCATCACCCCTAGCGCCATTCTAGGAGAATTGGTGCCAGAAAACTACCGTATTATAACGGAAAACAGAATAGGGCAGAGAGGAGGAGGCCTGGCGGTAATTTGCAAAACTCAGCTTGCAATCACAAAACCAGCCCTTCAAAATCCTCTTCCATTCATGGAAACCCTTACGCTACAACTGCAAACAAATTCAAAGGAGACCATCCACATTCTGCTCTGCTATAGGCCGCCCGGCCCAAAATCGCAGCTGCTATCATCATGGACGGATTTCTTTTCCACTTACACCCTCAACAGCAAACATTTTCTGCTGCTTGGGGATTTCAACCTCTGGGCCAATTCCGCACAAGACCCCATTGCCGATGCCTGTATTAACCACCTGGTGGATCTAGGGTCACAGCAACTAGTATGTGGGCCCACACATGCTTCAGGTCACACACTCGATCTTATTTTCAGACAAGCTCTGGAAATAAAAATTTTGGAAAATGAAAAGTTGCCATGGACAGACCACCATGCAATTAAATTCATTATTTCCACAATCCCCCCCGCAACAAAAACATCAAATCCAGCGACAACACACTGGACTAGATGTCAGAAGAAGCTCCACTCGGAACTCTTCAAAACCACTTTAAGGGAAAAAATAGAAACAATTCAACCGCATCAAACGGCCGTTGAAACGCTGGAGGCCATAAATTCGGCCATGCTACAGTCAGCCGACTTGGTAGCGCCGAAACGCAAAACCCGCATCCGGAAAAACAACCGCAGCTGGTTTAACAACCAGCTGTCGTTACTGAAGCAAGAACGCAGAAGGGCCGAATCGGCCTGGAAAAGAAGTGCCTCAGAGCTAAACCTGTCCATCTACAAGGCGGCGACAAGAAAATACCACAAAGGAATTTTCCAAGCCAAGAAAAATTATTTTTCAGAGGCTATCAACAGCGCCTTAAACCGCCCCCGCGAACTCTTCAAGATGGTCACTCAGACCATGAAACCAGGATGTATTGAAGCCCCCAATACAGACACACAAGAATTTTGCAATGAACTATCGGATTGCTTCATTAATAAAATTGAGGCAATCCGTGAAAGCATTCAGCAAAACAATCCCCCCCTTAGCCCCCCCTGCAGCCTCTCACATAACACCCATAGTAATTCTCTTATATCAGGTAAGTTCACCCTGGAACCCATCTCCATCGAGGCGACCAAGAATGTTATTGACGCTTTGCGTAACGGCACAGCGCCAAATGACATTATCCCCACAAAACTGCTAAAGGAATGCGCCTACATCTTGGCTCCTCCCATCACGCAGCTTATCAACCAGTCTTTCTTGGAGGGCATAGTACCCTCACAGTTGAAAGAGGGTATAATCCAACCCATCCTTAAGAAACCCTCCCTGGACCCCAAGGACCCACTCCACCGCCGTCCCATAACAAGCCTCAATGTACTCTCAAAGGTAATGGAGAAAGTAGTGGTACAACAGCTGCAACAGCATCTGGATACCCACAAGCTACTTGACCCATTGCAATCAGGGTTCCGTCCCGGACACGGGACTGAAACCGCGCTGCTCAAAGTATGGGACGATGTTCTCGAGGCCGCAGACGAAGGAGAATCTTGTCTTCTAGTTCTGTTGGACCTTAGTGCAGCTTTCGACACCGTAGATCACAAACTGTTACTGACGCGACTTGCTGAAGTAGCCAGAGTCGCAGAAGGCGATTTATCTTGGTTCTCCTCTTTTTTGGAAAACCGATCGCAAACAGTGAAATTAGGACCCTTCACATCTGAGAAACGCACAGTAACATGCGGAGTCCCTCAAGGATCGCCTCTGTCACCAGTGCTGTTTAACATTTATCTTCGTCCTCTTTTTGAGATTATCAACAGCCAAAACCTGCTGTATCACTCATACGCAGACGACACGCAACTTTATTTCCGCATTTGCAACAGAAAGGATCACCACCTCAATCTAGAGACATGCCTCTCTTTGATAGAGGACTGGATGACAAAGAGTTATCTTAAACTCAATGGAGCGAAAACAGAACTTCTTCTGTTTCACGCCAAGCAAAGGAATCAACCTGCAACAACCTGGACACCCCCGCCCATTCTGGGCAAAATCATCACCCCTAGCGCCAAAGTCAAAAGTCTCGGGGTCATCTTTGACTCCTTTATGACAATGGACGCACAAATAGGATCAGTAGTCAGCGGATCTCACCATCTGTTGCGCCTACTACGCAGACTTACCCCCTTCATCCCCAAAGAAGACTTAGCGGTCGTGGTGGGAGCAATTGTCAACTCCAGATTGGACTATGCAAATGCCCTTTACCTCGGACTCCCCAAGTACCAAATCGCTCGTCTGCAAGTCGTTCAAAATACGGCCGCCAGACTTGTGACTGGAAAAAAACCCTGGGAATCAATCTCACCTTCACTGAGATCCCTTCACTGGCTACCAGTTAAAGACAGGATTGCTTTTAAAGCTCTCTGTCTAACGCATAGATGTGTCCATGGGAATGCCCCCCAATATCTATGCGATAAAATAAAAGCTCACAATCCCAATCGCATCTTGCGATCCACCAATCAGAACCTACTACAGATCCCAAAAGCCAACTACAAGTCCAAAGGAGAAAGAAGATTCGCCGTCCAAGGTCCCAGACTATGGAACGCTTTACCAGCCAGCATTCGGTTGGAGGCGAATCACTTAGCCTTCAGGAGAAAGATCAAGACTCATCTCTTTTGATATCAAAGGAGACAGGAACAACAAGCGCCCAGAGGCGATTCAGTTCGCATGTGCCGCGCTCTATAAGTTTTTCATTCATTCATTCATTCAGTGGTATGCTAGTGGGTAGAATCTGTTTTTTAACAGTGGGAGGTTGTTCTTTCGAAAGTGAGTTTCCTGCAGGAACACTATGTCTGCCTTCATGCGACGCATGTCGTGGAGTAGCATCTTCCTTTTTTCTGGGGTGTTAAGGCCCTTTGCGTTTAAGGAGACTACAGTAAGTGCGTCCATGCCCGCGAGTCTAGTTCGGGGAGGGGGGGGGGGGTCTCGGGAAGGTGGGGGGTGTTCTCGGGTGGGTGGGGGGGGGGTGAGAGTGGTCAAATGGTGGGAGGAGGAGTGGTACAGAAAGGCAGTAAAAGAGTGAGAGAAGAGAGGGCCGTCACTAGGGCGTGCGGTCCTAGGGAAGTCTAAAAGAAGCCAAATTTGGCTGAGGCGCTCGCCAGAATAAACCTGGGAATTGAGCGCAGTCCTAAGTGGGTAATGGGTTGAGCAGAGCCAGGAAGCGAGCTCCCGACTCCCTCCAACCATGCCCGCAGTCAGTTAGTGGTGCAATCAATACGGTAGCAAATCACAGTAACAATAAAAAAAAGACAATTATAAAAGGGAAAAAAAAAAACACAACATAGGATAGATGTGTCATCCGTCCGCCAGGGGGCAGACAGCACACCAACAGCAGCAACTAATAATAAACGGTGCAAACAGCGCAAATATCCATTAAGGTAGTGAGGGGTGCATAGTGCAACATGTGGTGACCTGGGGTGTCTCATCAGAACTTTCTACCTGGCTGTGGGGCATACAACTCCCAGGGTTTCTACCCATTTAGGAACGGATGGTGCCCAAACCAAGCCCCACATTTATATCTATTCATGCAGCCCTGAAGTGCGTAATCCCCCCACATGGGGTCCCTAAAATCCCCTCGTGCCTCCCCGTGGGGTGTTCCCCTCCCTCCCAAATGTGAAAGTAATGTCTAGCTCCCTCTTCTAAACGGGGCATGTCTCCCCCATCCATCCCGGACCGCTTTTCACCATACAGGCGATCTACTTCCCGATCCCAGAAGTCAGGAGTATCATCCCACCCCACCGGGTCTGCTAGTAAGGACTGTATATAGCCCACGGGTAATAACCGATGAAAGTAAAGCCTCCTCGGGTGTGTAAAGCATAAAAAAAAAGGGAAAAACAGAAGCACACGTCCACCCAGGCTCCCGCCACCCCCCCAGTCCCCCCCAGCCCCGGAACATCCGCGAATGTGGTCAAACACCAGGAGGGGGATGTCCAACGTACCCGGGCAGAGTATCGGGTCTGGAGTCCTCTGTGGATCCCCCCCACAACAGTCAGCAGGGAACATACCTCCTGGGGTCCTCTCACAGGTTGGGGCCCGGTACAGGGGCGGGGGGGCGGCCGCAGGGTGTGCAGGCAGTTCCAAATCTTCTCACGTTTACCCCGTGACCGGGCATTCAGCGAGGGGGTGGGGGAGAACTGCGTGTGCCGGGATCAAGTCAATCAGCGTATGCTCCAGTCCGGATGAGCCCTCCGGAGCACCGGTACATCGGGTATATAGGCGGGACTCTCCTCTAGGCTCCTCCGGGAATGAATGGTACTTCTCAGGGGGACTGTGGTAGGGCTGTGTTCTGGGGGGGGGTAGCATGTACCAGTTTCTGGCAGTCTAAGGGGGATGGCACTATCAGGGATATACGGCCTAAGAGGCTTACTCACGTCGTTCTCCTCCCGACCCGGTTCTGCGCCTCCGTCTGCCTCTCTGCTGGCGTGGTTGCAGCGGTCCCCGGGTGCTGACAGGCCCGACCGGCCTACCTGGCGTGGCAGGAGTTGTAGCCAGTCTGGGACCGGGACTGGGTCCGTCTCTATGAATCGGAAAAGGGCCGGGAGGTCTGCGGTGGATTGCAGCGTGAAAGCCTCGTTGTCCTTGCGGATGGTGACAGCAAGAGGGTATCCCCAGCGGTATGTCATTCCTCGCTGGCGTGCGAAATCCAGCACTGGGCACAACATGGCCCTGCGCTTCAGCGTAGCTCTCGACAGGTACGGGAGGATTCTCACATTCGCCACATTTAGCGACACATCTCCATGTTCCCAGGCGCGTCTGTCCGGGTCCGTCGGTCTCGGGCCTAGCGCTCTGTGGACTCTGTCCAGCTGTATTTCTGCATCCTGGTCCTCCAGTACCGTGCGGAGGATCCCGAGGACCGTGTCTCCCAGCGTGGCCGCCTCACCATCCTCCGGTATACCCCGCAGGCGAAGGTTCTGTCTGCGGCTCCTGTCCTCCACATCTTCCAAGTGAAGCTGTAGGGCGATCGCCGCGTCTCTGTGCTGGTCGCGGGATCTCTCAAGCGCCGACACCCGCCTCTCGAGGGTGGCGACCGATTCCTCTCCCGACGTGATCCTGTCAGCTAGGGTGGACACCTCGCCCCTCACCTCCTGGATGTCGCGTCTGTGTGTTTCCTCCAGCCGGAGGATCAGCGCCTCAATGTCCGTCTTGGTAGGTAAGGCCTGCAGAAGCGCCCGTATGTCCTGGTCTACCCCGTCGTTGTCCGGAGACGTGGGGTGCCTCGTGGTGCCGATACTATGGCGCCAGGTGAGGCCTCCTGTAGTTGCCTGAAATAGCGCTGAATGTCCCCCCTGTTTTGTTTGAGGGGGGTGCTGCGGGTTACTGCTCTCGTCCTGTGTCTTTTGGTAGATTGCATACCGAGTGGGTAAGTTAGTTTGCGGGTCAATGGAGGCTGAGGCCGGGAGCTCTAAAAAAACGCTGCCTCACTCGGCCATGTCCAAGCCACGCCCCAGAGGGTTTTTTTTTTCCCCCCAATACTTAACTGTGACGGACCTCAAGTACCCCTGCTGGGCACATCCGCCAGACCTGTGTCTCCTGTCCTCCAAACGCACCCGCAGCCTGCAGATTCGCCATAACCAGCCCTTAACCCCTCAATCACGAGACAATCCACACATGTTGAGGGTTACACATCCAGAGCTTAACTGTTTATTAAAATCCAAACTATACAGTTTTACACACAGTAAGGGACACTCCCCTTTGCCTTGTCTGAGGGGAGGGGGACAAGGAACAATAAATGGGAACAGAACATTTGGACATTGAAACAGTGTACAGAAACCTAATGAGATTATGGTAAGCAGGCAGCCTAGCTTCTCAATACACACCCCCTGCGGAGAGACGTCTGCAGTCCACTCTCCATTGTCTGTGTCCAGCAACAAGAGGAGGGGGGGTGGGGGGTGTAGGGCTGTAACATTACATTACATCACAATAATGCCAGCTTCAGGTCTCCAGTATATTTCTGGCCCATAGTCTGTCGGTAGGAGGCACGCCCACAATCCTTTCCAAGACATACAGTGACAGTGGGTTCTGTCACATTAACTACTAATGTATTTAACCCATGGTTTGTCGATTTGCATTTATTACCTCACATCTTAGGAAATGCTAGTGTTCCAACATTGGTCGATCCTGGCTGATGGGACCCCAATGGCGGGAGCTCTGGGCCTGCCCGTGCTTTACTACTCCCCACACTAGGTATAATCTGCCCTAGTGGCAGTAGTAGTTTTCTCTGCAGTTTTTATCTCCTTCTAGACTGCTTTCTCTTTACTTTCTCTCTAACTTTCTAAACCCCCCCCCCTTTTTTTTTTTTTCTTACCCCAGGGGTGGTCATCGACAGAGGCAGATTCATTGGCAGTATGTCTGTCAAGATTCTTTCTTGGAACGTAAAGGGGCTGAATTCTCCGGAGAAGCGCACTAGCTGTCTAGCCGAGCTCTGGAGACACAGAGTGCACATAGCATTTCTCCAAGAGGGCAGACAGGATACCCAGATTGTCTAGCAAATACTTTCCAACGGTCTACAATAGTCCGTCCTCGAAATCTAAAGGAACAAGTATCCTCATATACAAATCTCTTCCATGGCAGCTCCTCGATGTGTACCACGATCAGGAGGGTAGATTCTTGCTCCTAAAAGGAAAGAACAGTTCTTAGACTTTCACTCTCGCAAACATTTACCTCCCAAATTCCAATCCTCTCCCAACCCTCAAGATCTTTTTATCCACCCTTGACACGTTTCTCGAGAGAACCCTGGTCCTGGGTGGGGACTTCAACTTGACCTTGGACCCACATAGGTACTCCTCCTCCAGCTTGTCCTCTCTACCACGAGGAGACCGCCTTCGCATTAAGAACCTCTTGCACTCACATCAATTGGTTGATATATGGAGAATATTTCATCCCCAGGAGCGGGATTACACCTTTTTAATCAAATGTCCACGGCTCCTATTACAGAATAGACTTCTTCATGTTAAAACACTCGACGACACCCCTGGTCACTAGGACGGGCATTGGTCAGATCGCACTCTGCCCCAATCACTCTGGAGCTTGCACTCTCTCAAGCATCCCCCAAAACGTCCACGTGGCACCTCAAAGAGGCCCTCTTGAATGACCCTAAAATTGCGGCGGATATCCGAAAATAACTCACCTCATATTTTTCTAACGTAGGCTCTGTCGAAAACCCGATCTCCGTGTGGTCTACACATAAATGTTATATTAGGGGTATCATAATTAAACATGGCCATGCAGCCAAGAAGCGTCGCCTCAAAACCTTGTCCGACCTACTAGCTAGACTTCACTCTCTAGAATGCCAACACAAAGCCAGAATAGACTGTACAATTGAATCGGAACTGACCAGACTCCGAGAGGCCATAAAGGATCGTTCCCTATACGAAGTAAAACATGTTCTGTTGAAGGCTCGTCGCTCTTTCTACAAATATGGAGATAAGTGCGGCCGACTTCTGGCCAATGGTTTGCGTACCAAGCGATCGCAGACATATATATTAGGGGTGTCAAAATTGAATCGCTGCATCGCGATTCGGGTGTTCCGGATGCGGCACCGATGCATGTGATAATCAATAATCAATGTTTAGCCGCGCCCCTCCCAGGAGAGCGCTACGTTCAGATGTTACCTTATGGTGCGCTCATGTGACTGCCCGGCCCGCCTCTCTGCTTTTACGTCTCTCTTTACGGCCCGTCTCTCCTGGCGTCAGCCCTGCCCACTGACTATCAGATCAGTAGAAATGCGGGAGGTGATGACGCCAGGAGAGACGTGAGCTCGCTGCAGATCACATGGCTCCCTCCCGCGAGGCCTGCCGGGGAATGTAGTGCGCCTCTGCCAGAACGACTCGTCTCTCCGGCCAATCCCATCATGTGTTGTGCAGAGGGTGACTGCATGGTCCTGCGGTGCAGGAGAGGGCAGAATCTGGTGAGCTCAGCAAATAATGGTTCATGTTCATATGTACTACGTGCAGAATTAGGAGCTGTGTGCACACAAGGGGCCAGATTCTCAGCTGAGATACGACGGTGTATCTCAGATACACCGTCGTATCGCATTTTTTTTCAATGGGTATCTATGCAAGTGATTCTTAGGCCTTGTACACACGAGGGAATAAATCCGCTGAACATGGTCCGACGGACCATTTCAGCCGAAAAATCCGCTCGTGTGTAGGGGCAAATGGACCGTTCTGGCCGAATTCCTCCGGCGGAAAAATTTCAAAGCATGTTTTGAAATTTTTCCGCCGGATAGCTGCCCGTCAGATATGTCCGCTGGTTAGTACGGCAAACCAGCGGACATATCTGCCTGCACATGCGTCGTATCCTGTGAATGGATCCGACGCATGCGCGCGTAAGTGTTTACTTCCTGGTGCGGTGACATGGCGGCGTCAACGTCACCGCCGCGTCACTGCGCTGTCCGCCGGCGGGGAATTTGATCCGATGGTGTGTACAGCCATCGGATCAAAACATCCCGGCGTAAATATGCGCTGTAAACGGTCCGGGGACCGCTTACAGCGGATAAATCCCATCGTGTGTACAAGGCCTCAGAATCACTTACGCATAGATACACTAAAGATCTGACAGGTGTAAAGCAATTACACCGTCGGATCTTAGATGTAATGACAACGCCGGCCACTAGGTGGCCTTTACGTTGTTTTCTCATTTGCCTATGCAAATGAGCCTAATACGCAGATTCCCGAACGTTTTTGCGACGCGGCGACGTAGTTTACGTAGGTTGCGTACGCGTAAGGTTACCCCTGCTATATGAGGGGTATGTTTCCGAAAGGCGGTCGTTGCCATGTTAAGTATGGCGTCGGGTCAGCGTCGTCTTTTTCCGTTGGTTACGTCGTTTTACTAAGTCGTTCGCGAATAGGGAATTGCGTAAGTGACAATCACGTCGTTTTGACGTCGGTTTCAACAACGCTTTCCAACGTGAGCTGGAGCATGCGCACTGGGCTTTTTTCCCGGCCGGCGCATGCGCACTTCGTTGGACGCGGGGGCGCGCTTAATTTAAATACAGCGCGCTCCCTCTTTCACCATTTGAATTACGTGGCCTTACGATACCGCATTTACGCTATGCCGCCGAAAATTACGGAGCAAGTGCTTTGAGAATACGGCACTTGCTCCAGTAATTTGCGTAGACGTAGTGTAAATGCGATACGATACGCTACACCGCCAGATACGCCATTTTTTGAGAAGGTGTGGAATGAATGGACCGTATGGGCCAGATTCAGATACATTTTCGTATCTTTACGGCGGCGTAGCTTACTGCGACGGGCGTACGTACGTTCATGAATCGGCGTATCTTGCTCACTTGCATATTTAACATAGGAAAGCCGAATGCGTCCAGCGTAACTATGCGGCCATGATACGCCGGCGTAGGCAAGTTACGTCGGATGGCTGAAGCCATGTTTTTCGGTGTATCTTGCTTTCTGAATCGGCGTAAAGATGCGACGGCGAAAATTTGTACCTACGTCGGCGTATACCTTTCTGAATCTATCCCTATGTGTTACTACAGCAGGCTGTCTTTACTATCCTTTCCAACTTATCTCTTACATATAGTGTCTGCTTCATTACTACTTCACTTCACCACTTTGTTAGAGTTTTTATTTACTCGTGCTTTGTTTTACCATGTGTGACTATATAACTATAGTTGCATCGACAGGAAAAGATAGAATCCCAGCTGTTGCACAGTGCTTAGAATATTGCGGTTTTGTCTTATAGTAAACCAAAGGCTTGCATTAAAATTAGCAGCAAAGATTAGCACAAGAAAGACATTAGCCTCATAGCACTGTACTTAATATCTTTTTTGTATATTTTTGTATGTGGTCCACCTTTAAAATCCTTTCTAGATTTGGTATAGATTTAAAAAAAAAAAAAAAACATGCCCTGCAGTAGAAAAGTCACACAGAGGGGGGGAAAAAAGGCATATGATCAACCTTAAAGGATCACTAAAGGATTTTTTTTTTTTAGCTAAATAGCTTCCTTTACCTTACTGCAGTCCTGGTTTCATGTCCTCATTGTTCGTTTTTGCTTTGAAGTAGCTGTAATACTTCTCTGATCTCCACACTTCCTGCTTGTCTGACTCCTTATGAAAAAACTCATGCTAGCTTTTCACTGTGATCCATGATCAAAGAGGTGTGATTACTATGTGTCTAAAACTCCTCAGAACCAATCAAATTAATTTTAAAAACAAACATTGCCCTGTATTTGTTCTGTGTGTCTCTTTACTTCAAACATCAAACCAGTTTAAAAGTGAAACTAAAATTGTAGGCACATTATATGATTGATTTTTATCTATTTTTAATCATTTTTAAAAGGAATCAGTTAACTTTTATGTCTCTATACCCTGTAAACAGTCATTTTAGCAAAACATTTTTTTCCCTTTAGTGACCCTTTAAATTCTATATCATAGTTGCCATGGATTCTGAGCATGCGTGGATTTTTAAACTTTTGGTCGTGCCTACCAACGATCGTTTTTGACCTATCGGTTAGGAATCCATTGGTTAAATTTAAAACAAGTTGGCTTTTTTTAACTGATGGATAACTAACCGATGGCGCCCACACACGATCGGTTTGGTCCGATGAAAACGGTGCATCAGTTAAACCGCTCTCATCGGTTTAACCTATCGTGTGTGCGCGGCCTTAGTGTACCCAGCCTATAGAGAGGTTCTACTGCCTATATCATATAGGCTGGCTATATGGAAATTAAACCGATACCTAGAGAGGGTGTATGGAGGGGATCTGCTCCCTATAGGAGAAATGTGTGTGTGTGTGGGGGGGGGGGGGGTCTGATGCCTAGAGGAAGGGGGAGGATGGGAATATAATTATTACACATTGCTGTATATTATACAAAAAATTCTGAACAATTCTCAGCAATACATTATACAGTGTATAATGTATTGCTGAGAATTGAATTTTTCAGTATTTTTTGTACTTGTGCAAATGCTCAGTATTGACATGGATACAAGTTGAAGCATCAATATAGCTAAAGGTAGGTGTTGGTACCTCAGCCAACAGAGGGGATCTGCTCCCTATAGGAGAAATGTAGGGGGGTTCTGATGCCTGGAGGAGGGGGGAGGATGGAAGATAATTACACATTGCTGTATATTATACAAAAAATACTGAACAATTCTCAACAATGCATTATACAGTGTATAATGTGTTGCTGAGAATTGTTCAGTATTTTTATACTTGTGCAAATGCTCAGTATTGACATGGATACTGATACGGTATTGATGCATCAGTACTGTTATAAATTTGCTTTTCTTTTTTTAGTTCCTAATTTCTTGTGGCAGCCTTCTTGGTGCCTAAAGAGAGGGCCCATTGCCAGCTTCGAGACATATTCTGAGGTGTTGATTGTGGTGTTGGATGAGAGAAGCCAGAGGTGGCAGAAGCTGAAGCATCAATATAGCCAAAGGTAGGTGTTGGTACCCCAGCCAACAGAGAGTGGATCTGCTGCCTATAGGGGCAGGGTAGGGGGTCTGATGCTTATAGGGGGGTGGATGGGAGGGTATTATTTTGCACTGTTGTATAATGTATTGCTGGGATTTATAGTCCTCTTATCACGGATGGTATTCTGCATTGATGTATGACGTATTGCTGAGATTTGAAGTCTTCTATAGCTGGCGGTAGTCTGCATTGATGTATTGCTGGCATTTGTAGTCTTCTATAGCTGGTGGTATTCTGTATTTCTGTTGCTGTATAAAATGTGCTGAGAATTGTAGCCCCTCTACAGCTTGTAGTCAGTGGAAGAACTACCAGGCTCGCAGCGGTCACACCAATGTCCTAAAATCTTTAGTCTGTATTGTTTTAGAAAAACTGTCACATGATACACACACAAAAGGATATCCGTAATTGGTATTGGCAAGTACTTGAGGGAAAAGTATCGGAACTCGATCTGGGAAAAAAAAAATGGTATTGGTGCATCCTTGAAAAATAGTTACTGCTATAAAGTGTTTGGAATGAAGTTCCCTTTGCAGTTGTTGCATGGTTTGATGTTTGGTAGTAGATTTTTTTTGTAGGGGATTATCACATTTTTGTTTTGCGATTTACTGCTCCTTGTTGTAAAAGAATATGCCGAAAGAAAGTGGAGCACAGAGACGCAAAAGGAAGGCAAAAGAAAGGCAAAGCCTGCAGTCTATGGTGGGGAGTATGGCAAAATTTGTGCGGCATCTTCCAAAGTCAGAGCCGACAAAGGACAGTAAGCACAAGCAGCAAAGCCAAAGTGATAGCTCCAGTGAAATTGCAGTTGCTGCAGTAAAAAACATTCAGGATGATAGCTTTAGTTGCTTGGATAGTAATATTTCAGCAAGTGAAAATATTGAAAATGCCCAAACTCATGCATCATTCCTGGAACAAGATGAATTAACATTTTCTAATTGTAATTCATCTGAACATGTTTACTTTGATGATTGCCAAACTTTGGAGTCCTCTGAGAATGTTCCATTCTGTCCTCCAAATTATTTTATTGATGCGGGGCATTGGCCAGAGGTTATTGAAGATAGCCTTAAAGTTCAGTTAATTGAAAGAGGGCCTTCATCTGTAAGGCTCCATTCACATCTAGGCGTTTTGTCGCCTTACGCCCGACGCTGAAGCAGCCCTAGATACGCTGGAGGGGCAAATTAACATTGTCGGCTATGGAGATGGTTCACATCTCCACGCCGAACGCCCATACGCCTGAAACAAGTCCCGGACCCTTTTTTTCAGGCGTATCGGGCGTACGGGCATAGCCGGCAATGTTAATTCACCTCTTCTGCAAAAATTCAATAGGCGTTTTGTCGCCGCAAATCGCGGGGACAAAACGCCTATTGATTTGTCGCCGCAATACGCCGCTACAGCGTACGCCTAGATGTGAATGGAGCCTTAAAAATCACAATGGTCCATTACCAAAAAAAACAGTCAATAGATCATTTTCTTGTGACTGGTTGTACAAAACGCTGGAAAAACCATGAAAAAGTTAACGATCATGGCTAGTGTTTTCTCCCATCAAAAATGCTGTGTTCTGCTTTCCATGCCAATTATTTCACAATGATAAAAGTTCTTTTGGGAAGGGAGAGGGTTTTGGTAACTGGCAAAAGCTTAATCCAAAAAGTAGAAGAACACGAACAAAGTCCTGGTCATGTTCAGTCTTTTATGCAAGGGAAGGAACTAGATAGACTGCAAACCCAGTCAACTATTGATTCAGTGTTGCAAAAAGAACGTCTAATACCAAAAATGGAGGGAAATTCTGAAGAGAATTCTTGACTGTATCCTTTTTTGGCACAACAAAATGTGGCCCTTCGTGGTCAGAGAAAGCTCTGACCTGAAGGATAATACTTATGGAAATTTTCTCCAGTTGATGAAATTGCTTGCAAAGTATGATCCTGTGACATCTTTTCATATGAATAGGCCAACAGAAATGCACTCAGAGAGCCAAAGAGTATCATACATGTCACCCTTAATTCAAAATGAATTTATTTCTTTACTAGGGAATCAGGTGCATTCTGTTTAATTTGAAAATATAAAGAAAGCAAAATACTATTCCATCTTACAACAAGTGATATTGTTTGCGCTGTGGTGGTGATGCCTAAAGGGTGATGGGAAAGGGGAAGTGAAGTAGTAAACTAGGTGAATACAATAAGTGACAAAAATGTATAAATATATAGAAAAAAATACCATAAAACACAATGTGAACAAAGTAACAGTAAATAACAGTGACCGTGTCGTCTATAAAGATGTATGGTGGACATAATAGAATGCATGGTCAAACTCAGTCCTGCAGACAAAACCAAATAAAAGAAGAGAGTCCAACTTAATCATGCAAGTGAAATCTGGTGTGAAGTCAAAAGGAGATGTTCCAGCAGCCAAATGAGTGAAGGTGCAATGGGGGATTCCAAAACGTGCAGCCCACACCTCTAGTGATCCTATCAGCTTACCTCAAGGCTATCTGATATAGCCAGAAAGATAGGGCATCAAACTCTTGATGAATGGAAGCCTCAAATCCGATGGTGCATGGAAGGGGAAAGTTCAAAAAAACAAACATAGAGTAGTCCTGTCACCACTGGAGGGATTCCTGCTAGCAATCAAAAGATGTGCACTTACACAGAGTGGTGAAAGGGGGTGCCTATCTCCACGAGCAGCGAGCTCGTCGGGTGCTGCTCTGCTGCCGCTGTTTGGCTAGATGTTGATCCGCCGATACTCAAACGATGGTGTTTGAAATAAAAATAGGAGGGCACATCGCATAATACCGCAAAATAAAGATTTAATAAACAAAGCACAAAATAAAAACTCACATAAAGTCAGCTGAGGCGGTCATACATCCACGAGCAGCGAGCTCGTCTCCCGTCCGTCAGGCTCGCTGCTCGTGGATGTATGACCGCCTCAGCTGACTTTGTGAGTTTTTATTTTGTGCTTTGTTTATTAAATCTTTATTTTGCGGTATTATGCGATGTGCCCTCCTATTTTTATTTCAAACACCATCGTTTGAGTATCGGCGGATCAACATCTAGCCAAACAGCGGCAGCAGAGCAGCACCCGACGAGCTCGCTGCTCGTGGAGATAGGCACCCCCTTTCACCACTCTGTGTAAGTGCACATCTTTTGATTGCTAGCAGGAATCCCTCAAGTGGTGAGAGGACTACTCTATGTTTGTTTTTTTGTACTTTCCCCTTCCATGCACCATCGGATTTGAGGCTTCCATTCATCAAGAGTTTGATGCCCTATCTTTCTGGCTATATCAGATAGCCTTGAGGTAAGCTGATAGGATCACTAGAGGTGTGGGCTGCACGTTTTGGAATCCTCCATTGCACCTTCACTCATTTGGCTGCTGGAACATCTCCTTTTGACTTCACACCAGATTTCACTTGCTGCACCGAGTTGCATGATTAAAGGAGTATTCCGAAGCAAAGTTTTCCTAGGGGAAAAAGAGCATCATACAAAGTTATAATACATTTAAATGTACTCACGTTTTCCTTGTGGTCTTCTTCCCGGTCTTCTTCTCCTTTTTCTCTCCGGCCGGAAGTTGTCTTTTGATGACGCTCGACTAACTTTTCTTCCTCGTCCGTCGCCATCTTAGCCCGGTGACTCATCAATCCCATGAGTCACCGCGGGCTGCGCCGGCCTCCCCGCCCGGAGTCGAATACTCCCATGTACTTAATTTATTCATCTATGCGCTGAGCTGAGCTGCCATTGGCTCAGCACAGCAACCGCCTATTGGTGCGCTGTCATCCAATCAGCGGTTACGTACCGCGCATGCGCACGACCGACAATCGCAAAATCAACAAGCTTCCATTGTTTTGGGGAAACTGACAGGCGAAGAGAGAGGGGGCCGGCCGGAGGAGCACATAACACCAGAGGTATGTTTACAGCCGCTTCCCACGCTACTCTGCATCTAGGAAGGGAAGCTGTCATTTGTCCCTATAGTATACAGTATCACTACTAAGCCCCCATACCCTGCTCTCTCTGCAACCATGCCATCCGCTCTCTCTGCCCCACACCCAGCTATCTGCCCCACACCCAGCTATCTGCCCCACACCCTGCTATCTGCCCCACACTCAGCAATCTGCCCCACACTCAGCTATCTGCCCCGCACCCTGCTATCTGCCCCACACTCAGCTATCTGCCCCGCACCCATGCTATCTGCCCCACACTCAGCTATCTGCCCCACACTCAGCTATCTGCCCCACACCCAGCTATCTGCCCCACACTCAGCTATCTGCCCCGCACCCTGCTATCTGCCCCGCACTCAGCTATCTGCCCCGCACCCTGCTATCTGCCCCACACTCAGCTATCTGCCCCACACTCAGCTATCTGCCCCACACCCAGCTATCTGCCCCACACCCAGCTATCTGCCCCACACCCAGCTATCTGCCCCACACCCTGCTATCTGCCCCACACCCAGCTATCTGCCCCACACCCAGCTATCTGCCCCGCACCCTGCTATCTGCCCCGCACCCTGCTATCTGCCCCGCACCCTGCTATCTGCCCCGCACCCTGCTATCTGCCCCACACTCAGCTATCTGCCCCACACTCAGCTATCTGCCCCGCACCCAGCTATCTGCCCCGCACCCAGCTATCTGCCCCACGCCCAGCTATCTGCCCCACGCCCAGCTATCTGCCCCACACTCTGCTATCTGCCCCACACTCAGCTATCTGCCCCACACTCAGCTATCTGCCCCACACTCAGCTATCTGCCCCGCACCCTGCTATCTGCCCCACGCCCAGCTATCTGCCCCACACCCAGCTATCTGCCCCGCACCCTGCTATCTGCCCCACTGCACTCTGTTTGCCCATACCCTGCACTCTGTTTGCCCATACCCTGCACTCTGTTTGCCCATACCCTGCACTCTGTTTGCCCATACCCTGCACTCTGTTTGCCCATACCCTGCACTCTGTTTGCACATACCCTGCACTCTGTTTGCCCCATACTCTGCACTCTGTTTGCCCACACCCTGCACTCTGTTTGCCCACACCCTGCACTCTGTTTGCCCACACCCTGCACTCTGTTTGCCCATACCCTGCACTCTGTTTGCCCATACCCTGCACTCTGTTTGCCCATACCCTGCACTCTGTTTGCCCATACCCTGCACTCTGTTTGCCCCATACTCTGCACTCTCTCTTGCACATACCCTGCACTCTGTTTGCCCATACCCTGCACTCTGTTTGCCCATACCCTGCACTCTGTTTGCCCCATACTCTGCATTCTCTCTCCCCCATACCCTGTATTCTCTCTGCCCCATACCCTGCATTCTCTCTGCCCCATACCCTGCATTCTCTCTGCCCCATACCCTGCACTCACTCTTGCATATACCCTGCATTCTCTCTGCCCCACACCCTGCACTCTGTTTGCCCATACCCTGCACTCTGTTTGCCCATACCCTGCACTCTGTTTGCCCATACCCTGCACTCTGTTTGCCCATACCCTGCATTCTCTCTCCCCCATACCCTGCATTCTCTCTCCCCCATACCCTGCATTCTCTCTCCCCCATACCCTGCATTCTCTCCGCCGCATACCCTGCATTCTCTCTGCCCCATACCCTGTATTCTCTCTGCCCCATACCCTGTATTCTCTCTGCCCCATACCCTGTATTCTCTCTGCCCCATACCCTGCATTCTCTCTGCCCCATACCCTGCACTCACTCTTGCATATACCCTGCATTCTCTCTGCCCCACACCCTGCACTCTGTTTGCCCATACTCTGCACTCTGTTTGCCCATACCCTGCACTCTGTTTGCCCCATACCCTGCACTCTGTTTGCCCCATACCCTGCATTCTCTCTCCCCCATACCCTGCATTCTCTCTCCCCCATACCCTGCATTCTCTCTCCCCCATACCCTGCATTCTCTCCGCCGCATACCCTGCATTCTCTCTGCCCCATACCCTGTATTCTCTCTGCCCCATACCCTGTATTCTCTCTGCCCCATACCCTGTATTCTCTCTGTCCCATACCCTGCATTCTCTCTGCCCCATACCCTGCATTCTCTCTGCCCCATACCCTGCACTCACTCTTGCACATACCCTGCATTCTCTCTGCCCCACACCCTGCACTCTGTTTGCCCACACCCTGCACTCTGTTTGCCCACACCCTGCACTCTGTTTGCCCACACCCTGCACTCTGTTTGCCCACACCCTGCACTCTGTTTGCCCACACCCTGCACTCTGTTTGCCCACACCCTGCACTCTGTTTGCCCACACCCTGCACTCTGTTTGCCCATACCCTGCACTCTGTTTGCCCATACCCTGCACTCTGTTTGCCCATACCCTGCACTCTGTTTGCCCATACCCTGCACTCTGTTTGCCCCATACTCTGCATTCTCTCTCCCCCATACCCTGTATTCTCTCTGCCCCATACCCTGCATTCTCTCTGCCCCATACCCTGCATTCTCTCTGCCCCATACCCTGCACTCACTCTTGCATATACCCTGCATTCTCTCTGCCCCACACCCTGCACTCTGTTTGCCCATACCCTGCACTCTGTTTGCCCATACCCTGCACTCTGTTTGCCCATACCCTGCACTCTGTTTGCCCATACCCTGCATTCTCTCTCCCCCATACCCTGCATTCTCTCTCCCCCATACCCTGCATTCTCTCTCCCCCATACCCTGCATTCTCTCTCCCCCATACCCTGCATTCTCTCCGCCGCATACCCTGCATTCTCTCTGCCCCATACCCTGTATTCTCTCTGCCCCATACCCTGTATTCTCTCTGCCCCATACCCTGCATTCTCTCTGCCCCATACCCTGCACTCACTCTTGCATATACCCTGCATTCTCTCTGCCCCACACCCTGCACTCTGTTTGCCCATACCCTGCACTCTGTTTGCCCATACCCTGCACTCTGTTTGCCCCATACCCTGCACTCTGTTTGCCCACACCCTGCACTATGTTTGCCCACACCCTGCACTCTGTTTGCCCACACCCTGCACTCTGTTTGCCCACACCCTGCACTCTGTTTGCCCACACCCTGCACTCTGTTTGCCCACACCCTGCACTCTGTTTGCCCACACCCTGCACTCTGTTTGCCCACACCCTGCACTCTGTTTGCCCATACCCTGTATTCTCTCTGCCCCATACCCTGTATTCTCTCTGCCCCATACCCTGCACTCTCTCTGCCCCATACCCTGCACTCTCTCTTGCACATACCCTGCACTCTGTTTGCCCACACCCTGCACTCTGTTTGCCCACACCCTGCACTCTGTTTGCCCACACCCTGCACTCTGTTTGCCCATACCCTGCATTCTCTCTCCCCCATACCCTGCATTCTCTCTCCCCCATACCCTGCATTCTCTCTCCCCCATACCCTGCATTCTCTCTCCCCCATACCCTGCATTCTCTCCGCCGCATACCCTGCATTCTCTCTGCCCCATACCCTGCACTCTGTTTGCCCCATACTCTGCACTCTGTTTGCCCACACCCTGCACTCTGTTTGCCCACACCCTGCACTCTGTTTGCCCACACCCTGCACTCTGTTTGCCCACACCCTGCACTCTGTTTGCCCACACCCTGCACTCTGTTTGCCCACACCCTGCACTCTGTTTGCCCATACCCTGTATTCTCTCTCCCCCATACCCTGCATTCTCTCTCCCCCATACCCTGCATTCTCTCTCCCCCATACCCTGCATTCTCTCTCCCCCATACCCTGCATTCTTTCTCCCCCATACCCTGCATTCTCTCTCCCCCATACCCTGCATTCTCTCTGCCCCATACCCTGCACTCACTCTTGCACATACCCTGCATTCTCTCTGCCCCACACCCTGCACTCTGTTTGCCCATACCCTGCACTCTGTTTGCCCATACCCTGCAGTCTGTTTGCCCATACCCTGCACTCTGTTTGCCCATACCCTGCACTCTGTTTGCCCATACCCTGCATTCTCTCCGCCGCATACCCTGCATTCTCTCTGCCCCATACCCTGTATTCTCTCTGCCCCATACCCTGTATTCTCTCTGCCCCATACCCTGTATTCTCTCTGCCCCATACCCTGCATTCTCTCTGCCCCATACCCTGCACTCACTCTTGCATATACCCTGCATTCTCTCTGCCCCACACCCTGCACTCTGTTTGCCCATACCCTGCACTCTGTTTGCCCATACCCTGCACTCTGTTTGCCCCATACCCTGCACTCTGTTTGCCCACACCCTGCACTCTGTTTGCCCACACCCTGCACTCTGTTTGCCCACACCCTGCACTCTGTTTGCCCACACCCTGCACTCTGTTTGCCCATACCCTGTATTCTCTCTGCCCCATACCCTGTATTCTCTCTGCCCCATACCCTGCACTCTCTCTGCCCCATACCCTGCACTCTCTCTTGCACATACCCTGCACTCTGTTTGCCCACACCCTGCACTCTGTTTGCCCACACCCTGCACTCTGTTTGCCCACACCCTGCACTCTGTTTGCCCATACCCTGCATTCTCTCTCCCCATACCCTGCATTCTCTCTCCCCCATACCCTGCATTCTCTCTCCCCCATACCCTGCATTCTCTCTCCCCCATACCCTGCATTCTCTCCGCCGCATACCCTGCATTCTCTCTGCCCCATACCCTGCACTCTGTTTGCCCCATACTCTGCACTCTGTTTGCCCACACCCTGCACTCTGTTTGCCCACACCCTGCACTCTGTTTGCCCACACCCTGCACTCTGTTTGCCCACACCCTGCACTCTGTTTGCCCACACCCTGCACTCTGTTTGCCCACACCCTGCACTCTGTTTGCCCACACCCTGCACTCTGTTTGCCCATACCCTGCATTCTCTCTCCCCCATACCCTGCATTCTCTCTCCCCCATACCCTGCATTCTCTCTCCCCCATACCCTGCATTCTCTCTCCCCCATACCCTGCATTCTCTCTCCCCCATACCCTGCATTCTCTCTGCCCCATACCCTGCACTCACTCTTGCACATACCCTGCATTCTCTCTGCCCCACACCCTGCACTCTGTTTGCCCATACCCTGCACTCTGTTTGCCCATACCCTGCAGTCTGTTTGCCCATACCCTGCACTCTGTTTGCCCATACCCTGCACTCTGTTTGCCCATACCCTGCACTCTGTTTGCCCCATACCCTGCACTCTGTTTGCCCCATACTCTGCATTCTCTCTCCCCCATACCCTGCATTCTCTCTCCCCCATACCCTGCATTCTCTCTCCCCCACACCCTGCACCCTGACAGGAGGAAGGAGAGAGATGTGTCGGCTAAGATACAGTGATGATGACAGGTAGAGTGGACTAGGGTGAGGGTGAGTGGTGAGGAGGACAGACAGAGTCGTATTGGGTGAGAGGTGAGGAGGAAGGTCAGAGAGGTGTCTGCTTAGATACAGGGATGATGAGGACAGATAGAGTAGTATAGGATGAGGGTAAGTTATGAGGAGGACATACAGAGTCTTATAGGCTGAGTGGTGAGGAGGACATACAGAGTCTTATAGGCTGAGTGGTGAAGAGGACATACAGAGTCTTATAGGCTGAGTGGTGAGGAGGAAAGACAGAGTGATAAAAGGTGGTTTGGTAGGTGAAGGAAAATAGTGATAGGTTAAGGGTGAGGATCAGAGACTGAGTGGTAAATGGTGATGGTATGGGATGATGAGAAGAAACAGATTGGTATAAGGTGAGGGCTTATGTAGAGGAAAATAGTGATAGAAGGTGAAGGTTGAGGACCAGAAACAGAGTGGTATAGAGTAATGGTATGTGATGATGAGAACAGACATAGTGGTACAGGGTGATGGTATGTGATGATGATTAAGAGACATAGAGGTATAGGTTGAGAGTAAGGGATGATGAGAAGAGACAGAGTACTATAAGTTAATGGTATGTGATGATGAGAACAGACATAGTGGTATAAGGTGAAGGTATGTGATCATGATAAGAGACAGAGTGATAAAGGGTGATGGTATGGGAAGAAGTTAATACAGAGTGGTATTGATTGAAGGTATGTGATGATGAGAACGGACAGATTGGTATAGGGTGATGGTATAGGATGATGAGAACAGAAACACTGGTATAGGGTGAGGGGCACTGAGTAAATGTATGCAGCATTTCATTATTATATATATTTATTTAGATATATATTTTTAAAAATATAAATATATATATATATATATATATATATATATATAATTTTATATATATTTTTAATTATATATTTATTTATATATTTATATATATTTATGTACATACATACATATTAAAAGTTTTATAAGTAGAAATCACAGCATACTAGGGTTGACACCTTTTCTTAAAGCCACACACGAAAACACTCTAGCGGCGTAAGGCAAAGTTTTAAGTTGAGAGAGGGGAATAGAAAAGAGAGCGGGAAAATGCAGGAGAGAGAGGTAGGGGACAGGAGAGAGAGGGAGGGTGGGCACGAGAGAGAGAGAGAGAGAGAGGGGGCAGGAGAGGGAGAGAGGGAAGGAGAGAGAGGGAGTGGGAAAGAGAGGGAGAGAGTGCAGGAGAAAGAAGAAGGGGGCAGGAGAGAGAGGGAGCAGGAGAGGGAGAGAGGGCAGGAGAGAGAGAGAGGTGGTAGGAGAGAGGGTGAGGTTGAGCAGGTGAGGTAGGGGGACAGGAGGGAGAGGGGGCAGGAGGGAGAGCGGGCAGGAGAGAGGGAGGGGGACAGGAGAGAGAGAGGGGGCAGGAGGGAGAGAGACAGGAGAGAGAGAGAGAGGGGGCAGGATCGAGATAAGTAGGAGAGAGAGGGAGGGGGCAGGAGAGAGGGTAAGGGGAAGGTGGAGCAGATGAGGGAGGGGGACAGGATAGAGAGGGAGAGGGGGACAGAAGAGAGAGGGAGAGGGCACAGGAGAGTGAGAGACAGGAGAGAGAGGAAGTGGGCAGGATAGAGAGAAGTAGGAGAGAGAGGGAGGGGGCAGGAGAGAGGGTGAGGGGGAAGTGGATCAGGTGAGGGAGGGGGACAGGAGGGAGAGAGGTGACAGGAGAGAGGGATAGGTGGTGAGGGAGAGGGCAGGAGAGAGGGGGAGGTTTTACAGGTGAGGTAGGGGGACAGGAGAGAGAGTGAGAGGCAGGAGAGAGATGTGACAGAAGAGAGGGGTAGGTGGTGAGGGAGAGGGCAGGAGAGAAGGTGAGGGGAGGTGAAGCAGTTGAGAGAGGGGGACAGGAGAGAGAGTGAGAGGGGACAGGAGAGTGAGAGGCAGGAGAGAGAGGGAGGGGGCAGGATAGAGAGAAATAGGAGAGAGAGTGAGGGAGCAGGAGAGAGAGTGAGGGGGAGGTGGAGCAGGTGAGGGAGGGGGACAGGAGAGAGAGAGGGAGAGCGGGCAGGAGAGTGAGAGGCAGGAGAGAGAGGTGACAGAAGAGAGGGGTAGGTGGTGAGGGAGAGGGTAGGAGAGAAGGTGAGGGGGGGTGAAGCAGGTGAGGGGGACAGGAGAGAGAGTGAGAGGGGACAGGAGAGTGAGAGGGAGAGCGGGCAGGAGAGTGAGAGGCAGGAGAGAGAGGTGACAGGAGAGAGGGGTAGGTGGTGAGGGAGAGGGTAGGAGAGAAGGTGAGGGGGGGGTGAAGCAGGTGAGGGGGACAGGAGAGAGAGTGAGAGGGGACAGGAGAGTGAGAGGGAGAGCGGGCAGGAGAGTGAGAGGGAGGGGGCAAGATAGAGAGAAGTAGGAGAGAGAGGGACGGGGCAGGATAGAGGGTGAGGGGGCAGGAGGGTGAGGGGGCAGGAGGGAGAGGGGGCAGGAGAGAGAGGGAGAGGGGGCAGGAGAGAGAGGGAGAGGGGGCAGGAGAGAGAGGGAGGGGGCAGGAGGGAGAGGGAGGGGGCAGGAGAGGGAGAGAGGGCAGGAGAGAGAGGGAGGGGGCAGGAGAGAGAGGGAGAGGGGCAGGAGGGAGAGAGGGCAATAGAGAGAGGGAGGGGGCAGGAGAGAGGGGGAGGTGGAGCAGGTGAGGGAGGGGGACAGGAGAGAGAGGGAGGGGGCAGGAGAGAGGGGGAGGTGGAGCAGGTGAGGGAGGGGACAGGAGAGAGAGGGAGGGGGCAGGAGAGAGAGGGAGGGGGCAGGAGAGAGAGGGAGGGGGCAGGAGGGGGCAGGAGAGGGAGAGAGGGCAGGAGAGAGAGGGAGGGGGCAGGAGAGAGAGGGAGGGGGCAGGAGGGAGAGAGGGCAATAGAGAGAGGGAGGGGGCAGGAGAGAGGGGGAGGTGGAGCAGGTGAGGGAGGGGGACAGGAGAGAGAGGGAGGGGGCAGGAGAGAGGGGGAGGTGGAGCAGGTGAGGGAGGGGGACAGGAGAGAGAGGGAGGGGGTAGGAGAGAGATAGAAGGCAGGAGAGAGAGGGAGAGGAGTCATGAGAGAGAGAGGCTGACCTCAGGAAACAGTGACATAGCGCTCTGACTTAGTACTCTGAAGCATGCAGGGCAGGAGCGATTATCAACAGTCGGCTCACAGCATCCACATGACCATCAGCTATGGATCTAGGCGACCCTCATGTCTCCTGTCCGAATTGATCGGTCTAGACTCCAGCAAACGACTTTAGGGTTGCCACAATGCCATGTCATGCAGCACGCACAGCGAATCAACGGACACCCGCCGATGCCCTTTGATGTGCAACTGTACAGCATGCTAATACATAGAAATACTGTAAGGGAATGCTGTGACTTGTAGTTTTGCTCCTGAGGTAATAAGCATTTCAATATAAATACATATAATGAAATGCTGCTTACATCAAGGGGAGAACTACAAGTCACAGCATGCCAATACATAGAAATACTGTAAGGGAATGCTGTGACTTGTAGTTTTGCTCCTGAGGTAATAAGCATTTCAATATAAATACATATAATGAAATGCTGCTTACATCAAGGGGAGAACTACAAGTCACAGCATGCCAATACAATATTTTTATGTATGTGAATGCTGTGACTTGTAGTTTTGGCTAAGGGAAGTAACATATGAAGAGGTTGTGTATATTATAGTTTATTTTACCATGATGCGATGGTGATTGGTGCACAACTTCAGATTCTTCTGACCGCTGCTGAACCAGGACTAGAGCATCTAATAAAGTAAGCTTTACGTGCTTACATTGCTAGATGCACGCTGGGGGGGGCCAAAAGATCATTGGAGCTCGGCTATCCAATAGAAGAGGACGCTTTTTAGGAGGCAGGGATAGGGAAATAGGTGAGAGAGAAGGGGCGTGAAATATTATAATTTAGGGAGGGGTCCGAGCGGGGGAGTTACAGGGGGAGGGAAGGAGATTACAGGAAGAGAGGAGGAGGCATGCTGGGAGAGCCAGTATTATCATGGTGGCCGTGGAAGAGAACCAGGAAGTAAAGAAAACTAACAGAGGGAATAAAAGAAGAACTGCTGGGACGATTTTCATGAGAGTGACTTCTTTTAAAAGGTATTTTTATTGGCTACAATCAGGCATGTTGTGGAATGTGGCTTCAGACAACTCCTTTAAGTTGGACTCTCTTCTTTTATTTGGTTTTGTCTGCAGGACTGAGTTTGACCATGCATTCTATTATGTCCACCATACATCTTTATAGATGACACGGTCACTGTTATTTACTGTTACTTTGTTCACATTGTGTTTTATGGTATTTTTTTCTATATATTTATACATTTTTGTCACTTATTGTATTCACCTAGTTTACTACTTCACTTCCCCTTTCCCATCACCCTTTAGGCATCACCACCACAGCGCAAACAATATCACTTGTTGTATACCTTTTATTGTCCATTTGGATAGACCTATTCTTTGTTTGCTGCAGTATACCTCCCGTGCCCCTTTCCCACGGTCCAATCCCTTTTCACCCATTTCAGCGCAGGAGTTTCACCTATCACTATTCCATCTTATTTGATAGCACACCAGATATATCACATGTTGACCAGATATCGCAAGTAATACGCTACGTAAATATTGATGGTGACAAAGTAGGCGTTGTATAGTCGTTCATTGATTTCATCAAATTAGAGGGAAAAACTGCTCAAGAAATGACAACAGATTTGTAACAAGCTGCTTGCAGATGGTCTTGATATCCAAAATTATGGACAAGGGTATGACAACGCTGCAACAATGTCTGGGCATATCAGCAGTGTACAAAAGCAAATAACCAACATAAATTCTAGAGCCTTTCATGCCTTGCAACAATCATTCCCTAAATTTAGCTGGTGTACATGCAGCTGCTACAACCACAAATGACAACATTTTTCGGTACTCTTGAAAGGTTGTACACATTTTTTTCTAAGTCTACACACAGATGGGATGTACTGACCTCTGCACCAAAGTGAAAAGAGTGGCAGACACGAGGTGGAGTTCCAAACATGATGCAGTGTCTGCGCTTGCTCACCAGATAGATGCTATAATTGACACATTAGAAGAGCTAAGAGACGGCTCCGATGAAACGGCAGACAGCAGAAGTGACGCTGGGTGCAACATTGCAAGTCTTACGAGATATTCTTTCTTTGCATACTTGTACTTATGGAATCCTATTTTAAAAGAAATCAATGATGCTCAACTCTACCTTCAAATATCTGGCCTGGCCTTAGATATGCGTCATATAAAGATGGATGCTTTGGCTAAAAAAAAATCAGAAAATCGTGACACTTGGTCAAAGAGGCCAAGGAAAAGGCCCAAATAATTTGTCGCATCAACATATCGTGGGAAAGACGCATTCGTCGGCGAAAGCAAATGCCTGGGGAAAATAATGCAACAGATGCTGGTCTTAAAGGAGTAGTCTGAAGCCACATTCCACAACATGCCAGATTGTAGCCAATAAAAATACCTTTTAAAAGAAGTCACTCTCATGAAAATCGTCCCAGCAGTTCTTCTTTTATTCCCTCTGTTAGTTTTCTTTACTTCCTGGTTCTCATCCACGGCCACCATGATAATACAGGCTCTCCCAGCATGCCTCCTCCTCTCTTCCTGTAATCTCCTGCCCTCCCCCTGTAACTCCCCCGCTCGGACCCCTCCCTAAATTATAATATTTCACGCCCCTTCTCTCTCACCTATTTCCCTATCCCTGCCTCCTAAAAAGCGTCCTCTTCTATTGGATAGCCGAGCTCCAATGATCTTTTGCCCCCCCCCCCCCCCCCCCAGCGTGCATCTAGCAATGTAAGCACGTAAAGCTTACATCACTAGATGCTCTTCTAGTCCTAGATCAGCAGCGTCAGAAGAATCTGAAGTTGTGCACCAATCACCATCGCATCATGGTAAAATAAACTAGAATATACACAACCCCTTCATATGTTACTTCCCTTAGCCAAAACTACAAGTCACAGCATTCACATACATAAAAATATTGTATTGGCATGCTGTGACTTGTAGTTCTCCCCTTGATGTAAGCAGCATTTCATTATATGTATTTATATTGAAATGCTTATTACCTCAGGAGTAAAACTACAAGTCACAGCATTCCCTTACAGTATTTCTATGTATGAGCATGCTATACAGATAGCAGGGTGCGGGGCAGATAGCTGGGTGTGGGGCAGATAGCTGGGTGTGGGGCAGATAGCTGAGTGTGGGGCAGATAGCTGAGTGTGGGGCAGATAGCTGAGTGTGGGGCAGATAGCTGAGTGTGGGGCAGATAGCTGAGTGTGGGGCAGATAGCTGAGTGTGGGGCAGATAGCTGAGTGTGGGGCAGATAGCAGGGTGTGGGGCAGATAGCTGGGTGTGGGGCAGATAGCTGGGTGTGGGGCAGATAGCTGGGTGTGGGGCAGATAGCTGGGTGTGGGGCAGATAGCTGGGTGTGGGGCAGATAGCTGGGTGCGGGGCAGATAGCTCGGTGCGGGGCAGATAGCTCGGTGCGGGGCAGATAGCTCGGTGCGGGGCAGATAGCAGGGTGTGGGGCAGATAGCTGGGTGTGGGGCAGATAGCTGGGTGTGGGGCAGATAGCTCGGTGCGGGGCAGATAGCAGGGCAGATAGCAGGGTGTGGGGCAGATAGCTGGGTGCAGATAGCTCGGTGCGGGGCAGATAGCTGAGTGTGGGGCAGATAGCTGAGTGTGGGGCAGATAGCAGGGTGTGGGGCAGATAGCAGGGTGTGGGGCAGATAGCAGGGTGTGGGGCAGATAGCTGGGTGCGGGGCAGATAGCTGGGTGCGGGGCAGATAGCTGGGTGCGGGGCAGATAGCTGGGTGCGGGGCAGATAGCTGGGTGCGGGGCAGATAGCTGGGTGCGGGGCAGATAGCTGGGTGCGGGGCAGATAGCTGGGTGCGGGGCAGATAGCTCGGTGCGGGGCAGATAGCTCGGTGCGGGGCAGATAGCTCGGTGCGGGGCAGATAGCAGGGCAGATAGCAGGGTGCGGGGCAGATAGCTCGGTGTGGGGCAGATAGCTGGGTGTGGGGCAGATAGCTGGGTGTGGGGCAGATAGCTGGGTGTGGGGCAGATAGCAGGGTGTGGGGCAGATAGCAGGGTGCGGGGCAGATAGCTCGGTGTAGCGGGCAGATAGCTCGGTGCGGGGCAGATAGCAGGGCAGATAGCTGGATGCGGGGCAGATAGCTGGGTGCGGGGCAGATAGCTGGGTGCGGGGCAGATAGCTGGGTGCGGGGCAGATAGCTGGGTGCGGGGCAGATAGCTGGGTGCGGGGCAGATAGCTGGGTGCGGGGCAGATAGCAGGGTGCGGGGCAGATAGCAGGGTGCGGGGCAGATAGCAGGGTGCGGGGCAGATAGCTGAGTGCGGGGCAGATAGCTGAGTGTGGGGCAGATAGCTGAGTGTGGGGCAGATAGCAGGGTGTGGGGCAGATAGCAGGGTGTGGGGCAGATAGCTGGGTGCGGGGCAGATAGCTGGGTGCGGGGCAGATAGCTGGGTGCGGGGCAGATAGCTCGGTGCGGGGCAGATAGCTCGGTGTGGGGCAGATAGCTCGGTGTGGGGCAGATAGCTCGGTGTGGGGCAGATAGCTGGGTGCGGGGCAGATAGCAGGGCAGATAGCTGGGTGCGGGGCAGATAGCAGGGTGCGGGGCAGATAGCTCGGTGTGGGGCAGATAGCTCGGTGTGGGGCAGATAGCTCGGTGTGGGGCAGATAGCAGGGCAGATAGCTGGGTGCGGGGCAGATAGCTGAGTGCGGGGCAGATAGCTGAGTGCGGGGCAGATAGCTGAGTGCGGGGCAGATAGCTGAGTGCGGGGCAGATAGCTGAGTGCGGGGCAGATAGCTGAGTGCGGGGCAGATAGCTGAGTGCGGGGCAGATAGCTGAGTGCGGGGCAGATAGCTGAGTGCGGGGCAGATAGCTGAGTGCGGGGCAGATAGCTGAGTGCGGGGCAGATAGCTCGGTGCGGGGCAGATAGCTCGGTGCGGGGCAGATAGCTCGGTGCGGGGCAGATAGCTCGGTGCGGGGCAGATAGCTCGGTGCGGGGCAGATAGCTCGGTGCGGGGCAGATATGCGGGGCAGATAGCAGGGTGCGGGGCAGATAGCAGGGTGCGGGGCAGATAGCTCGGTGTGGGGCAGATAGCTTGGTGTGGGGGCAGATAGCTTGGTGTGGGGCAGATAGCTGGGTGTGGGGCAGATAGCTGGGTGTGGGGCAGATAGCTGGGTGCGGGGCAGATAGCTCGGTGCGGGGCAGATAGCTCGGTGCGGGGCAGATAGCAGGGTGCGGGGCAGATAGCAGGGTGCGGGGCAGATAGCAGGGTGCGGGGCAGATAGCTCGGTGTGGGGCAGATAGCAGGGTGCGGGGCAGATAGCTCGGTGCGGGGCAGATAGCTCGGTGCGGGGCAGATAGCAGGGTGCGGGGCAGATAGCTCGGTGTGGGGCAGATAGCTCGGTGTGGGGCAGATAGCTCGGTGTGGGGCAGATAGCTCGGTGCGGGGCAGATAGCAGGGCAGATAGCTGGGTGCGGGGCAGATAGCTGGGTGCGGGGCAGATAGCAGGGTGCGGGGCAGATAGCTCGGTGTGGGGCAGATAGCTCGGTGTGGGGCAGATAGCTCGGTGTGGGGCAGATAGCAGGGCAGATAGCTGGGTGCGGGGCAGATAGCTCGGTTTTTGGGCAGATAGCTCGGTGTGGGGCAGATAGCAGGGTGCGGGGCAGATAGCTCGGTGCGGGGCAGATAGCTCGGTGCGGGGCAGATAGCTCGGTGCGGGGCAGATAGCTCGGTGCGGGGCAGATAGCTCGGTGCGGGGCAGATAGCTCGGTGCGGGGCAGATAGCAGGGTGTGGGGCAGATAGCTCGGTGTGGGGCAGATAGCTGAGTGTGGGGCAGATAGCAGGGTGTGGGGCAGATAGCAGGGTGTGGGGCAGATAGCTGGGTGTGGGGCAGATAGCTGGGTGTGGGGCAGATAGCTGGGTGTGGGGCAGATAGCTGAGTGTGGGGCAGATAGCAGGGTGTGGGGCAGATAGCTGGGTGTGGGGCAGATAGCAGGGTGTGGGGCAGATAGCAGGGTGTGGGGCAGATAGCTGGGTGTGGGGCAGATAGCTGGGTGTGGGGCAGATAGCTGGGTGTGGGGCAGATAGCTGAGTGTGGGGCAGATAGCAGGGTGTGGGGCAGAGAGAGAGCGGATGGCATGGTTGCAGAGAGAGCAGGGTATGGGGGCTTAGTAGGAATACTGTATAGGGACAAAGGACAGCTTCCCTTCCTAGATGCAGAGTAGCGCATGCGCGGTACGTAACCGCTGATTGGAGGACAGCGCACCAATAGGCGTTTGCTGTGCTGAGCCAATGGCAGCTCAGCTCAGCGCATACATGAATAAATTAGTAAGGGGGAGTATTCGACTCCGGGCGGGGAGGCCGGCGCAGCCCGCGGTGACTCATGGGATTGATGAGTCACCGGGCTAAGATGGCGACGGACGAGGAAGAAAAGAAAGTCGAGTGTCATCAAAAGACAACTTCCGGCCGGAGAGAAAAAGGAGAAGACGACCGGGAAGAAGACCACAAGGAAAACGTGAGTACATTTAAATGTATTATAACTTTGTATGATGCTCTTTTTCCCCTAGGAAAACTTTGCTTCGGAATACTCCTTTAAGAAATTGAGCGAGAGCAGCTTGAAACTATTGATCGCCTTAAAATTTCAAAATGAAGCCCAACAAAACTAAAAGAATTTGCCAACCGATTTGGGTTTTTGCGTGATTCTGTCCTGCTTAATGCCAATGACAAAGATGAGTATATCCGCAATCAAATAGAGCATGTCTGCTATGTTTACACAGAGCTGAATGCTGTAGAGATGCTGGAAGAAATCAAACAATTACAAAGACAGCTTACAACTTTTCAGTCGGCTACACCTGAATTGGAAAATCAAATTAGAGAATGGGGTGTTTTAGAGCTTTTACAATTCATTGTAAAATGGCATTTAGTTGAAAGTTTTACCAACATATCCATCTTGCTTAGAATATTTTTTAACAGTTGCAGTGTCAGTAGCCACAGTTTTTCAAAGCTCAAGCTCAAACTCAAACTTGCGTTCCACGATGGCTCAAACAAGGCTTTCAAACTTGGCTATACTGTCAATAGAAAATGAGCTGTCGTCAAGAATTGATTTTGACAAAGTTATTGACCGCTTTGCCACAGAAAAAAAAAGTTAAAATCTAGTTGAAAGTTTTTTTTTGTTAAGGCTCTATTGCAATATTCAGGTTTATAAAAATCTAGTATGTAGCAACACATGTATCACATCAGTGGTTTGGATTTTCATAACTTCCTAAAACAATAAAATCAGTCGTTTCTATTGTTTTTTTCATAAGTGTTTTTTCATAAAAAATGTATTGCTCTTTACCACCATTAAAAATGTAATGCCCTTTACATGTTTAATTATCCTTATAACCAGAGTCGATGTTTATATAGGGGAGGGGCAAAAAAATTCTGCCCCAGGCGCCCATAACTTTGGTTACACCACTGGGGGCAACCAATCTATTTGAGGCATCACAGCCAGCAATTACCAACACAAGGTGACAGCATATGCCGACGACCCCTTATTTTATATCCCCGAGCCTCTTACTTCCCTACCCTACTTATTACAGGAGTTAAAACGCTATGGTGGCTTGTCTAAATTCAAGGTCAATTTTCAAAAATCTAAGGAATGAAATATCTCCTTGACAGAAGCTACCAGAGCAAGCTTACGCCCTTACTTTCCATTTAAATGGGCTACCCGCTCAATCCAATATCTCAGAACGAAAATACCCGCAAACCTAAATGACATTCTCCTCACCTCAACTACCAGCCTTTTCTAACCGATGACCTTAAAAGGTGGGACTCTCTAGCCCAGGGGTGTCCAACTCTATTTCATTGTGGGCCGCATGAACATTATTATTGCCCTCAAAAGGGCCGGTTGTATCGGTAGGATTAGATGTTCAGCGCATTCCCTCCCCTTACATTAGATGTCAAGAGCCCCCCCACCATCAGACGTTGAGTCCCCCCACTCTCCCTTACTTCACAGTGCACCCCCCTTTCCGTATGCTGCTGCTGGGAAGAAGCCGGATGCATTGCTTGAAAGCAGAATGTAAGGATCTAGAGTAGGACCAGAAGAGGACTGCAGCTGCAGGAGAGGTGCGAGGGCCACATGAAAAGCGCTGGAGGGCCGGATTCGGCCCGCGGGCCTTGTTTGCCACCTATGCTCTAGCCCTTTCATGGTTTGGCCGTTGCAACGTACATAAGATGAACGCGGTGCCCAGACTCCTGTACTTATTGCAGACTTTGCCGGTAAAAATACCGCAGACCTTTTTTCAAGCGGTTCGGTCGACATTTATAAAATTCATCTGGAGAGGCAAGCATCTACGCCTTGGTAGAGCGTTACTGCTGCGACCCAAGCTGAAGGGCGGAGTGGGCTTCCCGGACACAGCCCTATACTGCGGTGCATATGACAAGGGTCCTGGACTGGCGCCAATAGCGCCCTGAAACAGGAGGCAGCACAGGCTCCAAACCCGGGGCTTGCCCTGGGCAGGGAAAACTCACACATTTAACTACCCATCCATTGATTGGCCCCACTTTGCAGTTGGACAGATCCAGCCTTCGTGTCGCAAAGTTCGCAGGGACTTGAGGGCCTCACAGCTTTTGCAGCTGTCCGGTTGGATATCATTGGAGATATTAGGAGGGGCCCCTCCTAAAACGGAACCACTGGAGGAGATTGCAGTTATCGCACTCTTAGATCAATGCCTGGCACGGCTCGGCTCTCTTCACTCGTAGGCTCCACTCTTTCGAGGAGCTCTGCCTGGGAGAGGGCCCAGTCCGGAGATCCTTATCAACCTCATACAAATGTTTGTTAGATCTCCATGCTACAGCAGGCCCCCCCCCATAGCGAAATGGGAGAGACCTACAAGTCACCTTTACCGAACCCCAAAAGGAGAGAATACTTTTCTTTGCGCAGAAATTCTCCCTATGCAGTAGGTATCAGGAAACCACGTGCAAAATTTTGACACGTTGGTATAGAACCCCGTCAGTTTTCGCGAAAATATTCCCCCCTTAGACGGACCCCGTTGCCAGCGGTGTGGCCTCCACTCAGGTACCATTCAACATTTTCTGGGAGAGCCCCAACCAGTGCTTAAATTCATACATAAGCTCACTGACATTCGACTGCAGCATGACCCAGCAGCAGTCCTGCTTAACCTCACCCCATTGTCAAGGAAACAATACCATAAATCCCTTCAAGCATTACGCCTTTGTGGAAACAGCAGTCTGCCCCAACGGTGGCCCAGTGGTTTGTGAGAGTGAAGGACATAGGGCAGATGGAGGAGTTGACAGAGGCATTGCAGGATAAGTCTGAGGAACACAAGTCTAGATGGATACACTGGGACCTCTTCTGCGTCTGATGAATTCCTCCAATATACCTAGTTGAGATTTTTGGCAGCTTCCGCTGACTGATGCCGTCAATGCCTTCCCCCCCTTTTCCCCCTCCTTGTTTTTCTTCCTTTTCCTACCTTGCTCTCATTTTTGTTAAGTTCCCCCCCCCCCCCCCCTCTTGTTCCCTTTTAATTTTTCTCCAATTAATGAAAATATGGCATGTACAGGATAGCATTTTTTACTTCCCTTTATGTGAAAGCTCTCCCTGGCAGCAGTTAAGGGGTGTCCCCCCGGACGGGCTCTCGGTGGGACCTGCCTGAGGGGTTTTTCCCCAGGGAGATAGGAATGTCTGTTTTTTGTATGTTGCCTTCAATATTTGTTTGGACATTTTGTGATTCAGTACGGAGTATTGACAATACCTCACAAGTTTGACATGGATAGTTCTGTGAAGTTACCGCTTTATTGTATCAGACACATCTTTTAAAAAAAAAAAAAAGCTTAGGAGCAGACTGGGTGAATAAGCAGGGTTTTTTTTTTTTTGAGAGAGAGATTTAGAAGCCATGGCCTGCAACCATAAATATAGGCGCAGCCACACAGATGCTTACATGGCACATTACTTTATTAAATTAGTGTCCATTTAATACCAAAACAGAAGCACCAGTGCTGCAGCTGTTCCAAGCTTAGGTCGACCTGCAACTATCCAGGTGGTGAGGTTTTCCACCCTCCAGGAGACCTTCAAATGAAAAGCACACAATATCATGTGTTAACCCCGGGGGGGGGGGGGGGGGGTCAACGTCAACCGATTATTAGCAGCCAATAGTCACTTTTGACTAAACACAATAAATTAAGTTACAGATACCACTCAAGTGGTTGTACCGGGGTGACGCATGCAGCTGAAGGCATAACCCTGGTACCATTCTTTAAAGTTAGTTTTTTACAACCAAGCAGCAGTTATCACAAGTAGCGGGAAGGAATTCCCCCCTCCCGGTCTCCCGCCCCACTGTGAGGCCCGAGAGACCTGCTGGCCAGACACCCAAACTTTGGTCTCTGATCTAGTAACCCAGGAAGCATTGTCATGACATCACTTCCATATTACACACACAATAAAAATTGTATGTGCAGTGGAAGAGTTTGGTGTCTTAAGACTTCAGATCTCTCAGGTACCTGTCACTACCCATTAGTCACAAGAGATGTTTACACACATTAACACCCACCACTTTAAATATCAGCAAGAATAAAATAAAAACGTGTCCACCTCTGACACTTCCAAGGCAGCATGTACAAGCACTGGGGGACTCACTATTCCACATAGGAGGCACTTGCCAATCCTAACTGCGGTGTCAAAGCTCAATTCACCTTTAATAGTGAACATGCGCACCACCCAGAAAATACGACTTTAGGCACCACTTCCAAGAGTGGCTATTCTACCTACTACATTTGAGGTTTACAACCACTTTTACATTTCATGACTTAATAGTTTGAAGCATAACCCCTAGTGTGTACTTCTCAATTTAGAGCACCAAATGTAGTTTGTCTGCCGCCATCTGCATGAGTCACTTCTGTTTCCTGGACAGAGAAAATGGTGACGGAAGAACTCCAGATAGCCTCAGCTCTGTTCCTTTGTGTTGGAGGGGGGCCTCTTTAAACACTCAGTTCTCTGCCTCCCGCTTTGCAGAACAGAGATCATGTGTACATTCTGCACTTTGGATGTAGAGAAAAAGACTGCAGATAAACAGCTAAACCTTACAGGAGTATCTCATCACCTGAGGCCAGTCACCTCACTAAGTATAAATGGCTGGCAACCATAAATAAAATTTAATAAAAAAAGTTAAACAATATGTTTTGTTTAAATGTTTATTTATCCATGTTTCGGCTCACTCCAGATACTGCCTGAATGAAACGAGACATACTGAAAAAACCCTTGACAGGACCCACTGTCTTAAAATAATATCTTCACTTAAAAAACAACAAAATAGCAAAAAAGGAAAACAAATCTCAACACTAATGCATTAAAATTACATAAAGCTTGTTAAGTCACTTCACAGAATCATTTAACAAGGAAAAAACAGGTGTAGATGACTATGCACTGGTCTTGAACTTTACAAAACCCGACAACTGCCATGAAATTATACATGAGGCTTTAAATGGGCTGTTGCATACATTGATGCAGTACCACCCAAAAGGAACCTTGTGGCTGCAAATGTTTACTTTTACGCAACACTGCATCTGTAGACTAAATACGGAATAGGTGTACACAAAAAACTTGCCATCAAGCATAGCTCGTAAAGATGACACCTTGTTAGGTGGTTACCGACAGCTAAATTTGAAGCACATTTGAAGATCTGACTTCAGAAAAATGGTCTTCGCCTGGTCAAAACTAAAGGGAAAAAAAAACTGTTGTAAATCTTCCCCCCTTGCATGCATCCAAGATGCACTGGGGGGGAAAAAAAGTGAGAATATGGTTTATGGGCCAAGCCCAGGTCATCACTCAGACTGATAATTAAGGCCCACCATTTGCAGATTAACACAGGACCAAAGTTTTATCAGAACATTTCACCGCATCACAACAAGCAGTAATTTGTATGTGACCGTTACATCTGTGACAAAACCTTTACACTACAATGCTGTAAGTCATGACAAGACCCAAATACACAAGTGACATCACCAGTTTCTAGTGAACTTAATTGACAGAACTGAAGTAAAAAACAAATCATAAGTCTTTATGGAAAAATATGCACAACAGGCCTTCTGCTATAGCAAAGGGTGATACAGATACAACACTGGGACCCAATATGAAACGTTATTTTTTTCACATGTGGGGGGGGAGGGGTAATGTTATGACCTAAAAGCACTGCAATGTCAGAGGGGGGTGAAAGGCAAACGACCTTTACCCATAGCTGCTGTAAAACCATCAAGTGGAAACAAAGTTTGGGGCCCCTCTTGGAACAGGGGGGGGGGGGGGAGGGGACAAGAGGGGAGACTGAAGGGGGATTTTGGGCACAAAGTCTATCTGTACTGGTAATTCATGCTGTGATCTGCAGTTCTGCCATAATTGCCGGCTCCTCCTTGAGCTGCCTGGTAAGAGGGGGGAGCTTGATTGTAGTTTTGTGCAGGACCTTGATTGTAGCCCGTTTGCGAGTATCCTAAGATTAGAAAGAAAATCAAATATGGTTTTCAAGTAAATAGAATTTACGACAATATGAAATCAGGCAGTTAACCATTCTTACCTTGGTATGAGGTATTGTTGGCAGCACCCCCACCATAGTTTGCATTTGTGCCAGAGCTGTAGCCAGTGTTGGCAGGTGTGTATGAACTGCCACCTCGCCCACCTGATCCCTCACCAGCGTTATATCCTGTGAAAAGAAGTGCCTGTTATTACTTTTCACATATGACTTTCCTAGACAGACAGAAGCGCAAAGGCCACATCACCATGGTATCTTTATATTCATTACCAACCTCTCCACTTTTTCCTGGCAGAATGTAGCTGATTAGAATGGCTTCTGAATGCAGCTACACAGTGCACCATGGTTATTGCTACGGATTCTGTAGCCAACTAAATTCTTTAGAAAGTCAAATTGCCTAGTAACATCTGTAGCCAGACCTCATTTGGAAGTTTATTTCTAGCAACAAAGTGTGCAAAGAAATCATGTAGCTGCTACAAAAATTGTACAAGCCCAAGCTTATATGAAGTTGACCATGCTTATATGGGCCATAAAAAAAAAAAAAAAACACTGGAAAGAAAGTGGGTGAAGTTGCTGCCCATAGAGCTGAGAAATCACCTTTAGACTAGCAGATCCAAATTCTCAAAGGCACCCAATCCAGCCACAGAAGAGCTCATAGACCCACTGTCCTATGGAGTGGATCCGGCATGAGCATTCAGAATCTAGGATAATGAGCAACCCCATTAGTGTAGGTAGCTTATTTCACCTAGTTATTCTGCTTCTGGTGGCATTGCTTGTGGCTGCAATGCAACTTTGTTTCCCATTTTGAAAAATTTGGAACGTTGATTGACAGACAAAAGTTCTGTCGAGTTCACAATGAACAGAACCAGATAACACTTGTTACAATTTAAAAGAAAAAGGGCTAACCTTTAGTAAGGCATTCAAACCATTTAGAAGCTGCAGAAGGCTGGTAATGTCAGACCCACACCTCAAAGTCTACTCAAGTCTCACCTGACGAAGCCCCACTGTTGTCTACTCCAGCCTCACCTGACGAAGCCCCACTGTTGTATGTGTTGGAGTAAGAAGAATAAGAGCCGCTGCCACCCCCTTGATTTCCCTGGTTATAGCCTCCCTTCTGCTTCTGTGGTGGTGTGTAGTTACTGTACTGGTTTTGGTTGTAGCTCTGCTGTTGCTGAGTTTGATGCGACTGGTAGCCCTGGTTGTAGGAAGGCTTGGACTGTTGCGAATGTTGGGCTGGGGCCTGCTGTTGTGGTGGTTGCTGCTGTTGGGGTGGCTTCTTTACAAATGGTTTAGGGGGAGTTGGTGCAGTATAGCTTTCTTGATAGTAATTGCTGTAGCCACCGCTGCCACCACCACCGCCGCCACCACCTCCGCCAGAACCATAACCGCCAGAGCCATAGCCCCCTGAGCCTGATCCAGAGCCAGAGCCTCCGCCTGAATTGCCAGATCCACCGCCATTGCTGTAAAATTGACCTGTAAATAAAGAGCCAAAAAGGTTATATGCACATCAGGACCAAATCTGCAAAACAAAATTTGTACGTTTGAAAGGTATGCAGCAGTGCAATTAACTGTATAAGGAAACTGTCCAAATGCTTTGACAAGTTGATCAGAATAAAAAAACTATAAAGCTACATTGTAAAGCCTAATGCAGGACCCAAGCCCAATTTAACAGTTTACCGTTTGGTTCAGGGCATAAGCAAATGTGAGTTGCATTCCAAACTGTCAAATCATTAAAAGGCAGTCATATACAGAGCGAATGACTTTTCTTTTGAAAATCTCAAATAATTTTCAGATGAATTTCACACCGTTAGGGGGCTGCAGCAACAGCCGATTTTCGTGCAGCAATCAAATTTGAGGAATCCAACATGTTGGAAATTTGTTGAAAAAAAAAAGAAAGATTTTTTGATCAATGATGGGAGAATAGTAGGAGAAATGTAAAGATTTTGAAAATAAAACTGTTTGAAATGTGATCGTGTATGGCCTGCTTAAGCCACTAATGTCATAACTAATGACATATGCAGCATCCTGGCAGTTAAGAATCAAAGGCCAAGAAAGCAGTAGCACCATTGGCCAAACAGATATAGGGGGGGGGGGGGGGTTTGGTAGCTCCGTTTTAAAGTCTTTTTTTGAGAAATCTTGTGTACGAGTGGTCCATTGCCTCTTGATAGTCCCCTTGGCAGCACTGTCTGCTCCTTCCTCCAGGTGCCACATTAGCAAGCTGCATGCTATGGGGCACACTCCTGAACCAGTCATAAAGCCACACTCCTGAACCGTACATAAAGCCACACTCTCCCCAAAAAGGCATTTGAAAGGAGCAGGCTCCCACTGTCCTTGGCTACAGCACCTTGCCTCTGTGCAGGAGACAAGACAGCAAGCAATGGATCAGCAAGAGGTTTGGGAATTTTGGGGGGGGGGGGGGGGGGGGGGGGGCGACATTTACCTTGTGACAAGTTTTTTTTTAACTAAAGAGTCCAGATCCCCCCCCCCCCCCCCCGTTGAGTGCCCCTACAGCAAGCAGCTCACTCTGGGGCATTTAAGCTGCAGCTCCCGGTATCAATTCAGGCATAAAGCAACTGCCCAGCTTCCTTTTGCTCATTGGCTGGAGCCATGCTGTAATCTCAGCTAATTGGGGGGGGTGCATCCAAGACACTCCTGCAACAACCCCTGGATCTAGAGCAGGAGTCTCCAAACTACAGCCCTCCAGGTGTTCAGGAACTACAATTCCCATCATGCCTAGTCATGTCTACGAATGTCAGAGTTTTACAATGCCTCATGGGAAGTGTAGTTCCACAGCAGCTGGAGGGCCGTAGTTTGGAGATCCCTGATCTAGAGGGACCCCAGGTAAATATTATGGGGCTGACACACACACTAATGCAGGGAACTTAAAGCAGTCTAATTTTGGACCCACTTAGCCTTTGTTTTGGTGGCATTTAATCAGTTTATTTTTTTGCCAAATGGAATCGCTCTCCTCAGGTGCCATTAGTACGAGTAGAGGAAAGCAGATAACCGGCACATCTTATTTACACTGTTCAGCTGTGATTGGACACAGCTGAACACATGGTAAAGAGCCTATGTCATAGGCTCTTCACTGTGATTGAGATGCAGCGTTTCCAAGTGAACCACCGCACCCACCAGTTGCAGTGCTGCACATCCCTGGGGGCGCGAACAAGCGACAAAGTCATTACAGGAAAGCCACAGCCTGGCCATAATTTTTCTATAGGCCAAATGACCAGTTCCTTTGGTAACATGTTTAACTCCTCATCCTCCCCTTTAACAGCAGGTCGGGGGGGGGGGGGGGGGGGGGGGGGGGAGTGCGCTGTGATCTCTGCACACCTGCTGCCACCATTTGACAAGAGCATGACCATGCAGGGCTCAGCCCACACATCAGCTTCATGGATAGAATTGTGAATTTCTAGTATTCACAGCCTTTGAAGCTGCTGGCTTGTGGTTCTCAATTAAAAGGGATTGTAAAAGAGAAAAAGTTTTTCTGCTGTGCAGCTCGTTTTGCAGAGTGGCCCCCGAACCTAGTGTTCTGGGATTCCTTGGCTCCTCCCTGCATCAGATAACCCCTCTGGGAAGCGCTTATCCCAAGGGGGTTACCTTGCGGGCACGCTTCAGAGTCCAGCATTTGCATCCATAGACCACGTCATTGGATTTGATTAACAGCAGTTGGTGCCAATGGCTGCGCTGCCAATTAATCTATCCAATGAAGAGCCAAGAAGCCATCGCAGTCGACTTTTGAGGGCTCAACAGGGGGGGGTGCCAGTAAATATCAGATGTTTTCACTTTAATTCATCGGCTGCATGAAGGTGAAAAATCAGGAAGGTTTAGAACCCCTTGAGCATGCAACAGTGCCCTGGTAGTTCATTGCTTGTGCTGGTTATGCAACAGCCTGTACAGAGCTTACGCCAAGTCTACAGGATCCCGGCATAGCTAGAGAACCAACCCACATGTGCTCTTGGTGTAGTTTTTTTTAGTAGGAAAGCAGGCAGGATCAAGAATTTCACATAAAGCAAAGCACAGGATACTTTCATACAAGTGCATGGTACAGCAGGCACATATGAAATGTTGGGGTAAATGTTTTAAAGCCATCTAAATTGAATGGCTCTCCAATGGGCGACATCAATCCCAATACCAGGCAAAACAATGCCAAATCAAATTTCTCTTGCTTTAAAGTCACTTGCAAGTGACCCAGTTAGTCTGCTCAGAGTGAAAATGTCTTCTGTAAGATCAGTATTAACTTGGCATTCCTGGGCAAACAAGTGTGACACTTTGCTGCAAGATGCCACTCAAATCTGCTACCAATTGTAATCAATTTGCTGGACAAACTTAGACCAAAGCCTCAGGTTACTTGCTACACTATCTGGAACCTTCCTGGAAGGATGTCAGTGTCACCCTTGCCTTCCCCATCTGCAGTTTAAGCGAGTTTTAACATTGTAATGCAAAGGTGCTCAAACCGTGTCCCTCCAGCTGTTGCAGAACTACAAATCCCATAAGGCATTGCAAGGCTGACAGTTACAAGCATTATTCCCAGAGGCATGATGTGACTTTAGTTCTGCAACAGCTGGAGGGCCACAGGTTGAGCATGTTTTAATGACTGCAGCTAGGTCTCATGGGCACACAGGGGTTGATTAACCAAAACTGGAGTGTGCAAAATTTGGTCCAACTCTGAGAACTTGAAAGCCGATTAGTTTCTGTGCAAAGCAACAAGCTAAAGTTAGAAGCCAACTGACAATCATGAAGAGCTGCACCAGATTATGCAAGTTTTAGTAGAGCTTCTGGGGCTGAAGCTGTTAAAACCCACAGAGGGTCACAGAAGATTGAATGGTCTGTGTGCAGTTAATTAACCACTAACTTTATAATCCTGCATTAAAGGAATTCTTTAAAATAAGACCCACTCTGACCAAGTCATTGTCATCTCCACACCCATTACCCAATTTAACTTGGTCTGGCACATGCCATCCGACAACAAGAGAGGAAGTTAACGCCCTTAAAAAAATTATATATATATATATAATTATATGAATGAGCATGCATAGCATACTAGCCCGAGTCATCGGTGCAATCCTTGCTGCAGCTACCTTAACTGTAGGGAGATATTTCTTGCACCTACAGGTGCAAGTTGTGAGGGGTTTACAACCACTTTAAAGCATGGAGTGTGACAGAAATTTATAGTGATAACTTTTTATATTATTGGATTGAGATATTGAATGTCTGACGACCTTTATTTTACCCTTGTTTGTTCATTTCGAGACCAGTTTTCTTTTTTTTCCCTCAATAAAAATATTGGAATTTAAAGCATGTAGTTTAGTTTTAGGAAAACAGTGGAACTCTAAGCAAAAAAACTGTTGAATACAGATATAACCAGAGTGACTCAAGATATGCTCACACCCTTCCCCCTGTAGTGGTCAAACCTCAGCTACAGGGTCCCTGCTGCCAGTCCAGAAGAACTTGAATGTCTGCAGTTATCTAGTGGACCAGATAAAATTCATATTTGACAGTGAAGTTAAAAGCGGAGTTCCATCTAAAAGTGGAACGTCCGCTTTAACCACTCCTCACATGCCACATTTGGCATGCAATTCTTTCAGGGTGCCTAGTTTTGAGTGGTACTTCCTGTCCCATCTAGGCAGCCCCTCCCTCTAGTTACTCTTCTAGGACATGTCACAGAAGATTGCCTGTTCACTCAGAGCGCAAGTACGGCTTGCAGATGCAAAGTATGGGCCAGGGCGTGCAGCTGCAAGCGATCATGGCTGGGTGCCCAGTTTCAATGGCAGTGCCATGGAAAGGAGCGAGGCTCCGTGCAACTGCATTGCTGGACAGGCAAGTGTCTGTAGCTGCTGACTAACACAAAAAGGGAAAAAAAAACACCTGGAATGCAGTTTTAACATGGAGGGCACTAACCAAACCAAACGGGGTGGGCTTCAGGAGCCCTGACAGCTCAGGATTGTTAAAGGCAAGTACAAAGGGGATAGCAGTGGATCAATGGTTTGTTAGAACACTTAGTTGTGCAACCATCTAGGTGTTCCTCTGCCTACGACCAAACTGCATATATACTGAACTGGTGCTGTAAGCTTTACGGTTTCCATTGTCCACTTCCTTACAAAAACACTATGCACAGGCATCCTAAATGTGTTGAGATCTTTTTGCAGTTTACTAGCATCCTTGGAGCTGTGTAGTACCATGGCTTATGTACAAAAAGTGAAATGTGCCAGGGGGTTACACAGGCAATGGAGTATACACAGTGCCACATGATTAGGCGAGACTACTTTACCAAATTTATTGGAAAAGCCAAGAACTGATGTTACATCAGTACAGACACCAAGTGCCTACATGCATGTTAATGAGCGCTCAGCTTGCTTTGAGAAAGTGCTTGGACCATTTTTTTTTGCCCCTCACAGCTCTAATTAACTGACCACAGAAGAGCAAGCATTGTCATGTGCTAGGCTTGAGCTGAAGAAAGCGCAAGTCTAGATTTGCCAATGTTACAGGAGGAAGCACCAATTTTAAAAAGGTCCACTATAAAAATTGCAGATGGCACATAACCTGTGGGTGGCATTACCTGGCAAGTTGCTAAACAAGTAATCATACCAATAAACTCCTAATTCACTTATCAAGTTGAGGATTTTCTGCAATGTCAATGATTTCCAGAACATTGATTTATACAAGATTTATTAAAACATGATCACGCAAAAGTAAAATGCAAAAAAATTGCAACAATAAAAACACTAGGTAAAAAAAGAAAATATTTGCCCACAAAGTCTTTACTGCCAGGGCAGCCTCCACTGTTCAGGGACAGAACAATTGCCCAAATGAAAAGACCAACCGTAGAGTTTAACCATAAAAATAAAGTTCCACTTGTGATCAAGAATCCCGAGGAAGGTTGACACTTCCACAATACATTGCCACAGGCTACAGTCTGAAAGCTTGAAGTGAACAGTCCAAAAAACCCATGTGGAAAATAAAAATGGTGAAGAATTGTTCGTCTTGCAGGGTTTAAGACAGACAGGAGTAAAGAGCTGATTTGTGGGTTTTGAGTGGGTGGGGTGCAATACGCTAGAGATGTTCTAAGCAGAGGCAAAATCATGATAACCGTAGCAGTCTGTGAAAAAGTCACCTACAAAAAGGGGGAGACAGCAGAGAGAAATAAAATTAGAATCCTCTGTAGAATGGCCATTGTGCCACAGATCGTTTTAGATTTTATTTTTAGATTTCTCTGCTCCTGTCTCCCCACAACAAAAAAGTTTGTTGAGATCTTCCTGGTGGCGACAGAGGAATTGGGGGAAGCCAAGTGAAAAATTGGAGGAGCGAGTCATATTGCCTCACAAAAAAGCAGAGAAATGTAAAATGACTGACAGAATTAACGCACATTATTACTCATCAATTCAAGGAATGCCACCCAAATCTAGCAAGTTGGCTTTAGATGAAGGTGAATAGTGAACCCTTCTAGCATCTCCCACTTGGGCTCTGGCCTGAAAATATCCAACTGGAGTTCAGCTCTTTGGAGTCAGTGTAAGAGAACCCAAAAGGGCACTGATAACAGACAGCAAATGCAGCAACAAAATGCTGGCTGGTGAACTTCAGTAGAAGGCAGAGCCATGGAGAGACAACTTTATGAAGGAGTCACTTAGTCACCACCACTCAGAACCAAGTTAACAGATTTGGATGGAGCGATCCTTAATATGTACACAATACCTACAGAATAGGTGAGGCAGCCACCAAATAGCCCATCAATTCACAAGGAGACCTGAGAATATCAGTTTGTGAATAGGCTAAATGTTTTACATCACAAGATGACTGCCTCCACTATGTATAGGGAAGAGGTACGCTTAATAGAAGACAGCTAAAATTACATACTGCTCAATTCTGAGAGAACTGACACCAGGAGGCAAAAGCCACATGTAAAGATGACTATGGTGCTCCAATGGTCAATCTCTGCACCAATTTACTTTTAATGACCAAATTAGTGCAGAGAGAAAACTCAGCATTGGAAGATAGTCCATACACACCGCCACATTTGGATACTGTTTGCAGTATTCTCAGAAAAGCAGCTTATTTTAGCTCGTCAACATTAAACTGGTTTCAGTTTGCATATAGTGGGCCATTACAGCAACATGCAAAGGGAAACCGTTTAAATAGTGATACAGGAACATTTGCTGTAATAAGGTGCAGTAACACGTCCACTTTCTGGGCAAAGTTAGTCTTGGTGCTCTCAAGTGGCCTTTCCAGAAGGATTCCTGTCCTCTTGTGGGAGGAAAGGGGGGGGGGGCATTACAAGAAGCATCCTGAACAGGATTCTGTATTGTTTTAGCAAGAAAAGTGTGCAGCTGGAGTGCCTAGAGATCAAAAAGCAGAACACTAAATGCGTCTGTAACCAGGCCAACATACGCAAAGAATGGAATTCTAATCAGGCAACTGCACACGTACTTACAAATACCTGGCCGTTCATATAAAACCTTCAAAACTAGTAATGCATAGTAGTGGCAGCAGATATTGTATCACAGCAAGTATTAGTATTAACAGGTTATGTTACCAGTCATTGACTTCAATTTGTAACCCAAAAATAAGTTACCCAAAGACCTCACTTTAAAGGACAAAATGCTTTACCTGTATTTGACATGTGAACTTTTAGTCATGTAGCAAGCAGAAGTGCCAAATACAAATGAAAGCTCAATAGGCCTGGTGTGTGGATATGGATTATGCTTTGCAACAAGATCTACAATTGGAAGTCATTGTTTTGACCCTGTACACCCATGCAATATGTAGAATATGCATTTACTTACTGTATCCAGCTGTAGCTGAAGTCTGGTAATTGTAGTTTCCACCATAGCCGCCTCCTCCATAGCCACCTATAAATAAAAACACTTTTAGAAATCCAGCCTTTGAAGAATAAGCTTATGAATTATGAGCTTCACAGGAGTGAAATAAAATTCACTGACCAAACAATAGCATTTTAAGCAAAACTTCAATGTTAAAGACTATACCTCCTGAGTTCATGTAACCTTGGTTGCCACCAAAGCCACGACCTCGTCCTCTACCACGGTTCATTCCTCCTCTGCCTCGTCCACGCATGGGTTGTGGTGGAGGAGCTTCATTGTACATCATTCCAAAGCCTTGGTTATGCTGTAGAGAAGGCCACATTTTAATTAAGGTGTAACCAAACAGAAACCAACTAAGACAGGATAATAATGAGAGTCAATTACGTCGTAGCTGGATTTTCCACCTCTGGGACCACCCCTGGGCATCATTGGTGGCCTCCTCTTCTTGGGGACCTCAGTGTACAGGTTGTAATCAGGAAAGAGTTTTTCTAAGGCAGCAAGCGCAGCATGGGCCTTGGCAACCTTCTTGTTCGAGCCAGAACCTTGAAATTTTTGATTGTCCACTTCAACCTACAAAAGTCAAGACAACATTGAGATTCAAACTTGAAAGGCCAAGTCAGATGGATTAGGACAACAGGCCAATTTAGAGACTAAATGTCAAGTCTGACATACCTCCATTACAAATCTTTTATCATGACTGCCACCGGTTTCAGATATAAGCTCGTATTTCAGTCCTCGCCTCTTTTCATTCAGCTCCATAACTGGGTTCTTGCCATGCTTTGTGAGAATAGGTCCTTGCTGCTTGGCACTCTAAAAAATAAGACACTCCCGGTGTTATGATATGACAGAACTCAGCATTGAACAAATGCAGAATATTTTAGCTCCACTTTCACTCACATCTGACTGGTCTCCACTGGCAGAATCAGCCTGTGCAGCTTCTGGCTGAGATGGAGTCGTCTGTACCACAGGCTTTGGTTCCACTTCCTCAGCAACCTCTTCCTTCTCTTCGATTCCGGTAGGAATGCCCATATCTTGCAAGACCTACCATTAAAACCCAATTAAATTTTCTGCACAGAAAATTAAACAACTCAAAGGCATAATTCTTTGACCCCGCACCTTGACAGCAACATGAAGCTTAGCAGTCTTCTTTGAGGGTCCAGATGCTTCAAATGCCTTGTCATCCACTTCCACAGCCATTGTAAATATGGGAGCATGGACAGGTCCAGTCTGGGATATCAGTTTGTATTGGAGGCCTGGCTTCAGCTGGTTCAATTTCATCAGGGCATTCATAGCTTGAGGGGGTTCTGACTTGTCATCTGCAAAGAATCACAATTAACACCAAAAACACTTAGTCTGAATACAAAATATGATGCCCCAGATATCCTTTCCTTGCATATTTTAGGTTAGTGCAAATGTGACAGATACATTGAATCCACACGACGCTTAAAGGGTACAACCTGATTAACACTCCCCTAGCATATAGCAAGGCAGGGGAGAAGAGTGCATATCTAAATTTTTAAAGTAGAGCCCAAGCTTCTCCTCTGGGTCACAGGAGTGCAATTTGTTATGCCTTCTGCTGAACACAAGTCACAGGTCTGAAGTCGGCAAACGTCACTGCCATCAGAAAAGGCAGTGTGGCATCCCGACTTTCAAGTCTGCCATCAATCAAGCAGCTGGTGGATCCAGTCTCAGCCGAGATGGCTGCTCCTCCACAGCTCATCGCTCCAATGAGTGCAGAGAAGCAGCGGTACCGACAGAACCGAGCCATAAAAATAAAACACTTTATCTGACACATAACCGTCAAGGTATTTTGCAATGTCAGCACCCCATGCCGATCTGTCCATAGACTATGGGTGCAGGGATCTTCACTAAGGTAAACCGGAAGGGAAGCCTTGCTTCACATCTCGTTTCCTACGGCACATGCGAGTTGCACTGCACTTTCTGAATGGTCCCACTGTCTCACGAAATTCAGGAAAGGTGAAGAGGGGGCCAGAATTTTTGTAGATCCCTGCATGATTGTGGTGATCTTACGCAGAAGTAGGAGTGTTACCTGGTTTTGACAGGTATCCACTTCCCCTGAAGAGGGCGGAGCTCCGCTTTAAGCACTGCATGCTTAGGGGGGGGGGGGGCAGCAAGTGGTTTTTTTAACCCACAAGCCTTACTTATCCAAACCCGGTAAAAACTCAAGGCAAACACTGTACAAAGTAGATTAGGAATTGTGGAGGCACCACCGGTAGCAGTTTTGAGTTGTATACCAGAGGAAACGCTTTAATTTTTGGGTCTGACGGCAACACTGGCTTTGATGCTAGCCAAAAGCTACACAATGGACAGGGTGGTATAAACTATACATCAGAACAAAGTTACACCCTGCCTAATAGCCCTCAAATACCTTTCTTCTGAATCTTCTTTTTCTTCTTACTTGGCGATTTGTCTTCTCCATCCTCCTCAATGGGCCGTTTCAGGGCTGGCATAACATAGGTGGTGCTAGGTGGAATTTGGACTGTGAAGAAAAATTCAAAAGAATAAGAAACTGGAACTGTTACAAAAAGGACAGTTCCTATTGAAACTAGTGCAAAAATACATACCTGTGTAATCAATGGGTGGGTCAGGTTTTGTCTTCTTTGGCAGCTTTGTGGGCAGGGGATCCATGCCCAATACTTTATGAAGCTGGCCAAATGCTGCCAATCTGAGAGCATGCTAGGAGAGGAAAATTTTTTTTTTTTTTAGTACCCATAGAAGTTACTTTAAGGTTTTGGGCACAAATTATGTTAGTGACAAAAATTACACAGCAACAATACCTGTGCACTGTGGGTAATATCTTCACGCTGCTGTCTTTCAAGGTGACCAAGGGCATCAGTGGCTTCTTTTTCACATGGATCATACAAGCCAGGACCATCTATAAAGCAGGATTCAAGATCAATATTCAGGGATACAATTTTTAGCGCCAACTGCAGGTGCTGCAAACACTTTTAAAAAAGGGAAATAAGGCAGGGTCTTAAACTGCCCTTGTAGACCTTTATTCAGAGTGCTTGATATATTTACACTGGAGACAGATTATCCAATAATGCATTTAAGAGCTGAAAACTTGCAGATTTCACTTGACAGCAAGCAGTTAAAGCCAACCCTAATCTACTCAAAATATTTTACATTGGCTACAAGTAAAACCATGGGCAAAATTTTTTTGCCATTTGTCTCATTGGGGAGAATTCTTAAAAAAAAATTTCAGGCCTGAAGGTAAATACCTAAACTTTCATAGAGACTCTGGAGCATTGTGGAAATTCCAATTTCATCATGTTATCAGCAAAAACTGTTCTCAAAACATACATAATTTTAGAGCAAACAAGGCTGCATTTTTTTTTAACAAAAGGTCGGTTCACACTGCTGCAATGGCAAAGTCTTCCAACTTCCTTCTGACTTGAAAGCCATTTAGGAGCCTGTACAAGGGCTGAAATCATACCCAAGTAACGCCAAGGTAGTGTAGAACCTTTTCTAAGAAGGGTTAAAGCAGACAGATGTGTACCTGGCATCAGTATTCCAGAGCTAAGGCATTCAAGGACTCTTCTAAAAGCTTCACCAGCTCCCATGGGCCTGTTCGCTGTTCCAATGGCTTTCTCGCAAAGCAACTCAAGAGGCTTTTGGGGGGGGGGGGGGGGGGGGGGGGGGGGGGGGAATGAAAAAAAAAAAAAGTTTAGTGTTAAGAAGCAAACTTGTGCATTGCTTTCCTAAATATCGACAAATCCCACACCAAGTAAAAAATTTCACTGCAACCCCAAACGGAGCCAAAGTGGCACGATTAAACCATCCAAGAGACCAGCCCACCCTTAAAAAGGAATTCCGCTAGGGCCGAAACAAAGCGATGAAAATAGTAGAATTCCTTTTTTGTTTACATATCAGGAAACCTTGAATCACAACTCAGTACACAATCCACATGACAAGTGCCAGAGAACTTGAGAATGTGTGAGGAGCAACGCCTCATGGGACATGTAGTCCTCCTGAACAGCAAGGGACTAGTTCCAAAGGCAGAAATTTCACCTTGCCCTAGGAGCGCTTCATACTATACTTTGCAGCTTGTTATTGGAGGCACTCTGAAGGTAGTGCAAAGGGCTTAATATAACAATTTTAGGCTGTAGAGTGCTTTAAGTCATTGCGAAACAAACAATAGCTTATGAGTCAAGTATTATGCAGCAGCTAGATGGCTGAAGGAAACTACTGGGAATTAGTGCAAAATGTGCTCTCATGTATAATGCAACATATTCTTATAAGTATGTAATGATTGGATAATGAATATGGGATCTTGCCTTATTTTAGAGGAAATATTCAAACATGTACCCCTTATTGGTGGAAATGTATCGCCCATCTTATCCAGTGTACTTATGAAACACAAGCTAGAACAAACAAGTTTTTGCTCTTCAGTGTCCGATTGGGGTAGCTGGTACCTGGTTTGGACAGTCACTTCCTGTCCCACTTGGTCTTCTCGCTGCCTCCTCCCCCCAGTAACTCCTACCTCCGCAATCTTCTGGGACATGCAACGTGTCCAAAGATTACTTGGCCACTAGAGTGCAGTGCATGCCCAGCTGTGAAGCTGTAAGCTGGGTGTCCACAGTAACAATAAGGGCACCTCAGAGGGGGAGAGGAGGAGCAAGGCTTCAAGCAGCTGCATCACTGGACAGGTGAGAGTCCATTTAAAAGTCCACAGCTACACTTTTGTAGCTGCCGACTTACTAGGATAGAAAAAAAAAAAAAAAAATCAATAAAAACCCTGCATGACGGGAACGCCACTTTAAGGACCAAGCCTATTCCCAACACTTGTTTACAAGTCATCAGTATTTCTGGCAGAAAAGGACTTCGAACCCCCAAAATATAATGTGTGTAATATGTATGTATGTATGTATGTATGTATGTATGTATGTATGTATGTATGTATGTATGTATGCATACACAGAGGGGTAATTGGACTGAGTAGCGATTGCTGTTCCTGATCACCAGGAATAGATGATCTCACTGTAATTTCAGAACAGGGATCTGCTTAGTTTACATAGCCGGCTACCCGTTCTACCTCTGGAGTGATCTCGTGCGGCCAGCGAACATTGCAGCCACCGACTCACCCTGCAGTGGGCTCTCCGTCCACTGCAGAGCGAGTCCGGTGACCGCAATGTTCAATCAGGAGACCGCAGTGGGCATGCAGCCCCAACACAATAGGGCTGCAGTACATATGCGTTGGGGGGAGTGCTTAAGTGGTTTATTTAAATCTGGTAAATACCAGACTCCAACACATTTTACATAGTAAAACATTGGTTTGAGAGCATTTTGCAAGACAAGCAAAATGTAATAAAACATTTGATATACAAGCGATGTCTTGATATAAGAGTAGCGTCATTTCTCAACGGAGTATTAAAAAAAAAAAAAAAGGGCCTAAAGGTAGCAATATGTTACATTTAATGAAGGTACAACATTTAGAAACTTATTGCTACACTAGTCTTTTAAGTGGTTGAACTTCCCTCATCTACAGACAGAAATTTATTTTTTGAGCCAAGAAAGTTATGTTTTTTTGTTTAATCCACAATGTTATCCAGCACTTACCCATCCTCTTAAAGGTTCCCATGTAGGTACACGAGTGCAAAGATCACGCAAGACACGGATGACAATAACACATGACTTCAGACCATTAGCCCTAGCCTGAGACAATGGAAAAAGCTGTTAGTCTTCAATGTTACCCCAACACAAGCCAGAAAAAAAAGAAAGGAAATTAAAAACAGAAGCCATATTTTGTAGTGCTACTTTGTCAAGGGTAAAAGTGTAAACTATGTTTAAGGATAAGCCTTATGTTACATTAGCAATTACTGTAGAGCAGTCAAAATTACTCTTAAAACAAAGCAGCAACTATGAACTAAGCATAATATCACCTTTTGAAAAGGTGTATTTTCAATGTGTGCTTCCTCAGCTGCCTGAGTAAGTGACAGGAGCTAGATCAGCACAGCTACTGCTCGCGTTTGCTTAAATATTTTAAGTCAAGTGGACTGTGTTAATTTAAAGTGATGTACAAATGAAAAATTACAAAAATGGCATTTACTACTGAAGACAGAAATAATAAAATGCAAACCTGGAACCACTTGGCGTGTCGGAGCGACGCCAATGCAGCAAGGCATTTGTGCCTGTCCAGAACGTCCGGTGGATCGCTGACTGATAGCGTTTCTATTCATGGATAAGAAGACAAGGCACGGTTTGACCAAGGGGTTGTCTGTCAGGTGGACAGGGGATGAGGCAGCTTCCAGAGGGCAGTGGGGCTTCTTGTACTACCACTCACATATTACCCTGGAAATCTGCTAAACTGCTCTAAGACAACAACTACAATACATTTATAAAATAAATCCCCAGCTCCCCCATCCCCAAATCGCTTAAAAACACAACCTTTAAACCTACTATATACATAGCCTATGCTGACATGAAAAAAATAAAGCAGCAGTCTGCATAGCAAGACATTGAAGGCAAAGACATATCTAGAGATAGTCAGATGGTTGGTCAGTCTAGACCTCAATTTTTCTTCACAATACAAGATTATTTATGTAACATTAGACAATTATGACAGAATGCTGCTTTAACGTAACAAGTGAGACCCAAGAAAAGTAATAAAAAATTAAAGCAAAAAAAGACAGATGAGCTGCAGCTAAGACTACATTTCTACACTAAACCTTCTACCCAGCTCGACTGCCCTGGCCACAGCCCATGACAGAGAGAGTCCTGTTGGTCAAAGGTCCAGCGTCCCTAAAAATCGACAAACTAGAAGTCTTGATACGAGATCAGTTGTCAGAACCATATTGCAAAATATTCAGAGCAGCACAACAGATCAAGAGCTTGTCTATGCTGCAGCAAGACCATGTCTCATGCCCAGGGTTTTAGATAAGGCTAGCCTATCTATGGGAAGATAAATTAGGACAATTTTAGAATTTTACAATTGTGTGGTCTAAGAGCCAGTCTAACTTTATCCAAAACATTACATTGTTTCCTGGTGCTTCACATGCTGACTAGTCCCTTTTCCAAAGGAGGGGAGGGGCTGTCATTCTTGCTGCAACACACACTGCCCAATCAAATACATGCAAAATAAAACACCATGTATCTAACATCTAATGTGATACAGCATCACAGGGGCCTGCAATTGTTGACCTTAAACAGGCCCCTGTACCACTGTATGACAAGACTAAGCCACAGATGAGGGCCACTAACTTACAATACAGTTGGCAGCAAAGCCCAGAAAGGTGGGGAATTGTATTTACCGATTAGCTGATGGTACATTATAAAATCAGACATTAGGGAGCAGACATATTAGGAAGCCTACAACAGTACAGGAAGGGGGGGTGTAAGTGGGACATGAGAAAAGGAAATGAAGAGGGTTTAGGGGGTCTGTGCTACTTATCGGTCGTTTTCTACCTTCCGTACCTCCTGCAGTCATCTTTTCAACCTCTTCCCGAACCAGAGTGGAGGTCAGGCGGATGTTTAGTGTGAGCTGTGGCTCCTTTGTGTTCTTAATTAAAATGGTAGCCTCCCTGATATTGGGTAGGACTTCATATTTCTCCTCAGACACAGTCTGCAATAGAAGAAGTCAGACAGTCAGCCACCTATAAACAATCAGCCACATGGTCAACCAATGGGTTAAAAAAAAAAATCTTACCGCAAACTGTACAATAAGGTTATCAGACACCTTCTTCAGAAGGGAGATTGTGGGCTTATCTTTGCACAGAAGAACCAGTTCAAGATCCAAATCGCCTTTCAAGAGAAGTCCCTTAGCAACAAGGCCAACCCTCATCACACCGCGAAGTGTCCTGGTGGAGTTGGCTCCAGCCTTCGCTTCACTGAAAACACAGGATAAAAAGACCATTAAGCAATGCATTCCACCCTTTAGACCAAGCAGAGCGAGACTCAAGCATAAGATTTGGTGCTAAAGTGCCTGAAAACTGCTTCACCAGCCTCCCCAGTGTGAAAGCCAGAGTGCACCTACAGGACCAAAAAACAAACCGAAAAGAATCTTTGGAAGTGCTGTATACAGTCCTTACACTGCCCATTGGAATGGAATAACCCCCTTCTTGGTGGGTTAAAACCAACCCTGCTAGTGCCCAAAATGTGCTGCATAAACAGTGATAAAGAGCCACTAGCATTGCTTGACTGCTAACAGATGCGCCGTCCCGAGCGTGAAAGCAGCCTCAAGCCTTGTACACACAGTAAGACATGTCAAAAGGTCATGTGCCAGGATCTTGTCTTTCATACCAACGTTCACAATTGTTGTGCCACGAACGTAGTGCCGTACTACAAGGAATTTCAGCTCAAGCTCCACCCTTTGGGCCCCTTCTGCCAATTTTGTGTTAAGTGAGCATTGATTTGGAGCATGTGTCAGATTTGTGCACTGACCATATGAAAATATGTGGAGCCGGTGTCCGCCGAACATTTACTAGCCTGCCATACATTTGTTGGCTAAAACTTGGACAAATTGTCAAGGGAGTGTACCCAACAGTAAGAATTTAGGATAACAGTCCCCTTCCAACAATTGTACAGTGTGCAAGAGGCTTTACAGTGCAAAGCACATAGGAGATCTGGCGGTCTACATGTGCACTGGTATGGCTGCAAATGAGCACTGATCAGACTACAATGATGGGAAAGGCTGCATTAATAGGCACTGACCCTTATTTTGCTTCAAAGTCTGTTTTAAAAAAAGTTTTCCTGAAACATTCCTTTAAAAATTGGGGTGCATGTTATATACCAATAAATATGGCATTTACCCATCCTTTGCATCGTCTATGGTCTCTTCTGGTGTTTCAATTTCTGGCTGTACTGGGGTTTCTCCAGTCTGAACCTTCTCTTGCTGGTCAATCCAGTCAGACACGGCTTTCAAGGCCCTTTCTGTGTGTGAAACCATGTTCTGGACAGCCTCAAGTTCTTCTTGAGTTGGATACACAACGGAGTGCTTTGCCATGACATGGCGGTCATCGTTCAAGAAGATGCGCATTGGACGCTAAAATGTGAAGAGGAGAAGTTAGGTCAAATATCTACAACAGGAAACAGTAAACCTACGGTAGCAAAAAATATTCAACTCACCATTATTGTCTTAAATGTTATAACACTCAAATGAATTGATCCCCAGGGGTAAAATCTGCAAAAATTAAATAAAAATATTAGCACCCAAAGTTAAAAGGACATCACAACACACTAAGGGGTCAATTCACAAAGAGAAACGTTATTGGTTTTCTTCAGGTGTTAAATTAGCACTCCTTATTTAACGCTAGCAAACATGGTATTCATGAAAGCTATAATCGTTATTTAACACAGTCGTTATGGTTTTCAACTGACTCTTTATCCAAACGTTATTCTAACTACTCAGACGTTATTATTAACATTTGGGACGTTAAAATAACTTAAAGCGGATGGTTCACAAATACAAAAATATTAAAAGCCAGCAGCAACAAATACTGCAGCTGCTGACTTTTAATATTAGGACACTTACCTGTCCTGGAGTCCAGCGCCGTCCGCAGCAGAGGATGAGCGATCGCTCATCACCCTGCTGCTCCCCCTCCATCCACGGTGAGGGAACCAGGAAGTGAAGCGCTGCGGCTTCACTGCCCGGTTCCCTACGGCGCATGCGCGAGTCGCGCTGCGCCCGCGATTGGCTCCAGCTGTGTGCTGGGAGCCGAGTGTTCCCAGCACACAACGGGCGGGAGACGGGATGTGATGTAATGCCCGTCTTTTGCCCGTGAATGCTGGGCCGGAAGTGGGTGCAGATACGTGTCTATCTGCACCCCCCTCCCCCCTGAAAGGTGTCAATTGTGACACCGGAGGGGGGGAGTGTTCGGATCAGCGGATCTTCACTTTAGGGTGGAGATCCGCTTTAAGATCGTTAAATAATGCTGGAGAGATGCATTCTGGGAGCAGAAGGGGAGGAGAACAGCTGCATGTGGAAAAGAGCAGATACAGAGAGAGAGAGAGAGAGAGACACACAAGCAATACACATGGAGATTGAGCATGTGATGTGCATAACTTCTAGTGTGTGCTTTTCTAAAGCCATGTGTATTTCCTCATACAGAGAATAAATCATGGGAGATGATAATCGGAATTTAGCTATCACCTGGGTTTCAGAAAAGTCATCCAAAATAGTATGTGAACGGAATACACATTTATAAATCTAAACATTCTAACATGTTCTTCTTCGCCTCTGGATAATTTTAAGTTTAAATAGAGCACGGTTCTAGCTTGCCCAACACTACACTACAAAAATCGCCAAAAGCTTCCTCTAACAAAATATCGCCTGGGAAATGTCATAACGCCACCCTGAGGGAGGTGTTAATTTAACGATTGCTTAACGATTGATAACTGTCCAAAAAATCTTTGTGAATTGCACTTCTGTACATATTTAACGATTTGAATCTTTAAAATAACGATTTGAATCTTTAAAATAACGATTTGAATCTTTAAAATAACGATTTGAATCTTTAAAATAACGATTTGAATCTTTAAAATAACGATTTGAATCTTTAAAATAACGATTTGAATCTTTAAAATAACGATTTGAATCTTTAAAATAACGATTTGAATCTTTAAAATAACGATTTGAATCTTTAAAATAACGATTTGAATCTTTAAAATAACGATTTGAATCTTTAAAATAACGATTTGAATCTTTAAAATAACGATTTGAACTTTAAAATAACGATTTGAATCTTTAAAATAACGATTTGAATCTTTAAAATAACGATTTGAATCTTTAAAATAACGATTTGAATCTTTAAAATAACGATTTGAATCTTTAAAATAACGATTTGAATCTTTAAAATAACGATTTGAATCTTTAAAATAACGATTTGAATCTTTAAAATAACGATTTGAATCTTTAAAATAACGATTTGAATCTTTAAAATAACGATTTGAATCTTTAAAATAACGATTTGAATCTTTAAAATAACGATTTGAATCTTTAAAATAACGATTTGAATCTTTAAAATAACGATTTGAATCTTTAAAATAACGATTTGAATCTTTAAAATAACGATTTGAATCTTTAAAATAACGATTTGAATCTTTAAAATAACGATTTGAATCTTTAAAATAACGATTTGAATCTTTAAAATAACGATTTGAATCTTTAAAATAACGATTTGAATCTTTAAAATAACGATTTGAACTTTAAAATAACGATTTGAATCTTTAAAATAACGATTTGAATCTTTAAAATAACGATTTGAATCTTTAAAATAACGATTTGAATCTTTAAAATAACGATTTGAATCTTTAAAATAACGATTTGAATCTTTAAAATAACGATTTGAATCTTTAAAATAACGATTTGAATCTTTAAAATAACGATTTGAATCTTTAAAATAACGATTTGAATCTTTAAAATAACGATTTGAATCTTTAAAATAACGATTTGAATCTTTAAAATAACGATTTGAATCTTTAAAATAACGATTTGAATCTTTAAAATAACGATTTGAATCTTTAAAATAACGATTTGAATCTTTAAAATAACGATTTGAATCTTTAAAATAACGATTTGAATCTTTAAAATAACGATTTGAATCTTTAAAATAACGATTTGATCTTTAAAATAACGATTTGAATCTTTAAAATAACGATTTGAATCTTTAAAATAACGATTTGAATCTTTAAAATAACGATTTGAATCTTTAAAATAACGATTTGAATCTTTAAAATAACGATTTGAATCTTTAAAATAACGATTTGAATCTTTAAAATAACGATTTGAATCTTTAAAATAACGAATCTTTAAAATAACGATTTGAATCTTTAAAATAACGATTTGAATCTTTAAAATAACGATTTGAATCTTTAAAATAACGATTTGAATCTTTAAAATAACGATTTGAATCTTTAAAATAACGATTTGAATCTTTAAAATAACGATTTGAATCTTTAAAATAACGATTTGAATCTTTAAAATAACGATTTGAATCTTTAAAATAACGATTTGAATCTTTAAAATAACGATTTGAATCTTTAAAATAACGATTTGAATCTTTAAAATAACGATTTGAATCTTTAAAATAACGATTTGAATCTTTAAAATAACGATTTGAATCTTTAAAATAACGATTTGAATCTTTAAAATAACGATTTGAATCTTAAAATATTTGAATCGTTTCTGTGTAGGGAAACGTTATTTGATGATTTTTCAGAGCGTTAAATCGTTTAGTGAATTGAACTAGCTTCAATAACGTGCAAAATCGTTAAAATAACACTCGCAATCTGAAAATAAAGCTTTGTGAATTGACCCCTAAGTGGTCCTTCCTGCACAAGAGTCACAACTTTCAAAAGACTGCCTGGGGAAAGGGGTTTAGAGTATTGGCATTCAATGCAAGAGTTTGGTTTCTGGCAGAAAAAGTGTGAACAGCCACCCATGCTGTACCAAGTTTAGTAAGTGTTCAAGTAACCTGCAAGCAGATCTGGTGCGTGCCATTTACACCGCTCCTAAAGAGCCATTGAAATCAATGGGCAGGACATCTGTGCTTTTTAACACTAGCAGCCAAAAAGTGCATCCAATATATCAGTAAAGCACCACTAAAACTAGTGGCGCTTTACTGCCAACGTGCGGTCACTGTGAAAGGGCTCTAAAGGGATCTGTAGACAGACTAAAGTTTCTAGCAGGAAGGTTTAGTAGCATCTCCCACAACAACTTTAACCACCCTATCAATTGCAACAGGTGCCACAGTGATTCTAGCCTATACATGCTTGGTTAAGTGATCCCACATTGGTTAGTCAAGATTGAATATGATGCCAAACCTGAAGAACCGGGGGGGGGGGGGGGGGTAAAAAACAAAAAACGTACAGGTGATTAAGCTCATATCACTGGCGTAGAATTATAGGCACACATTTGTTTTAAATCTGGCTCTTTAAGACAGTCAGCTAGATAAAAAAAAAAAAATTATAGAAAACTAATCTATGAGGGTTCTAAATATAGAACAAAAAGGCAATGCCTTAGGGCTCTTTCACACATACGGACCATATGTCCACATTTTGATCCGTCCGTTTGCGGATGAAAACGGGACATACATGGGTCCCTATGCGATTACGGGTGTCAGCGGATGAAAATCTGCCGACACCCGTAATTTGTCCGCCTCTGCAAAGATCTGCATTTGCAGACAGAAGAAATACTATTTTTCTTCTGTATCGGATGAACACGGACATACAGTCCGTGTTCATCAGCAACCCCCAAACAGGGGAGAGCAGAGGAAAGACAGGGCGGTCCCTGCACAGTGTGCGGAGACCGCTCTGTCAGCTCTGCAGGGATTTTACGGAGGATCCCCGCTGAGCTTTGCGGACACACGGAGCGGATCAATACTACCCTAAAGCTTAGCAGTGGTAGCGGAGAAAAAAAAAAAAAAAGACACAGGGATAGAGCAACAGCACCCACTGACATTGGAGCAAGCCCCCCCAGCAGAGTGCAGTCAGGATTGGAGCAGTCCAAGGATGGCAGTGGCCTGGCCCAGGAATGTGGGGGCTATAGTAGTGTGGCAGAGGTCATTCACAGCATAAGGCAAGCAGGTGTAAAAGCAGAGGTCAAACTTACTGCTGCAACCACCATGTCTCTTCTACAAAATGTGTGCTCCATATCTGCTGAAGAAAAGTACCTGAGCTCCAATGCCTGGGGAAGACCGCCGCTGCAGATGGAACATTTCACAACATCACAATGTAGCTGCTGATAAGGAGCTCATGAAGGAAGTGGAGAGAGTGGCAAGAACCAATTCATTTTCTGCACCTTCCCCTGGCCATACCTGCACACATGGAACCCAGGGCACCAGTTATACAGTGTATAACCAATAACAGGCTCTGGTCAGTAAAGCAGTGGCTTAAAGAGATTGTAGTCAGGTTTATCTTAATGCATTAAGATAAAGCCTTCTGTGAGCAGCCCCCCACCACTTATTGGAGGTCCCCCTCCGTCCACACGTCTCCCATAACAAGCTGCTTTCTGTGGGGGGTGAACAGGAGGGAGGGATCAGGTGCACAGAAGAGCCAGGCTTCTTTGGGCAAATCCACGGCAACAGCAAGTATAACTTAACCCCCCTCTCTAAAGAGATGTTACAATCACTTTAAGCCTAGTACACTGTCAGGTCTGTTGTCGGTCATTGTTTTACAGCCATAAACGTAAGGAAATTCCTGTTAGTCATTTGGCCACAAGAACTCTTGTCCCCATTGGAAGATTTACTTCCTACTGTTACAGTGAGCATTCAAAAATGTGTCATCCCCTCCCATTTCAGTAATCAGAGGGTGACCCTAAGGCAAGGTTTACACCTAGCATTTTATAATTTCACAGTTGACACTACATGCATAGGGCAGTCCATTTTAATGGGCTGTCCTATATGCACCAAGTAGGTCATGTAGTTGTGGGCATTAAGCATTTTCTGCATAAACCATGCATCTGCTTGGCACATTCGGGATGTCATTAATGTTGTTGTGAGCATGTCATGTATTCATGAAACACCTGGCTGCAAATGAACACAAACAGTAAGATTTGACCCTCTCCACACAAATGGCCTTAACTGCATTCCTACTTTAAGTGTGCTTGTCCTGTGGTTATGGTTATTCGGGGGTGATAGGATTTAAAATAAAAAAATATAAAGAGGGGGGCACAGCACCCACACTTTGTTACTCCTATTGTGGTGTGCAATCAACTTTAGTGTCAATGGAGGCAAATCTGCCACACTAGGGTCAAGAGAAGACAATCACACAGGGCTCAAAAGACAAGCAAGCCACAAAAGGGTCAATCTTCAATTAAAAGAACAAACAGACTCTCATATTACAAGATGACTGTACCCCTTTAACTACATGGCACAAGGACAGCTGACTCAGTCTGTTCTCACATGGGCCCCCAGTTGCTGGTAAAGACACTGGCCAGTTAATACCAACATTCAGTGACAGCCTACCAACCATTTCCCACCACAAGCACCTTACAGCTTGGATGGAAAACTACTATAGCTTATATGTGGGCTCATCCTGTGCCATCTGCACCATTCAAGGCTGAAACAATGATTTCTCCAGTGAAGGATCGGATCAATGCAGACAAATTACGTTTCTGCTGCACCAGTGAGGGAAACGCAAGGAATGCATGTTTCCTGCACTGGGCTCTGAACCTCAGCGCCCCCCTGAATCATACAGGAATGCACATTCCTGTGCAGCACACGAGACTACTCATTTTCAATGGACTCCAACCACAGATATAGTACATGCACTTTGAGAAGACACTGATTGTATGATACTTGTGTACCATGTGATCCAGTAAAAAAAATGCATTTGTGGTAGTGTTAAAGTACAACAAAAAGGCAACTCAGGTTTTAGACAGTGTAGATGGATTAGAACATCTGTCGAGATTTTATTGCAGTGTGCTCCCTAAATTTTGGGCTGTCCCCCAGAAAGGTAATAGAGAGGAACCTTCCAATGGAGACAGTTCTGGTAACCTGCGGGTCCACAAAAGTTTCCCCAATTTGCAGGAATTTTTTGTTTGGGTATGGGACAGGACGTGAAATCTCTGCAATGGGAAAGATGGTAAAAAAAAAAAAAAAAAAGGGTTATAGCCCTCCCCTTACACTATTCAAGATGAAAGTTTTGCCTATAGTTCCACTTCAACATTATCTGTAGTAGGTGTCAATCGATGTACGGATCATAGATTTGCTCTACTGTGAGCCGAGGCTGCAAGTGGTAAACACTGTACTACTGCTTGTACCTACAGAGTACCTCATAGGCTTACCTGTAGGTACTGTGAATGTACCTACAGGAGATACTCAGTGCAGCCGATGACATTGGCACAAGCGCTCCAAAGGTCCGGCTTATAGTGGAAGGAAGACCGGGGGGGGGGGGCAGAAGTCATCCATCTCAGTGGAGTTTCTCATTTCATAGTGCCTTGCATGCTCCTTTTTTCCCCCATAAAGCACCAGCAGTTTATAAGAGCTTTAAAGATAACTCAGTTATTGAGAAAAAAATCCTGGTATATGCATGGCAAGGATTTTAACAAACTGTTGCAGATTTCCATTTGTTATTTTGAAAAAGTCTGTGCGTTTGTCTATGTGGGAAGTGATTCTAGAGAGCAATTTCATAATCAGCTGCTGCACCTGCAGGTTACTGCTGGACATGCATTCCTTTAGATGTGTTCCTATTGGAGATCTCACCAAAAATGTTTGTTGCAGGAAATGCCTGAAATCTGACTTGTAGCAATCAGAGTGCAGACTTCTGGGGAAAAAAATATGAAATCAGTGGGCCAATCACACAAGCAGGAAATTGTTTCTAGGGGACATTCTGTGTACAGAGCACCTCCAGGTTGCCATGCTGCATTTTACATAAAATACAGAGCTGCAGATTGAAAAGGGAAGGTCTTTTTTAATGAAATTGCATTTAATGACTGATTTTCTCATTAAATGCCATGTTAAAACAGCAAAGGAAATACTCTTGCTTGCAACCAGTAAAAAAAATGCAATATGGCTACCTGGAAGTTTATTACAAATGTTCAGAGTATACAGAATGCTTTTGTGGTGGGGCAGATTTCTGTGAAAATCCATAAACCAAAGATACAAGTCAGATTTCAGGCATCCCCCTGTAACCAGGGTCATTTTTTCCGAGATACTCTAAATAGGAACAGGACACAGGCCCCAAAAAGCTATTCTCATTAGAGCCCTGCAGGTGCAACAGCTTGATGATTATGAAACCACTCCAATCAATCAGCTGCTGCACCTGCAGGGCTCCAACGAGGAAAGCTTTTTGGGGCCTGTGTCCTGTTCCTATTGGGAGTATCACCAAAAAATGACCTTTGTTGCAGGGGGATGCCCAACATCTGACTTGCATCTTTAGCTCATCGATTTCCCCAGAAATCTGCCTCTAAACAAAAGCAGGAAATACAATTTCTGGGGGCGTTCTGTACAGAACCCTTCCATGTAGCCATATTGCATTCTCATCATTTGAACTGATTATAAAGAGGTGTTCTGTTTACTTGCCATGTTAAAACCGCAAATGAAGAGAAATTTTAACATACAATTGTGACACAAGTCATGTGATGAAAAATGACCTTCCATTTTCAAGCTGCATGCTCTGTAAAATGCAACATGGCTACCTGGAGGTATCCTGTACACAGAACACCCCCCCCCCCCCAGAAACATTTCCTGCTTGTGTGATTGGCTCACCGATTTTTCCCCAGAAGCCAGATGGCATGCATCCCCTGCAACTAAAATGTCTTTCGTGAGATCCTCTTAACAGGAACACAACAGGATGCATGCCCAACAAGCTTTCCTCAGAGCCCTGCAGGTGCAGCAACTGATTGTAAATTATGGGAGTGGTTTCATAATTATCTTCGATAACACAGGGGGGGCAACACCCCCCCCCCCAAACAAAAGCTATGCTTTAAAGGGGTTGTAAAGGAGTATTTTCTAATTACGTTCCTTTAAAGCTATTAGTGAATTGTTGGTTCACTTACATTTTCATTCTAAATGTTTATTTCTGTCTGAATTTCTCACTTCATGTTCCTCAGTAAGCTTGGGTCAGCCAGACACTATTTACAAAGTCTCCCTGAAGGGATGTAGTCAGAAGGGAGGGGACAAGCAAGCTGATCAACCCCCAGCCTGAACAGCTCGGATGATGGGGGGGGGCAAGATTACTGAGGAACAGGAAGTGAGAAATTCAGACAAAAAAAAAAAGTTGGTTCATTTACCTTTCCCTTCTAAAATGTTTCTTTGTCTGAATTTCACTCCCTGTCCCTCAGTAAGCCCACCCACCACCCGGTTGGGGGTTAGTCAGCCAGAACAGCTTACTGGAGGAGGAACAGGAAGTGAGCAATTCAGACAAAGAAAACATTTTAGAAGGGAAATGAACCCACAATGCACTAGCTTAAAGGAACCCATTTAGAAGAATAAAAAATTAACCTTTACAACCCCTTTAATATGTTAGAGCAACATATTACTGATATGTGTCTGCAGTACTATGTAGGCAAGTATCCTGTTTGTATGAAATCTGCCAGTCCTCTGCTTTCCTATCAAAAAGCTGACCACACTAGACATGATAGCAGGCAACCTCAGCCATCTAGCTGTGGTTAAACTACAAGTCCCATGACAACCACAACGGGTCGAGGTCATCTACCCCTACATGAGAGCATAGCCAGTTCTGGAGCTATGCTAGGAACTCAGCCTGCTCTCCAATTAGACTGGTCCTGACCCCCCCCCCCTTAATCACTGGGAAGCTCATTGCACTACTGCTTCTCCCCCCAGCTCCTAGGCAGCTGAGAACAGGGAATGATCACAACCCCCCCATATCTGTACACAATTTGCCTTTCCCTTCCATTTTAAACCGGACGGATTTTACAAAGTGATCATTCACACGCTTCAAGGCCCGCCCACAATAGTATGAAGCCATTGTCTCCAACACAGTGCACAAAACATGGGGGCGTACGATCTGCAGACACCAGAACACCCCAAACGCAGTTCATAGGCCTACCCAGATCGCAAGATTATCGCAGGAACGCGTGATCAGGTTGCAATGCATTTTTAAAAAGGGGGGGTGCACTACTTGAGCCCATTTCACACCACACACAGATCGGGCATAAACCACCCCTAAAAGGCATTGGGGGGAGATACAGTCCTAAAGGGGCAGCAACATGGGAAAGCCTAGTTGCTATGGCAATGCAGTTACTATGCTTGGGTTGCTAGGAGCAACCAGCACAAGCTAAAATAAAACGTAAAAATTGCTAAAATTTAGAAAAGAAAATAAAGTTTGTATTAAGAAAAGGTTCGGAAAAATTGAATAGTTCTAAGCGTCAAAGACGTGAGGCCCGAGCCCCATTCATCAGGACAAAGGCCATGGTGGAGCCCGTGCGGCCTAGGCTGGGAAACCCCGCACACCTCCATTCACAGCCGCCATTCTCAGCGCGCCTCCAGTTAAATTAAGATTTAAAAAAATAGACTTTTAGTGGCGAAAGAAAAATGTAATATTAGAGAAACTATGACATAGAGAGCGATACGACACTAAAGCGAGGGCTAGTCGGACGCACATTGAACAAAATGGCTGCCTAATATAAAGAGAAAATGGCGGCCGCAGAAGCACGCTACGGCGAGAACCCCGCCGAGTGACAATATCCCCACACCGGAAAAGAGAGCGCGACAAAAAAACACCACAAGGCCCGGCAACATCGTACACTTACCGGAGTCCGTCTGACGACTTGCGGCCTCACTGCGCAGCTCGATGGATATAGAGGATGGAAGGCCCGAGCTGATTTGCTGTCCCCACTCACGTGGTATGAGTCTCTGGCGCGAAAGGATGGAAGCGCCCGGCAAGGTGGGATAGAACGCAAACGTCGCTTGCAAAGCTTTATATACAAGCCGGTGGTATCCACCCACCGACTGGGACGCAAAGAGCTGCCATTGGTTGAGAGCGAATTGTAAAACGAGGCGTGGAACGCTGAATGGCTCTGATAGGCTGGGAATGTTCGCGACGCAGACTAAGGGGGAGGAGTAAAATGGCCGCTGGTTTTGTAGAGATGCAGCGAGAACAATGAACGTGGGAGAATAGGATCCACGCGTGGCTTATCACAGGATATGACACGCTTATCAGTAGCGACGAGGTCTGGCAGCTCAATGGGGCGAAATAATTGGCAGTATTGTGTAGTTGGCCGACATATTAGCCATACACGAGGGCTTTTGTTGAGCTTTTACCTACAATAGTCAGTTAGTTACCATGGTTTCACGTGTTTCTGATTGGAGTACACAAATGTTCAAATTTAGAGTGAAAAAATACATCAAAACAACGTGCTAATGTGTAATGGTGTGTGTCAGAGGCGGCCTGTGGTGCTTAAAGTCAAAGTGCATATCACCGACACGCCATGGAGCGAAAAAATAACACGTTTACAACGACCCAACATGTATGCAGAAGGGTGGCCTTCAATGCCCACATGCAGGGCTGTCTTAATGCATGGGCACTGCCCAGAGCCCCAGGTGTACGGGGCCCCCATGATCATGCATTACTTCATACTTGCCAATTGTCCCGGATTTGCTGGGATAGTCACACTTTTTACTAAGCTTTCCAAGGGGTGTCTGTGTACCAGAACCTGTAATAGTGCCCTGACCCCGGAGTCTTGTCCTCCTGATCCCTGTATCTTACCCTCATGACCACCATGGCAGAAGAACATACGAGCGGAGCTGAATGGGCATGCGCCCGAAACTGAATAAATATTCTCTCCGCTCCGACCAGCACGATCATCAGAAAGGGGCACAGATAATGGGAAAAATACAACCCCACTATGCTAGTAGGCACGGCGGAGCGAGGGAGTGTGTAATTCAATTTTTTTTATTTTAATTCTGCACTGACTGTCTTTGAAATTGCCCCTGCCCCCTATCAAATCCAATCTGGGGACAAAACCAGGGACAGACTTGGTTCGGGGACAGTGTCCTCAATCAGGGGACTGTCCCCCTGAAACTGGGGATGTCTGGTCACCCTACAGTATATTGCCCTTCTGATCCCAGTATATTGCCCTTCTGCACCCAGTATCTTGTCCTTCTGATCCCGGTATCTTGCCCTTCTGCACCCAGTATCTTGCCCTTCTAATCCGGTATCTTGCCCTCCTGATCCCAGTATCTTGCCCTTCTGCACCCAGTATCTTGCCCTTCTAATCCGGTATCTTGCCCTCCTGATCCCAGTATCTTTCCCTTCTGCACCCAGTATCTTGCCCTTCTAATCCGGTATCTTGCCCTCCTGATCCCAGTATCTTTCCCTTCTGCACCCAGTATCTTGCCCTTCTGATCCCAGTATCTTGCCCTTCTGCACCCAGTATCTTGTCCTTCTGATCCCAGTATCTTGCCCTTCTGCACCCAGTATCTTGTCCTTCTGATCCCAGTATCTTGCCCTCCTGATCCCAGTATCTTGCCCTTCTGCTCCCAGTATCTTGCCCTTCTAATCCAGTATCTTGCCCTCCTGATCCCAGTATCTTTCCCTTCTGCACCCAGTATCTTCCCCTTCTGATCCCAGTATCTTGCCCTCCTGACCCCAGTATTCTGCCCTTCTGATCCCAGTATCCTGCCCTTCTGATCCCAGTATCTTGCCCTTCTGCTCCCAGTATCTTGCCCTCCTGATCCCAGTATCTTGCCCTCCTGACCCCCCACCCTGTACTTTGCCTTTCTCCTCTCCCTGTACAGTCCCCTCCTGATCCCAGTATCCTGCCCTTCTGATCTCAGTAGATAGCCCCCCGATCCCAGGATCCTGCCCTTCTGATCCCAGTATCTTGCCCTTCTGATCCCAGTATCGTGCCCTTTTGATCCCAGCAGCTTGCCCTCCTGATCCCAGTATCCTGCCCTTCTGATCCCAGTATCTTGCCCTCCTGACCCCCCCCCCCCTACTTTTCCTTCCTTTCCCCTGTAACATGCCCTCCTGATTCCACTATCTCGTATCTTATCCTCCTGCTCTCAGTATCTTGCCCTCCTGCTCTCAGTATCTTGCCCTCCTGCTCTCAGTATCTTGACCTCCTGATCCCAGTGTCTTGCCCTTCTGATTCTAGTATATTGCCCTCCTGATCCCAGTGTCTTGCCCTCCTGAACCCCCCGTACTTTGCCTTTCTGTCCCCCCCTGTACTGTGCCCTTTTGTTGTTTAGTTTTTGATTTATGCAATGTTTTCTTATTGTTTAATACCAATTGTATTGAAAGTATTAATAAATATATGCTTAATTCTAGCAACTATTTATACTGTACTGTATTCTTAAGCATAGGTGCGTAAATTGGGGCAAGCTGGTAGGAGCCCAAGCGCATTACCTTGCCCAGGGGCCCATGATGCTATTAAGATGGCCCTGCCCCCATGCTGTACATATGTGTTGCTAGGCAACCCATGTTTATATTCTGGGACATGGATAACAGGACAAAGACTGAGCTGTCAAAGGCAGCTCTCAGTCCGGATTAAATATCAATAGTGGGGGGAACCTGCTTCCAAACATGTGAAGTGATCGCATGATCTGACCACCGATCCTTCCTCTACCCCGGAAGCTTAAAACTATTTAAAGAAATACTAAGGTGGGCAGGAAGGGGTTAAAGCAATCCAGGCGGAAAAAATGCAATGTTTCAGATCCATGCAGAACCCCTTCATCAGGCTTTTGAGGATGTCGGACAAAGGGGTCTGGCATGGCTCCCAAACATTGCACTTTTATCACAGTGATTGGAGTGAGCACTTTAATAAACAGGTTCCTAGGAAATCCCCTCTTAAGCCTCGTACACGCGATCAAATTTTTATCAGACAAATCTGTGGATTTTTGTCCGAAGAGCGTTGGCCCTGAACTTGTTCTGCATACAGACGGCAGAACTTTTTCAGCCAACATACACAAAACTACGTGTTTTTTCAGATCTTTAGCACCACTGTTTGGGTCAACTTCTGCTAATGTTATCTAATGGTTAGCATTGGTTCAGAGCATGCGTGTTTGTACTTTGGATTTTAGTCCGAAGGACTTGTGTACACATGATCGGATAATCAAACGGAACACATTTGTTGTCAGACAATTTGAAAGCATGGCTATTCAACATTTGCTGTTGGGAAATTCCAACAACAATTGTCCGATGGTCGGGTTATCCGACAAAACACATCGCACAATTGTTGTCGGAATATCCGATCATGTGTACGGGCCTTGTCACTGGAACAAATGTCCCTAGTGGACCTTCTGAGACTTCTTTTCAGTCCCAGTGTGAATAGTCACCAGAAGAACTACCAACTTTGCACTCTCTAACCATTCAAATATTACCGTATATACTCGAGTATAAGCCAAGTTTTTCAGCCCATTTTATTGTGCTGAAAATGCCCCCCTCGGCTTATACTCGAGTCACCTTTTTGCGCCTGGTCTCCCGGATTTTTGGGGACCCGGTACCAGCCGACCATAGGTCCCCTGGACCCCAAACTTGGCACACATGTAGCCCCACTCTTCCTTTACAAGTGTGCAAAGTTTGTTGTCCGGCTGGGGAGCACCGATTTTTCAAAGCTGGGCACCCCTTCCATAGACTCCCATGTTAAACGGTAATTTCTCAGGTGATTTTGGGGATCCGGTACAGGACGGTCGTAGGTCCCCTGGACCCCAAACTTGGCACACATGTAGACCAATTTCCCCTACTTTACAAGTGTGCAAAGTTTGTTGTCTGGTGGACCTACGGCTGGGAGCACCGATTTTTCAAAGCCGGGCACCCCTTCCGTAGTCTCCCATGTTAAACGGTCATTTCTCAGGTGATTTTGGGGGTCTGGTAACTGATGTAGGGTGACCAGACATCCCTGGTTTCCGGGGACAGTCCCCGGATTGAGGACACTGTCCCCGGACCAAGCCTGTCCCCGGTTTTGTCCCCAGATTGGATTTATACAGGGGCTGAGGCAATTTCAAAGACGGTCAGTGCATAATTAATAAAAAAAAATCTGAATTGCACCCCCCCGCTCCTACTAGCTTAGGGGGATGTATTTTTTTCCCTTATCTGTGCCCCTTTCTGATGATCATGTGCTGGTCAGAGCAAAGGGAATATTTCTTCAGTTTCGGGGGCATGCCCATCCAGGTCCGCTCGCATGTTCTTCTGCTTTGGTTCAAGTGCCGCCAGCCGCCTGACTGCTTATCTCCTTGCCTTCCCTGGTGGAGTGATCTTCCTCCGCTCCCCACACAGTAGTAGCCGGGGCCAGACAGTAAGACTTGACAGGCTGTGAGGCGGGGGGCGACGGGCAGAGAGTTGCTGATTGCCATCATTACTAAAAAAATAAAATAAAATATGTCCCTGGATTTCATTTTAAAAATCTGGTCACCGTAACCTGACGGTCGTAGATCCCCTGGACCCCAAACTTGGCACACATGTAGCCCAATTTCCCCTCCTCTACAAGTGTGCAAAGTTTGTTGTCTGGGGGACCCACGGCTGGGGAGCACCGATTTTTCAAAGCCGGGCACCCCTTCCGTAGACTCCCATGTTAAACGTCAGTCTAGTCATGGACACAGTGAGGCATGGGCACAGTGAAGCATGGGCACAGTGAGGCATGGGCACAGTAAGGCATGGACACAGTGAGACATGGGCACAGTGATGCATGGACATAGTGAGGCATGGACACAGTGAGACATGGGCACAGTGAGGCATGGGCACAGTGAGGCATGGACATAGTGAGGCATGGGCACAGTAAAGCATGAGCACAGTGAGGCATGGGCACAGTAAGGCATGGACACAGTAAGGCATGGACATAGTGAGGCATGGGCACATTGAGGCATGGACATGGACACAGTGAGGCATGCAGATGGACACCCTAGGCTTATACTCAAGTCAATAAGTTTTCCCCTTTTTTTGTGGAAAAATTAGGTGCCTCGGCCTATATTCGGGTCAGCTTATACGCGAGTATATACGGTACTTATTGGGTGGTCTCTGTTTACAGGAGGTGATGCTTCTTTCTAGAGACTGCATAGAAAGCACAACCATGATGTGGGGGAGGACCCTCTCTATTTTATAAGGGGTGTGTTTTCTAAACAACTAACCTGTCTGTGTTTCTAGGGAGTCATTCATGTTTTAATTAGGATGCTTAAAGCAGATGGTCCCAACTGGGGCTTTTTTCTGTGTATTCCACCCTTCCCCCAATTCATATGTAAGTTGCTGTATGATTGTCTGGAGTTTCGGGTGATGGTTTGGGATTTTTTTATTTCATGTAGCCAATGTAAACCTCGTCTGAAAATACCAGTTGTTTGACTGTCAGTTTGATTCATTGGCTTTATTACTTTTAGTCACTAGGCTACATTCACACGAGCAACCTACAGTGATCACCTGAGGTAATTGCCGGCTGTGTGCACAGCTGTGAAGAACTGCAGCCGTTTGAAGCCTGCGATTGAAGTGTATGGTCTCTGTGAGGCTGGGTTCACACTACAATTTTCCCATCCGTCAGCCGCATACGATTTCAGTTATGAAAACTTATGGGCCCGTACGGGAAAACGCATACATAGACAATGCATTGCAAATCGTATGCACTCAGATGCATCCGGGTGCGTACGATTTGCTGGCAAAACGTTTTTTAACAGTACTCAAAACCGTGTTAGACCACGGTTTTGAGTCTGTTTTTGAAACCGTATGGCAAACGCATACGTTTTTTTTTAACATTAAAGTCAATGGAAAACGCACATATGTGCGGTTCCATATGTATAAACCGCATGCGTTTTTCGTCTGCGCATGCGCATTTTCAAAACAAGAAAATCTTTATTTATTAAATGACACTAATTCCAAAAACGTATGCGTTTTTTAAATCAAAACCGGATGGAATCGTATACACACTTTTTGAAACCGTATACGTTTTATAAACGCATACGTTTACGTACGGTTCAATCCGTTTCAGCCGCATACGTTTTTTCATATAAATCGTATGCGGCTGACGGACGGGAAAATCGTAGTGTGAACCCAGCCTGACGCAGCTAGCCACTCACAAAAGTCAAAAACAGCTGCAGGAGTCAGCAGATTCCTGCTGCTGCCATTCGCACCAGAGCAAATCGCCCGTACCAATGTAGCCTGGTAAAGGGATTACACACACTGCCAATTGATTTTACACAGGATCTTGCTCAAAGTAAAAAAGTAAAGTTTTGTCTGTACATTGTAAGCATGTAATGCTTGTGCAAACGTTTGAGCGTAGTACACATGAGCCAAATATCGGGCGACAACGGGCGGTGTCTTGTCGAGCTGGTTCCTCCATCGGATAGGTTCCTGCCTTGACTGCGCAGGCGCGGGCAGCCGCGGCGCATGCGCAGTAGGATAAGGTGACCAGATTTTTAAAATGAAATCCGGGGGCATTTTTTTTGTTTACTAGTAATGGCAACAATCAGCGACTCTCTGCCCATTGCCGCCCGCCTCACAGCCTCTCAAGTCTTACTCTTCGTGCCCCGGCTACTACTGGGTGAGGAGCGGAGGAAGATCACTCCCCCAGGGAAGGCAAGGAGATAGGCAGGTAGCTGGCCAAGATTTGTGCCAAGGCAGAAGAACATGTGAGCGAAGCTAAATGGGCATGCACCCGAAACTGAAGAAATATTCCCTCCACTCCAACCAGCACATGATCATCAGAAAGGGGCACAGATAATGGGAAAAATACACCCCCCTATGCTAGTAGGCACGGCGGAGCGGGGGTGTGTAATTCTATTTTTTTTATTTTAATTCTGCACTGACTGTCTTTGAAATTGCCCCTGCCCCCTATTAAATCCCATCTGGGGACAAAACCAGGGACAGACTTGGTCCAGGGACAGTGTCCTCAATCAGGGGACTGTCCCCTGAAACTGGGGATGTCTGGTCACCCTACAGTAGGAGGCCACGGAAATCTCAGAGGGGGGACAGCTGTTCATCAGCTGTAGACACGCTTGCTCCCGATGCCTGATTATACACGCCGCTGATGCGTGGTAATACACGGCACTTTATAATACAGGCCGCTCTGCTTTTTTGATTGGCTATACGCCACTCTATACAGCAAGGGGCGAATGTGAGATGTCTATTTTATTCAGAAAACCATCCCCCAAAAAAGAACTGCTCAAAGCGGAGTTCCACCCTTAAAATCACTTTTTTTCATTACATCCAGCATACTGGCGTCAGCGCCAGTATGCTGTTTTTTTTTTTTTTTTTAATGCGCGTACTTACTTTATATCAAAACATTGAATTCCAGGCGCACCGTGGAGTGTCGCCGCTATAAGGCGTCACGCCTTCCGGAAATAGCCGATTAGCATTCAGCTTTTACTCGGCGCCTGCGCACAGACCCAGGAGCTGACTGCGCAGGCGCCGTATATAGCGCGTCACGCCCTCCGAAAAAACCCGAACTAGGACCGGCTATTTTCGGCGCCTGCGCAGTCAGCTCCTGGGTCTGTGCGCAGGCGCCGAATGCTATTCGGCTGTTTCCGGAAGGCCTGACGCCTTATAGCGACGACACTCCGCGGTGCGCCTGGAATTCAATGTTGTGATATAAAGTAAGTACGCGCATTAAAAAAAAAAAAAAAAGCATACTGGCGCTGACGCCAGTATGCTGGATGTAATGAAAAAAAGTGATTTTAAGGGTGGAACTCCGCTTCAATATCACATCCGTCCCTTGCTGTATAAAGTGGTGCGTATTACCAAGCATCGGCGGCGTGTATAATCAGGCATCGGGAGCGAGCGTGTCTACAGCTGACAAACAGCTGTTCCCGCTTGGAGATTTTCGCTGCCTCGGATTGCACCTGCGCAGTCAAGAGGGAACCATATTGATAGGAGGAACGAGCTCGGCAGAACACAATAATAACAGCCCACATTCGGCCTGTGTGTATGGCAGCCCATCCAACAGAAGATTGTCGTTCGGGCAGCTTCTGTCGCACACGCATGCTGGAAAACCAACAGCCCACCCACGAGGTGTTCTGGTAGGGGGCTGTCCCACTATCAGAACACAATAGAACAGCAGGGGAGATCGTTGTTCTAACATTGCATGGTTAGTACAGCGGCTCTGACCAGAACTTTCAAGTTTTTTTCGTTCAACCTGCTGGTTTTACATGCACACAGTACAAATGAGGAAAGAGGTGACTCCTGCCACCCAATGTCCTTGGTTGCTAGGACACAGGCAGCTTCTACACTTAGCACCCATTGTTGCTAAAACACAGGAGGTCCCTACCACGTAGTGTTCTAGGTTGCTAAGACCCAGGCAGCTACTGCCACCCAGCATCCTTGATATTCAGTGTCTATAGGTACATTTATGCTAAACGTTGTACATATGTAAGGCCCCTTTCACACTGGGGCGGGGACGCTTTACCATAAATTATGCGGCGCTATTCGGTTAAATGGTTAAAATGAAATGGTTAAAATTCACCACACGCTTTGCCAGCGGTATAGCCAAGGTGCCCATTGATTTCAATGGGCAAGACGGTGGAGGAGCAGTATACACACTGTGTGCTAGCGCACCGCTCCAGTGTGAAAGCCCTCTGGGTTTTCACACTGGAGAGACAGCAGCGGCTCTTTCAGGTCGCTATGTTTAGCGTTATAGCGCCTACAAAGCGACCCAGGGTGAAAGGGGTCTAAACGTTTGTGTACTGTGTTATGTACAGTCCATACTGTCCATACGCTGGACCTTAGATGCTGATTTTTTTTTCATGCAGCTACAAATTAGGGAGAAGTGCTCAGCTGTGTGCATGGGCTCCCCGCATAAAATACAATGGTGTTCAGATCTGTGTTTTTTTTTTTTTTTTACACATTATGGCTATGAATGCAGCGTATTTTGCTCCCATGTGCATAAGCCCTACGGCAAACTCAAACGTTCTAATCAGAGGGCCAGTTTACTGTCCTTCAGGCTTTAGGGGAACAGACTGTGGCCATTGGGAGTAGAAAAGGTCCCAATGTCAATGGGAAAAAACAAAGCCCCATCTTTGGTGTCAGTGGGAGAAATTCCACCCCATCTTTGGTGTCAGTGGGAGAAATTCCACCCCATCGATGGTGTCAGTGGGAGAAATTCCACCCCATCGATGGTGCCCCATCGTTGTTGTCAGTGGAAGGAGTAGTGCCTCATTGTTGGTGTCAGTGAGAGGAATTGTGCCCTTATCATTGGTGTAATTGGGCCCCATCTTTGGTGTCAGTGGGAGAAATTCCGCCCCATCATTGGTGTAATTGGGCCCCATCTTTGGTGTCAGTGGGAAAAATTCTGCCCCATCATTGGTGTAATTGGGCCCCATCATTGGTGTCAGTGGGAGAAATCCCGCCCCATCGATGGTATCGGTGGCAGGAATAGTGCCCCATCGTTGCTGTCAGTGGAAGGAGTAGTGCCTTATTGTTGGTGTCAGTGAGAGAAATTGTGCCCGAACATTGGTGTAATTGGGCCCCATTGTCTGTGTCATTGGGAGAAATTGGGCCCTATTGTTGGGAGTAATTGTGTGCCTTCTTTGGGTCCCTTTGTTGGTGTTACTGGGAGAAATTGTGCCCCTACATTGAGGTCAGTGGGAGGAACTGTGCCCCTGTGTTTGGTGTCATTGGGAGGAATTGTGCCCCTTCATTGGTGTCACTGGGAGAAATTGTGCCCCACTGTTGGTATCAGTGTGAGGCATAGTGCTCCATCGTTGGTGTCAGTGGGGGGCAATTCAGAGGTATTGTTGTAGATATAGATTATTGGGCATTAGATGCAGATAGATTTATTGTACCATGGCCCAGTAGTTTGAAAAATGCTTTTGCATCAAGATATACGTGCCATAAACATTAGTGCTGTAGTATGACACAACTGAACACCGTGCAGATTGTGACCCAGGTTAAGAATATGTAAGGCTGGGTTCACACATATGCCATTTGAATGCGATTTTCCCCACATTCATTTCGTATAGCAGGAGAATGTGACTGGCTCTTTATGGAGCGGGTTCACATATCTCCGCAGCGGGTCCGGTGCGGTGTGCCGAAAAAACGCGTGCTTTTTTTGGTGCGTTTCAGCCCAAAATTCGGGCTAAAATCGCACCTGAACCGATGAACCAGCACGCACCGGACCCCTGCTGTGCGCGTCATGCGGCGACAGTGTGAATCCGGCCTAAGTAGTTTGTAAACTAATAAACTAGAATCTAGAAATCTTTTTGGCCTCTTCTTTTTGGCATGCAGCCTTGGTCACCTCCACTAATGCCGCGTACACACGACCGTTTTTCGGGTTGTAAAAAATGACATTTTTTTATGTCATTAAAAATGATTGTGTGTGGGCTTCAGAGCATTTTTCGGGTTCTGAAAAACTGCCATTTTTTTTTTTTTTTTTTTAACATGCTCTATTTTTTCACAGCGTTTTTAACGTTGTCGTTTTTCGGGCTGTAAAAAATGTTCGTGTGTGGGCTTTAACGACGTGAAAAACCCACGCATGCTCAGAAGCAAGATATGAAACAGGAGAGCTCGTTCTGGTAAAACTACCGTTCGTAATGGAGTAAGCACATTCATCACGCTGTAACAGACAGAAAAGTGTGAATCGTCTTTCACTAACACTAAGGGCTCTTTCACACGTCCGTTCAGTTTTTTAGATCAGTTTTTTCCCCCTTCAGTTGATCCGTTTTTTCATCAGTTTTTCATCAGTTTTCCGTCCGTTTACATCCGTTTCCGTTCCGTTTTCCGTCAGTTTTTCATCAGTTTTTTTCATCCGTTTTTTCATCCGTTTTTTTTTTTTTTTTAGAACTTTTTTTTTTTTTTTACATATTTTGATGAAAAACTGACGTTAGCGGATCGGATGGTAAACGGATCATCCGCTAACGTCCGTTTTTCGTCCGTTCCGTTTTTTTGACGGAAGAAAAATAGGGTTTTCTTCCGTCCAAAAAAACGGAGCTTACCGCATACGGATGTTAACGGACGTTAGCGGATGCTCATCCGCTAACGGACGCTAACCCATAGGGAAGCATTGAGGTCCGTTAACGGACGTCCAAAAAACGGACGAACTGAACGGACGTGTGAAAGGGCCCTTAATCAGCTAAAGCAGCCCCAAGGGTGGCATCATCCGCATGGAACTTCCCCTTTATAGTGCCGTTGTACGCGTTGTATGTCACTGCGCTTTGCTAGAGCATTTTTTTTGACGATCGTGTGTAGGCAAGGCTGTTTTAATGATCAAGTTGAAAAGAACGTTGTTTTTTCTACAACCCGAAAAATGATCGTGTGTACGCGGCATTAGGCCCCTTTCACACTGAGGAGTTTTTCAGTCAATTTAGCACTAAAAATAGCGCCTAAATACCGCCTGAAAAACTCCTGCCCAGCAATCTCAATGTATAAGCCCAAGGGCTTTCACACTGGGGCGATGCGCTGGCGGGGGAGAAAAAAGTCTTCTGCAGGCAGCATCTTTGGAGCAGTGAGAGGAGCGGTGTGTATACCGCTCCTTCACCGCTCCTTCCCATTTAAAACAATGGCAAACCGCAGTAATACAGCTCGCAATGTGCCTCCTTTTCAGCCGCTAGCGCACCGCTATCGGCCGATTCCTGTGGTGGTATATCGCCGCTATTTTTAGTGTCACTATACCGCCATCGCACCTCCCGCCCCCGTGTGAAAGGGGCCTTAGGCTGCTTCCTACTAGAAGTTTCTTGGGTGCTAAGAAGGTAAACTTTTTATTATGTTTTAGTGCACAAAGGGCTCTTGTTAAATTATATTTGATCGATATCTAAAGACTGTTAGATCGTCCATTTTGTATTACTAGAAATAACCCCAGACACAACGGGCCAGATTCTCAGCTGAGATACACCGTCGTATCGCAGTTTTTTTTCAATGGGTATCTATGCGAGTGATTTTTAGAATCACTTACGCATAGATACACTAAAGATCTGACAGGTGTAAAGCAATTACACCGTTGGATCTTAGATGTAATGACAACGCCGGCCGCTAGGTGGCCTTTACGTTGTTTTCTCATTTGCCTATGCAAATGAGCCTAATACGCCGATTCCCGAACGTTTTTGCGACGCGGCGACGTAGTTTACGTAGGTTGCGTACGCGTAAGGTTACCCCTGCTATATGAGGGGTATGTTTCCGAAGTTCCGTCGTTGCCATGTTAAGTATGGCGTCGGGTCGGCGTCGTCTTTTTCCGTCGGTTACGTCGTTTTACTAAGTCGTTCGCCAATAGGGAATTGCGTAAGTGACGATCACGTTGTTTTGACGTTGGTTTCAACTACGCTTTCCGACGTGAGCTGGAGCATGTGCACTGGGCTTTTTTCCCAGCCGGCGCATGTGCACTTCGTTTGACGCGGGGGCGCGCTTAATTTAAATACAGCACGCCCCCTCCGTCACTATTTGAATTACGTGGCCTTACGACGCTGCATTTACGCTACGCCGCCAAAAATTACGGAGCAAGTGCTTTGAGAATACGGCGCTTGCTCCAGTAATTTGCGTAGGCGTAGTGTAAATGCGATACGAAACGCTACGCCGCCAGATAGGCCATTTTTTGAGAATCTGGCCCAAAATCTCTATGTATTTTACATGATCTATCTGCTTATAGAAAAATGTTGTTTATGGTAAACTTGTGCCCTATGGTCCTGGGGTGTCCATTGTCTTCTTTGTCTTCCAGACATTTTCCATTCAGATGGGTTTCTGTCACCACCCTGTTGTTGTATATGCACTGTTCACATTGTATTGTTCCAGGCCTTATTCAATCCGAGATTCTCACCTGGCAGTCTGAGTTTGTTGCTCTTGCATGACAATAAGGCTATGTTTACACTTCCAGCTGGGGAGAGGGTGGGGTTCAAAAACACTCACTTGAGCTTTGTTTTTATCACCCTCAACTGCCCCCCTCCTTAAAGTGTTTGTCAACCCCCCAAAAAATAGTTTTTCTTTGTTTTCTTTGTCTGAATTTCTCACTTCCTGTTCCTCCTTAGTAAGCTGTTCTAGCTGACTAACCCCCATGGATGATGGGACAAGCTTACTAAGGAGAAACAGGAAGTGAGAAATTCAGATAAAGAAAAAAAACTTGTAGTTTAACCACAGCTAGAGGGCCTCCGAGGTTGCCTGCTCTCATGTCTAGTGTGGTCAGGTTATTAAATGGAAAGCAGAGGACTGGCAGATTTCACAGAAAGGAAGCAATACAAAGAACAGGATACTTGCCGTACATAGTACTGCAGACACATATCGGGAATATGAAATGTTGTTGTAACATATTAAAGGGGTTGTATAGGTTCTTTTTGTTATATACTAAATAGGTTCCTTTAAGCTGGTGCATTGTTGGTTCACTTACCTTTTCCTTCGATTTCCCTTCTAAATGTTTTTTTCATTGTCTGAATTTCCCACTTCCTGTTCCTCCTCAATAAGCTTGCCCCATCATCTGAGCTGTTCTGGCTGGGGGTTAGTCAGCATGCTCGCCCCCACCCTTGGGACTACATCCCTGTGGGGAGACATTGTGAACATGTAGTCCCAACAAACCTTTATAACCCCTTTAAGATTAAATGGATGAATATCCATGTGGGTTTCATTCCAACTCCTGGTAAAACTATTGCACAATTATTTAGAGTTTATATCACATTACTGATAATGTTACTACCTTAAAACCACTTCAGCCCCGGAAGATTTTACCCCCTTCCTGACCAGAGCACTTTTTACAATTTGGCACTGCGTGGCTTTAACGGAAAATTGCAATGCAATGCTGTACCCAAACGAAATTTGCGTCCTTTTTCTTCTCACAAATAGAGCTGTCTTTTGGTGGCACGTGATCACCTATGCGGTTTAATTTTTTTGAGCTATAAACAAAGAAAGAGCGACAATTTTGAAAAAAAATATATATTTTTTACTTTTTTATAATAAAAAATTCTTCCTCAGTTTAGGCCGATATGTATTCTTCTACATATTTTTGGTAAAAAAATCTCAATAAGCGTTTATTGATTGGTTTGCGCAAAAGTTATAGGGCCAGATTTAGATATATTGGCGCATATTTAGGCCGGCGTAGCGCATTTCTTTTACGCTACGCCGACGCAACTCAGAGAGGCAAGCATGGTATTCAGAAAGCAAATGCTCCCAATGATGCGCCGGCGTAACAAAAATTCGTAGGCGTAAGCCGGCGTAATTCAAAGTAGGAAGGATGTGGGCGTGATCCATGTTAATAAAGCGTGACCCAATGCAAATGAAGGGCCGAACGAACGGCGCATGCGCCGTGGCGTGGACGTATGTCCCGCACCCATATGCGCATGCTCACAACTACTCCCGGCGTAACCCCTGAGATACTTCGGCCCACTGCCTACGCCCAGAGCATCAATACGCCCAGACATGCGCCCGTCAAGTGCAAAAGTACACCATAACATTTTTGGTGTTAGTACTTTTGTATTTGGAGCCATGTCTGCACCAATGACTGGTAAGGATCGGAGGAAGAAACATTTTAGCCCTGAGGAGAAGGCAATTATTATCAATGCCATCTCCAAGTACGGCGCGTGCCTCCATGGGGCACAGAGTGGCACGACCAGCAAGGCCCAGAAGGAGGAGATCCTGGAGGAGATTACAATGTATGTAAATTCACTTGGCCATGAGGTTTGGATTTCCAAGGACATATCTAAAAAAATTTAGGATATGCGGTGTCTGCTCAAAGACAAGCTGGCCACGATGAGGAGGCACGCCAGGGGCACAGGAGGTGGACCAGCCACTAAGATCACCCTCACTCCTGATGAGCAGGTCATTGCCAGGTGCCTGAAGAGGGAGCAGGTGGAGGGCCTGGGGGGCTAATACACCGTGGATCAGGCCTTGAGGACAGGTAAGTGTGTTTTATCTTCTCTCTGGTGTGTAGCATGTGAGGGGTGCGAGGGAACATGTGACAAGTGTGTGGATCCACCAACATGTGAATGTTTTGTCATCCACAGATGTGCTGGAGGGAGCTGGGCCGTCGTCGTCTGCTGGGCGACCCATGCCACCCCCAGATGAGAGTGCCCACACTCTCAGGAAGGCTACCCGCAAAACCAGGGGTGATCCGGATGCCTTGGAGGAGAATCTTTTGAGGGGCCAGGCCCGGCAGACCCGGCATATCGGTGCTTTAGTGGGTGACCTGCACCGTGTGGCAGAGAGCCTGGCCTCCTCGGCCCAGACCCAGGCTGCCTGCACCTTGGCTATCCAGCAGGCACTCACCCAGCAGGCTGTTTAGTCTACCTCCATCACTGTGCAGGCCACAACATCAGGCCTTGTGTCAGAGGTCCGGAGCCTGGCAGTGGCTGTTGAGGCAAATACAGCTGCCATGCAGATGGAGGGGAGGAGCCTGGCAGCTTTGCCAACTTCTACCGCAGATTCATTGCCGGTTTTTCATCCATTGTGTCCCCTATTACCAAACTAACCCAGCAAGGGCACCGTTTTCATTGGCCTCAGGAAGCACAGGAGGCATTCATAAAGCTTAAGACTCTGTTTTCCTCGGCACCTGTTCTAAAACACCCGGACCCAACCTTGCCTTTTATCCTGGAGGTGGACGCCTCGGAAACTGCCATTGGAGCTATCTTGTCGCAGAGACAGGGACCTAAATCCCTGCTACACCCTGTAGCCTACGCATCACGAAAACTAAGCCCTCCGGAGAAAAACTACGACGTCGGGGACCGGGAACTACTGGCTATTAAGTTTGCCCTGGAGGAATGGAGGTATCTTCTAGAAGGTGCCCTTCATCCCATTTTGATTTTTACGGACCATAAAAACTTGGAGTACTTACGATCTGTCAAGCGCTTAAGACCAAGGCCTCGTACACACGAGGCAATAGATTTGTTCAAAACGGTCTGTCCGACCGATTTGAACAAATCTGTCTGTTTGGATTTTGGTTTGCTTGCATGTACACACGAGCAAACCAAAATCCCCGCCAGCAGACGGCGCGCTGACGTGTCGGTGACGTGGCGGTGACGTTGACGCCGCCACGTCACCGCACCAGGAAGTAAAACACTTCCGCGCATGTGCCGAACCCAGCAGACATGTCGGGCGGACGGGTTCCCTCCCGATAGATTTCAAAGCATGCTTTGAAATCTGTCGGGTGGCCAAATCCGTCGGCTCGCCCGTACACACGATCGAATCTGTCTGCTGGGACGGTCTAGCAGACCGTTTCCAGCAGACAGATTTGATCGTGTGTACGCGGCCCAAGACAAGCTCGTTGGGCCTTGTTCTTCACCCGTTTCAACTTCCACATCACCTTCAGACCTGAGGCAAAAAATGGGAAAGCAGACGCCATTTCCAGAATGTTCACTGAGACGCCCGGTCCGCTAGAGCCTAGTACCACCCTAAACTCCCGGAACTTTTTTTTAGTTTTTCAAACAGACTTATTTACCTCTCTTCCAGCCAATGCACCGACCAGTTAGCACCCTCTCTGAAAAGACAAGATGGTTTACTGTGGTCACGGGGCAAAGTCTTTGTACCTATGGAAGCAAGACAGTTGGTGTTAAGTACGTTCCACGATCATAAGCTGGCAGGCCACTTTGGAGCACGGAAGACCTCGGAGCTGATTGGACACTCTTTCTGGTGGCCGAAGTGGAAATCAGACTGTAAAACCTATGTGTCTTCCTGTACCCGCTGCCAGCGCTGCAAAGGTCCGAACACCAAGTCCTGGGGCCTACTCAGACCTCCTCCTGTCCCGGAGCGCCCCTGGACAGATATTTCTATGGACTTTATCGTAGACCTGCCTCCCTCCGAAGGGTTTACGACAATTCTAGTGGTAATTGATCGACTATCTAAATTAGCACACTTCTTGCCCATGATTGGTACACCCTCCGCGGCTGAGACAGCCAAAACATTTTTTAAGGAAATTATAAGACTCCATGGGGCACCCAAGAGCATCATGTCGGATAGAGGTGTGCAATTTACTTCCAAGTTCTGGAAGGAACTCTGCAAGTCGCTAGAAATTAAGATCTGCCTCTCATCAGCCTACCACCCGCAGTCCAATGGCCAGACAGAGAGGACCAACCAGACGTTGAAGCAATACCTCCGTTGTTTTTGTTCATCATCTCAAAATGACTGGGTATCTTTGCTGCCATCGGCAGAGTTCGCCTATAACAATTCTATTCACTCGTCTACTAACCAAACCCCATTTTGGGCCAACCTTGGATACCATCCCTCCTTCCTGCCTGACTCTATTCCTGAAATATCGGTCCCAGCTGTCCAGGAGCGCATAGTTGCTATGCAACAAAACTTCCTGAAACTTCAGGAGACTATGCAACAAGCCCAAAAAAGTTACAAGAAGTTTTACGACAAGGGGAGTAAGGAGTGCCCGGACTTTGAAGTTGGGGAAAAGGTCTGGCTATCGGCCTCAAACCTCAAACTACCAATTCCTTCCCGGAAATTGGGCCCTAGGTTCATCAGCCCATTTAAAATCAAGCGGAAGATCAACCCCTGTGGCTTTTGAATTAGAACTACCGGACTCCTACAGGATCCACCCTGTCTTCCATGCATCCCTGCTCAAGCCCGTCATACCAGATGCCTTCCCCGGGAGAGAAGAACTCCCACCTCCTCCAGTGGAGGTTGAAGGAGAAAAGGAATTTGAGGTGGAGTCCATCCTAGAAACTCCTAATTGTCTTGCAAGTTGATAAGATGATGCCCATAAAATCACATGACGCCCTGGTTCACACTAGAGCGATTTAAATCAGCGGCAATTGCAGGTTGAAAGATTTTTACCTCAAAACATTTTACGCATTGAGGTAAAAAACCTTCCTTGTCCAGACCCCCCATACTTACCCAAGCTCGATCTTGTTCCAGCGATGTGCACAAGATCTCTCTTTTCTCTCCCTCCTTATAGGCTCAGAGACAGCAGCAGGAGACATTGGATCCTGCTGCTGTCAATCACAGCCAGTGAGGAGAGAGCAGGTGAGCAGGGCCAAGTCACACAGAGTTGGTTTGGAAGTGAGCCCACAGGAGTGCCCCCATAGCAAGCCGTTCGCTATGTTGCTATGAAGGCAGGGGGGGATCGGCGGTGGGGGACTCGAGAAGAGGAGGATCGGGACTGCTGTGTGCAAAACCATTGCTCACGGCAGGTACACATAACAAGTTTGTTGTTTACAATATAGCTTTACAATTACTTTAAGAAAGAAGTATGGCCAAAGCTCTTTTGGTCATAATTCTTTTGTGGGTTTACATGAGTGCACTTATTTGTGCTCTTCATGGTCTGGATGTATCCCAACAATAATGTTGGAATTACACCCAGATGTCTGACTGGATCACTCGCTCATTGAGTCACGGAGCTCCTGCCCCCTCTGCTGCCGTGGAGGGGCAGAGCACAGAGCGGTGACTGACAGTCACAGCTCTGTGCTCAGAAAGACCCCATGAATTGAGCAACAGTTACCCTCTCTTATATGCTCCCTTTTGGTTTTCTAAATATACAACTAAATATACAACTGAAAGTGGTATGAGCAATATTGGAAGAGGCTTGAAGAGGGTGCAGAGTTGAGCAGTGTTGGAAGAAGTTGGCAATGGATGAAGGGGCAGTAGTTGGGAAAGAGGATTGCAGTGGTGCAGGGCCGTCTTAATAGCATCATGGGCAAAGTAATGCTCTGGGGCCCCTACTAGCTTGCCCCAATTTACACACCTGATTTCAAGAAAAAAACTATAAATAGTTGATAGAATTAAACATATAGGGCCAGATTCAGCAAGACTTGCGCTGGAGTAATTCGATATGCGCCGCGTAACTGTGATTATGCGCCGTCGTTTCTATGTGGCCGTACCCACCAAACTAGATGCGACAGAAAACGGGCCATTTCCGATCGGCTTAACTTTCCGACGCCAGAGTATCGTCAGCGCATAATTTCGCTTGGCGCATCAGTCGCGCCTATTGATTTCCCCTGCAAATATGCAAATGAGGGAGATTTCCCGATTCGCGAACGGATTAGCACCATACGCCGGCTACATGCGCCGCGCGTATCTCGTCCGTCCGGCGCAAAGTTATTTCTACAAATAGCTGCTTTATCTTTACTCCAGACGGCCTCAGGTCAGCAGGAGAGCAGCTACAGCAGCAGCGTTACCGACGAAACTAGCAAGCTGAACAACCACACTTGCAAGGACAACACCTCTGTGTGCCAACATGCCAGGGGCAATCGTGGTCCTAGCACTAGTACTGGGTCCCCCGGAACGAAGGAGGCGGGCACGTGAGAGGATATACCGCACGCGCATGAGCCTCTTTGGCATGGGGGATGAGGAGGTGTATCGCCTCTTCAGATTCAGCCCAGATGCAATACTTGAACTAACCACAACCCTGCAGGGTGACATCACCAGCAAGACACACCGCTCACAAGCAGTGCAGCCACTGGTGAAGGTCCTGGCAACACTTCATTTCCTTGCAAGTGGATCATTCCAGCGTACAAGTGGAGTGGTGGCTGGGATGTCACAGTCCTCCATGAGCAGATGTGTGCACCAGGTTGTCCCTGCAATCCTCAGACGCATGTCCAATCAGTTCATCAGACCCACCACTGAGGAGCTGCGGCAGAAGGCAATGACAGATTTCTACAGCATTGCCAGATTCCCACGCACCATCGGGCCATTGATTGCACACATGTGGCCCTACAGCCCCCCAGTGCCACAGAGCACATATACCGCAATCGGAAGCATTGGCATTCCATCAACGTACAGGTGATAGCCGATGCCCAACGCCTCATATGGCACGTCCGTGCCAAACACCCCGGGTCCAGCCATGACAGCTTCATATACCATCAGAGCCCCATCCCAGTAGAATTTGAGCAGAACATGTATGGGGACAGCTGGCTGGTTGGTGAGTGACATGGGTGGCAGGCATGACTATCCCCTCCCAGGATGCACATCAGAAGTGGCACATGCATGACTAACATCCTCCTGTCTTTTCCCTTACAGGTGACTCTGCATATGCACTGGGACCCCATCTAATGACTCCTTTCCGGAACCCCCAAACCAGAGGAGAGAGAAAATACAATGAAGCACACATCAAAACCCGTGCAGTGGTGGAGCAAACATTTGGGCTCCTGAAGTCCCGTTTCCGCTGCCTGGATAAGTCCGGGGGGACCCTATTGTATTCCCCTACCTTTGTGTGTCAGATCATTGGTGCATGTTGCATTCTGCACAACTTTGCTATGAGAAAAGGCCTGCAGATTGACATACGTGATGACCTGACCCCCGACCCACACAGTCCCCACCTGCCAGAGGACACCCAGTCTGCTGATGGAAGAGCAGTCAGGAGGGTCCTCGCCGTAGGCATCTTTGGACAATAAACCAAAACATTGATCACACAGACAATGCACGCGTGTACACCACTGATGTCCCTAGATCACACCACATGCACATCGCATTGGATTAGCCCAAGTCCAGCATGTAGGACTTGGGAGCAGCAACGCCAGCGTCAAGGCCCCAATGATGTCACTGTCCATTCATACACCTTTCACACGTCATTCATACAGCCGTGGGGTTAACTTCACCACCACGGCCGAGGGTGACACCCCTTACTGTCAGGAGTGCCACCCCCTCACATTCACACACCATTCACACTGTCCCCTGCACTCCTGACCGTGTGCAGTAAAAAAAGAAATACATATCTCATAACATGAGAACAAAAATAAACAAATACTCATAACCTGAGTATAAAATAAATATTCAAAAATAAACAAAAACTCATAACCTGAGTATAAAAAAAAAAATTATAAAACAAAAAACCCTCATCTGGGATGACGGGGGCTCCTCCTTGGGGGCACTCCCGGGCTCCTCAGCTGCCTGGAGGGAGTGGGTGGTGGTGGGGGTGGGGGGGCATCTGGAGGAGGCTGATCCCCGGCAGCTCCTGGGAGCTGTTGGCTGCCTGCCCTCCAAGGCCACGGCAATATGGCTGAGATACAGGTTTGTCTGGGCCTGCATCCTCAGCTGGCGGGTGATCTGATGCCGCTGGTCACGTTGCCGCTGCCTCCCCTCTTCCCAGATGGCAGCTGTGTTGGCGTTGACGGCTGCTGTCAGGTGCCGTACATCAGCCTGCACCTCCCCCAGGCTGGTGACAACGTCCTGCACACGACTGGGCAGCTGTGACATGGAGCCCAGGCTGTCAGCGACCCGGTCTAAGTGGCCAGCAATCTCCCCCATCTGCTGGGTCTGCCTGGCGTGGTCCAACACTACCTGGTCCTGGACCATATCAGACAACCCCCTGGTCTTACGGGTCGCCTTCCTGGGGGCAGAAGAAGGTTGTCCCCGTGGGGATGGAGTCGCCCTTGAGGGGCTACCTAGGATGGGGGAGGGGATGACAGAGGGCCCTGCAGAGGAGGAGGACTCCTCCAACAATAAAATAAAGTCCTGCTCAGGGACAGGCTCCTCCTCAACCACCTCTGCTGAAGTGGTGTGGGCACTCTCCTCCTCCACCTCGGTGTCTCCAGCACCCAGGGCCTCGTCATCAGCATCCCGTTGGGAGGTTGGGGTGGACTGGCCGGTACGAGATGATGGCCCAGCTCCGTCATCTGTGGATGACACAAAGCAGACACATGTTGGTGGTCCCACACACTTGGCACATGTACCCTCCCCCCCCCCCACATGCAACACACCAAATAGGGGATAAAAAGCACTTACCTGTCCTGGAGCCTTCCTCCATGGAGTCATAGCCAGGGACCCCCTCCAACTGCTCCCTGTCCAGGCAGCGGGCGACCACCTCCTCCTCCGTGGTCAGGCTGACCGGACATGGTGGACCACCACCTGTGCCCCTCTCATGGCTCCTAATGGTGGCCACCTTGCCACGGACCTTGCGCCGCAGGTCGTTTATTTTTTTTTGTACGTCGCCTGCAGTCCGGGTGGAGTACCCCAACACATTGATCCTGGCAGCAATGGTCTCCAGGATGCCCTGCTTCCTCTCCCGGCTGGTCTTCCTACTTTTTTTCCCGTGGAGGAAATCATTAAACGTCTCCATAGCCAAGATGATCACAGAGACCTCCTGGGCATTAAAGTTGAGGTTCCTCATCTCTTTGGGGGTAGCGGGAGCAGCCATGACAGTGCAAAAGTATCTTCCCTGGGGTGGGGGGAAACGGATATACTTTTGCGCCGGAATGGCGTTTCCGCTAGCGCTTTTATACGCGCAACGGAACACATTGCGCTGGCGTTTCCCGTGGAGTGGTGCCGACGGAAGTTGTGAGCATGCGCACAAGGGGGCGAGTGGAGCCTCACTTACTGCGCATGCTCCGTGGATGATGCGCTGAACGTAAGCCTCTGCGCTGGGCTCCGCCCATCATTTACATATGATCACACCCACTTCCACTTGCGTCGGGTTACGCCAGCGCATTATCGTTACTCGATAATACTTGCGCCGAAAGTGTCGGCGGAGTAACGTAAATGAAAAACGTTACTCCAAAGTAAAGAAGCGCCCATCTACCTGAATCTGGCCCATAGGGGTAGATTCACATACATCGGCGCATCTTTATGCGGGTGTATCGTATCTTCTTTACGCTACGCCGGTGCAACGTTGAGAGGCAAGCATGGAATTCACAAAGCAAATGCTCCCGGCGTAGCGTATGGTCGTCGGCGTAAGCCGACGTAAGTCAAAGTAGGTGGAGGTGGGCTGGAAGTGGGCGTGTAACATTTAAATGAAGCGTGACTCCATGCAAATGATGGGCTGAGCTTCAAACAAGTACTAAAAAGGAATGGCGCATGCGTCGTATCTAGGACGCATCCCAGTGCGCATGCTCACAGTCACGTCAAAATTACTGCCTACGACGTGAATGTAACCTACGCCCAGCCCTATTCGCGTACACGACTAAAAATTTAACGGCGTCCGTTCCCTGGTCCATACCTTTGCATGGTGGATGATGCGCTGAACGTAAGCCTCTGCGCTGGGCTCCGCCCATCATTTACATATGATCACACCCACTTCCACTTGCGTCGGGTTACGCCAGTGCATTATCGTTACTCGATAATACTTGCGCCGAAAGTGTCGGCGGAGTAACGTAAATGAAAAACGTTACTCCAAAGTAAAGAAGCGCCCATCTACCTGAATCTGGCCCATAGGGGTAGATTCACATACATCGGCGCATCTTTATGCGGGTGTATCGTATCTTCTTTACGCTACGCCGGTGCAACGTTGAGAGGCAAGCATGGAATTCACAAAGCAAATGCTCCCGGCGTAGCGTATGGTCGTCGGCGTAAGCCGACGTAAGTCAAAGTAGGTGGAGGTGGGCTGGAAGTGGGCGTGTAACATTTAAATGAAGCGTGACTCCATGCAAATGATGGGCTGAGCTTCAAACAAATACTAAAAAGGAATGGCGCATGCGTCGTATCTAGGACGCATCCCAGTGCGCATGCTCACAGTCACGTCAAAATTACTGCCTACGACGTGAATGTAACCTACGCCCAGCCCTATTCGCGTACACGACTAAAAATTTAACGGCGTCCGTTCCCTGGTCCATACCTTTGCATGGTGGATGATGCGCTGAACGTAAGCCTCTGCGCTGGGCTCCGCCCATCATTTACATATGATCACACCCACTTCCACTTGCGTCGGGTTACGCCAGCGCATTATCGTTACTCGATAATACTTGCGCCGAAAGTGTCGGCGGAGTAACGTAAATGAAAAATGTTACTCCAAAGTAAAGAAGCGCCCATCTACCTGAATCTGGCCCATAGGGGTAGATTCACATACATCGGCGCATCTTTATGCGGGTGTATCGTATCTTCTTTACGCTACGCCGGTGCAACGTTGAGAGGCAAGCATGGAATTCACAAAGCAAATGCTCCCGGCGTAGCGTATGGTCGTCGGCGTAAGCCGACGTAAGTCAAAGTAGGTGGAGGTGGGCTGGAAGTGGGCGTGTAACATTTAAATGAAGCGTGACTCCATGCAAATGATGGGCTGAGCTTCAAACAAGTACTAAAAAGGAATGGCGCATGCGTCGTATCTAGGACGCATCCCAGTGCGCATGCTCACAGTCACGTCAAAATTACTGCCTACGACGTGAATGTAACCTACGCCCAGCCCTATTCGCGTACACGACTAAAAATTTAACGGCGTCCGTTCCCTGGTCCATACCTTTGCATGGGTTGCGCCTCCTATATGAGGAATAACTTTACGCCTGACGTAACCCTTACGCAAATGGCTTAAAACATGCGCCGGGCGCAAGTACGTTTCGTGATTTGGCGTATATTACTCATTTGCATATTTAAAATGGGAACGCCAGTTGCGTCCAGCGTAACTATGCGCCCGCGATACGCCGGCATAGGCAAGTTACGTCGGGCGGTTAAAGCCTTATTTTTCGAAGTATCTAGCTTAGGGAATCGGCGCATAGATACGATGGCGCACATTTGTACACACGACGGCATATCTCGAGAAGAGAACTGTCTCAGAAGCTGGATTTTGGACTCTCAGGAGTTATCAGTGCCACCAACATGGCAAGTAGGTGACCAGGATGGCCGAGTGGTTAAGGCGTTGGACTTAAGATCCAATGGATGAATATCCGCGTGGGTTCGATCCCCACTCCTGGTAAGAGCTTTTTGAACTAATTGCTTTTTTATATTATTTCTGCTGGAGGTTATTAGTGCTGGAAGTTTTTATTGCTCTTTTTATATTATTTCTGCTGAAGGTTATTATTGCTCCTTTTATATGATTTCTGATGGGGGTAGTGTGGGTTACCATTGCTCCTGGGAAGGGGGTAAATATTGCTGGGGACAATGGGAGCTATTATTTTCAGGGGATAGTATCAGTGGCAAAAGAACAATTGTCCGGATGGCCGCACTCCAAAAGTAAATACCTTTATTAAACGATAGTTCATACAAACATTGGATTAAAAACGAATGCGTTTCACACCATTAATATAGGTGCTTAGTCACAGCTACATAACAAACATTCTACAGTGAAATTGTGCGAGTTCAGCTGAACCCGAAGTTCAGTGTGAACCTGGGCGAAAGGACGAGTTTAGACAGTGGGAGTGATAACAACTGAGACAGAAGTCTTTACATATCTGGGGCCAGATTCTCAGCTGAAATATGACGGTGTATCTCAGATACACCGTCGCATCGCAGTTTTTTTCAATGGGTATCTATGCAAGTGATTCTTAGAATCACTTACGCATAGATACACTAAAGATCTGACAGGTGTAAAGCAATTTCACCGTCGGATCTTAGATGTAATGACAACGCCGGCCTTTACGTTGTTTTCTCATTTGCCTATGCAAATGAGCCTAATACGCCGATTCCCGAACGTTTTTACGCCGCCCCGTCCTCGTTTACGTCGTTTCCGTACGCGTAAGGTTACCCCTGCTATATGAGGGGTATGTTTCCCGAAGTTCCGTCGTTGCCATGCTAAGTATGGCGTCGGGTCAGCGTCGTCTTTTTCCGTCGGTTACGTCGATTTACTAAGTCGTTCGCGAATAGGTAATTGCGTAAGTGACGATCACGTCGTTTTGACGTCGGTTTCAACGACGCTTTCCGACGTGAGCTGGAGCATGCGCACTGGGCTTTTTTCCCGGCCGGCGCATGCGCACTTCGTTTGACGCGGGGGCGCGCTTAATTTAAATACAGCACGCCCCCTCCTTCACTATTTGAATTACGCGGCCTTACGACGCCGCATTTACGCTACGCCGCCGAAAATTACGGAGCAAGTGCTTTGAGAATACGGCACTTGCTCCAGTAATTTGCGTAGGCGTAGTGTAAATGCGATACGATACGCTACGCCTCCAGATTTTTGGAGAATCTGGCCCCTGGTTTTTAACTCTTTGTTTGCCATTAGGTTGGACAAGAAATCCCAATTGATCTTGTGTGAAAATTGTACATAGGCAGCGTCACATGTACATGCAAAAAAATTCTAAACAAAAAAGTAACACATAAAAACAATAATAGGTAAACCTAATATAGATCAAAATGCCCCAAATATAACCAATTTGTGTTGCACAACATTGTAGAAAATATGTAAATAAAGAGACATGCATGTAAAAACACATATATATTACCCAACATATAAATTACAGTAGCATGAATCTACAATTGAATAGAAACAAACCCAGAAAAAAAGCTGTATAACGAAGGAGACAGCTCTGTGTAAGCAATAAAAATAAACACCCTCAAAAAGACAAGTAATCAAAACAAAAGGATCATTATGTTCTATTAACCACTTAAGACCCGGACCAAAATGCAGGTAAAGGACCTTGCCCCTTTTTGCGATTCGGCACTGCGTCGCTTTAACTGACAATTGCGCGGTCGTGCGACGTGGCTCCCAAACAAAATTGGCGTCCTTTTTTCCCCACAAATAGAGCTTTCTTTTGGTGTTATTTGATCACCTCTGCGGTTTTTATTTTTTGCGCTATAAACAAAAATAGAGCGACAATTTAAAAAAAAATGCAATATTTTTTACTTTTTGCTATAATAAAAATCCCCCAAAAATATATAAAAAAACATTTTTTTTCCTCAGTTTAGGCCGATACGTATTCTTCTACGTATTTTTGGTAAAAAAAATCGCAATAAACGTTTATAGGTTGGTTTTCGCAAAATTTATAGCGTTTTTATTATTTTTTTTTTTTTTTACTACTAATAGCGGCGATCAGCGATTTTTTTCGTGACTGCGACAATATGGCGGCCACTTCGGACAATTTTGACACATTTTTGGGACAATTGTCATTTTCACAGTAAAAAATGCATTTCAATTTGCATTGTTTACTGTGGAAATGACAGTTGCAGTTTGGGAGTTAACCACAGGTGGCGCTGTAGGGGATGTGTGCCTATGTGGTTTGTTTACTACTGTAGGGGGGTGTGGCTGTAGGTGTGACGTCATCGATCGCGTCCCCCTATTACAGGGATGACGCGATCGATGCTACAGCCACAGAGAAGCACGGGGAAGCCGTGTGTACACACGGCTCTCCCCGTTCTTCCGCTCAAGGGACGGATCGCCGCACTGCAGCGGCGATCGGGTCCGCGAATCCCGTGGTCCCGGAGCTTCGGACCGGGTCGCGGGCGCGCGCCCGCGACCCACGGCTGGGTACTAAAATCAACGTATATATACGTTGATGTGCCCAGCCGTGCCATTCTGCCGACGTAAATGTGCAGTAGGCGGTCCTTAAGTGGTTAAATTACCAAACAATTAACTGGTTTGATACCCATACAGATAACTAGTTTGGACACCCATATGGAGGTTTAAGCGTCGTACACAAGCACGGTTTCTTCGGCAAGAAAGCTGATGGCAGAGCTTTCTTGCCGAGTAAGGCGGCGTACACACGACTGAGGTTCTCGCTAGAAACCAGCGAGAACCTCGCTGGGAGCTGCATTCCAGCGAGAACCTCGGCCGTGTGTACGCTCTCGGCGAACATCCCGTCGGGAATGCCGTCGAGCCGAAATAGAGAGCATGTTCTCTATTTGCTCGACGGCCCGTCGGGATGAATGGCTGGTTGCCATTCCCGACAGGCGGGTCGCCGAATCTGATGGCCGGCAGGGAACCTCGACGGGCGGAACGATGTGTTCAGCCCGTCGAGGTTCTCTGCCGTGTGTACGCCGCCTAAACCGAGCGTGTGTACGAGGCTTTTGAGGTTTCTCATCAAGAAAACTGCCCAGAATCTCGACGTGAAAAATAGAGAACCTGCTCTCTATTTTCTCGTCGTGATTCTCGGCAGTGTTTTCTTGTCGAGAAACCAGAGCGTCTGTATACTTACCTGTCGCCGTGGAAACCCACGCATGCTTCAATGCATAGGAAGGGTGCAGCAAGATGGCGGTGACTGCATTGAATGTGACAAACGCATACTCGTCGTAAGTCGATGACGTCAGCACGTCCGTGCCATTCAAAAGAACGGCGGTTCTTTTGAATGGAGTGCCTATACAACTGTAGAACTGTAGAACGTTTTTCTCCTGACGAGATTTTGGGCCGTGTGTACACAAATGTTTCACTCATAAAAATGGGAAACATCCCATTCAAAATTTAAGCCAACTGGCCTTCTAGTATTATGATAAAAAATCCAATGCACTTTTTGTTTACATAAAATCTTAACCACTTGCCGACCGCCGCACGCAGATATACGTCGATACAATGGCACGGGCAGGCGTACCTGTACGTCTCTTTAAATTTGCCGAGCAGCGAGCGCGTGTGCGTCCGCCGCGTGCTTTGTGAGTGTGCTTGCGGGTCCCGGGAACTTGATGTTCCCGGGCGGCCAGCGATTGCGGTTGGCAAAGGCAGAACAGGGGGATGCTTTTGTAACGGGAACGGTCATCAGTGACATGTCACGTGTAGCCACGCCCCCTAACAGTAAGAATCACACCCTAATACTGACTTAACTCCTGTAGCGCCACCTAGTGGATAACCCCTTCACTGCCAGTGTAATTTTTACAGTAATTAGTGTATTTTTATAGCACTGTTTACTGTGAAAATGACAATGGTCCCAAAAATGTGTCAAAAGTGTCCGATGTGTCCGCCATAAAGCTGGAAGGAAGGTTGGGACTTAAAGTGCCATAAAGTCGCAGTCACAATAAAAATTTGCTGATCGCTGCCATTACTAGTAAAAAAAAAATATTAATAAAAATGCCATAAAACGACCCCCTATTTTGTAGATGCTATAACTTTTGCGCAAACCTATCAATAAACGCTTATTGCGATTTTTTTTTTACCAAAAATATGTAGAAGAATACGTAACGGCCTAAACCGAGGAAAACATTTTTTTTAATATATATATTTTTGGGGGATATTTATTATAGCAAAAAGTAAAAAATAATTAAAAAAATTCTAAATTTTGTCGCTCTATTTTTGTTTATAGCGCAAAAAATAAACACCACAGAGGTGATCAAATACCACTAAAAGAAAGCTCTATTTGCAGGAAAAAAAAGGACATAAATTTTGTTTGGGAGCCACGTCGCACGACACGTGCAGTTGTCAGTTAAAGCAACACAGTGCCGAATCGCAAAAAATGGCCTGGTCTTTGACCAGCAAAATGGTCCGGGTCTGAAGCGGTTAAATTTATCTCCCCTTCTAACTGGCATAACAATCTTTTCAATGGCCTGAATGATCAAATCCGATACATTTTTACTGTGTATGTCATTCCAGTGCTTCGCAACATTGGTGCTATGGTTCTTTTCAATATCATACAAATGGTCGTGAAGACGATCACGCAACCTGCGTGTCGTCTGGCCAATGTATTGTATTTGACATGACTTATGCCACGTACACACGATCAGTTCGTCTGATGAAAGCGGTCTGATGGACCGTTTTCATCAGACAAACCAATCGTGTGTGTGGGCCCCATTGTTTTTTTATCCATCAGTCAAAAAACTAGAAACTTGTTTTAAAATTATCTGATGGTTAACAAAACGATAGAAAAAAACGATCGTCTGTTGGTACGTCCATCGGTTAAAAATCCACGCATGCTCGGAAGCATTGCACTTCATTTTTCTCAGCACGTCGTTGTGTTTTACGCCACCGCGTTCTGACACAAATGTTTTTTTTAACTGATATGTGGAGGCAAGACTGATGAAAGTCAGCTTCATCGGATATCCGATAAAAAAATCCATCGGTCCGTTTTCATCAGATGAACTGTTCGTTTGTACAGGGCATTACAGGTTAGAATGCATACCAGGTTCCTGGTGTTACAATTGATGAATGAAGTGATTTTGAACTGTTTATCAAAAGCAGTGGCATAAACGGTGTCCCCCTGGAAATATGGGGACAGCACGGACATCCATTAGATCCACATCAAAATGTGCCCTTGAACTGTAACCAATGGGGGAGTGGCTTGTTGCTGACAAAAATACAAAAAGATAACTTAGCCCCTAAAGTAGTAGCTCTGCGAGATACGGCCATGACACCTTTCACCATAATTTGTGCATAGACGGAATCATTATACAAAACCGGCAGGTATTTTAAAACAATATTCCGTATTTTGCTGAGCTCTTTACTAAAGGGGGTAGAGGAGACAGGGACATGATGACAGGAAGAGTGTCTTCCTTTATTGCTCTTTTTATTATCATGTTTCCTCTCTTTTAACAAGTTTTCCCACGGGGTGTTTTCTGCAATATTTATAGCTCTTTATACAATTGATTTAGGATAACCTCTGTTCTCAAAACGTTGAAACATGGCTAGAGCCTCTTCATTGTACTCTGTCCACTCGTCACAAATGCGTTTCAATCTTAAGACCTGTCCCACTGGAATGCCTTTCAAGGTGTGTATGGGATAGCTGTTGTCTGCTCTCAAGATCGTGAATCCAGCAGATGTTTTCCTAAGAGTCGGTTCACACTGGGGCGACTCGTCAGGCGACTCAGCCGCCTGACAAGTCGCGTCCCATTTTATGCAATAGAACCGTTCTAATAGGAGCGACGCAAGTTTCTCCGACTTAGAAAAAGGTTCTTGTACGACTTCGGGGGCGACCTGCATTGACTTCTATACAGAAGTCATTTTGCAAGTCGCTTCTGAAGTCGTCTTTAGGACGCCTTGCCGAGTCCCCCCCCCGAAGTCGTGCCGCCCCTGTGTGAACCGGCTCTCAAAGGGCTAGTCACTACCTTGTTACCCACACCTGTCAGTCTTACATCCAAAAAGTCTATGGATGTGAAATCCCAACATCGGGTAAAGCTTAAATTCAGATGATTGTCGTTCAGCTATGACAGCCAATCTTCTACACTACTGACCTCCTTTGAGACAACAAAGAGTAGGTTATCAATGTATGGACAATAAAAAAAAGGGTATCCGAGCTATGAGGACTTTCAGATGCATAAATGCGACATCTCTCCTACCATCCCATATAGAGATTAGAGAAAGATGGGGAGAACTTGGTTCCCATAGAGCACACGCCATTTCATGTGGCCCTCGCACCTTTTCTGCAGCTGCAGGAGAGCTCCAGCCTTCCTCTGGTCCTCCTCCAGACCCCTACTTTCTGCTTTCAAGCAATGCATCCAGAAGCATAAAGAAAGGGGGTGCACTGTGATATAAGGGAGAGTGGGAGACTCAACTTCTAAAGGTGGGGGTGCTCTTGACATCTAATATAAGGGGAGGGGATGCACTGGACATTAATCTTACAGATAAAACCGGCCCTTTTGAGAACAATCATAATGCTGATGCGGCCCACAATGGAATTGAGTTTGACACCCCGGCCATAGAGGCACAGCATTTCTGTGAGTACCGTATATACTCGAGTATAAGCCAAATTTTTCAGCACATTTTCTTGTGTTGAAAATGCCCCCCCTCGGCTTATACTCGAGTCGCCTTTTTGTGCCTGATTCCCTGAAATTTGGGGACCTGGTCCCCTGGACCCCAAACTTGGCACACGTGTAGCCCCACTATTCCTCTACAAGTGTGCACAGTTTGCTGTCTAGGGATCCTACAGCTGGGGAGCACGGATTTTTCAAAGTCGGTCACCCCTTTCATAGACTCCCATGTTAAACAGTAATTTCTTCAGTAACTTTGGGGACCCGTTACCGGCCGACCGTAGGTCCCCTGGAGCAAAAACATGTAGCGCCAGTTCTCCTCTAAAAGTGTGCAAAGTTTGCTGTCTGGGGGACCTACGGCCGGAGAGCACCGATTTTTAAAACCGGCACCCTTCTATATACTCCCATGTTAAACATAAGCCTAGTCATTGTAAAAGTAAGGCATTGGCACAGTGAGGCATTGGCACAGTTAGGCATGGGCACAGTTAGGCATGGGCACAGTTAGGCATGGGCACAGTAAGGTATGGGCACAGTAAGGTATGGACACAGTAAGGTATGGACACAGTAAGGTATGGACACAGTAAGGTATGGACACAGTGAGGCATGTGCACAGTGAGGCATGCGCACCGTGAGGCATGGGCACAGTGAGGCATGTGCACAGCGAGGCATGTGCACAGCGAGGCATGGGCACAGTGAGGCGTGTGCACAGTGAGGCATGGGCACAGTGAGGCATGGACACAGTGAGGGGAGCACCGATTTTTCAAAGCCGGCACCTCTTCTATATACTCCCATGTTAAACGCAAGTCTGGTCATGGACACAGTGAGGCATGGGCACAGTAAGGCATGGACACAGTGAGGCATGGACACAGTGAGGCATGGACACAGTGAGGCATGGACACAGTGAGGCATGGGCACAGTGAGGCATGGACACAGTATGGCATTGGCACAGTGAGGTATGGGCACAGTGAGGTATGGGCACAGTGGGGTATGGGCACAGGAGGCATGGGCACAGTGAGGCATGGGCACAGTGAGGCATGCACATGGACACAGTGAGGCAAAGTGAGGCATGCAGATAGACACCCTAGGCTTATACTCGAGTCAACAATTTTTTCCATTTTTTTGTGGTAAAATTAGGTGCCTCGGCTTATATTCGGGTCGGCTTATACTCGGTAGTACTTTCAGTCAAACATAAAGTAATTATGAGTGAGAAAATACTCTACATAACAAAATGAACTCCTGATGGACAAGGTAGTAACCACTATATCTAGCTATGAAGAAAGATACTGCTTGTAGACCCAGGGAGTGTAGAATGGAAGAGTAGAGGCTTGACACATCACAGGTCATCCATCTCAACTGATCATTCCATTCAAAGTCCTTCAACTTCGTAAATAGCTGTTCAGTGTCTCTAAGGTAGTCAGGTAGGCTGACCACAAGAGGCTGTAACTGGTGGTCTACCTACTGGCCAAGCCTTTCGTTAATCCTTCTTCCAGTCAAGGGATTACATCCCTTATGTACCTTCGGGAGAAAAGGGAAAATAGGTAAGGTGGGATGCTCAGGGATGAACATATCTTTTTCTTTTCCTGTGAAAACACCTACCATAACCCCCCTGTCTAGCAATATAGACAGTGCTTTCCTGAAAGATTGTGCAGGATTGGCCTAAAGGTGAAGATTTGTATCAGTGTCAGATAATTGACGTATTGCCTCCATCCCATATGCCCCAGAATCCAAAATCACCCCCAAACCTTCCTTGTCTGCATTCCTAATGACTATCTCGTCATCCTCAATCAAAATCGTCAATGCTGACCTCTCACAAACGGTAAGATTGTCCTGCATGTGATTAACAATAGATTTACGTGCTAGATGAGTCAAGTCCCCCTCAACCAATTTTTGAAAGAGGTCCATGTCCTTGCCTCGTGAACTTACGGGGTAGTTCGTTTAAATCGCATGCTAGCTGGCATCTTATTTGGTTCAACGGGGCAAGGATTGGAATCATGGTGTAACTCAACCAAATTATTCATTGTACACGCCTCAACAAATAATTGGAGAGAAGTAGACTTACCCACCATTGAATTGTCGTCAGACAATTGAACATTGTCCACAGTATTTCCAAAATGATGTTTCTTTAGAGTCAAGGTACGGACAAACGTGACGTCTAGTATTGTGCCAAAGGACTCAAAAAAAATAATTAAGCCCCTTGGATAATAGGGCTACCTTCACATCATTCAAAAATTCATGGGACATGTTAATAACATTGGTAGTTATTGGTGGGGACAATTCCAAAGCTGCTACCGACCCAGACAGTTTTATTTTTCTTCTTTTTGTTGAAACCTTTGGCATTCCAGTTTAAAGATTGTGAGTTGGTAATCCGATGATTAGGATCTTGTTGGTCAGCGATGTAAGGTGAAGAATCCAGAGCGGCGTATCAGTAAGGGTATCATTGGCATTTTAGTTCTCTATGTCAGAAAAACTGACCTGTTTTTTTTTAATAGAATTCCTGCAAGAGTGGCCAGACTAAGCAGATTTCTTCCAAGTGTAAACCGCATTACTCTCATAATCAATGCGGTCTCTATTGAGTTTTCATTTCTTGCCGGTAATCCATTCCCTCTCCAATTTGTCAAGCCCAAATTTCAGCCTGGTGTCAAATTCTGCAAATTTGATATCACTTTGTGACTCTTTTTGAATCGTGGACATCTCACTTTTTAGGCGCTCCAAATCTTTGGTTTTAGAACTTACGATTACAATCATTAGTTTAAAGGAGCAAGTGGTGAGCGTGTCCATCCATTCTTTATTCAAAAGTTCATTGTGTAGATCAAAAGTGGGACATTTTTGGATCCTCAGGCCACGGGGTATTTGCTCCAATGTAAGATACTCATTGAGCATTTTAATATCCCAAAAGGCTCTTATCTCCTTAGCCATAAGCAGTGCCGGGACAAGGTTATCCAGTGCCCAGGGCAAAGATGCCAAACTGCGCCCCCTTTCCCTTAGGGCTAGGGTCAGGGTGCCCACCCCATCCCTGCAATAAACCATTGCGCCAGGGGCAGCCGACCCTCCTGCCCACCCCTTGTCCCGGCCCTGGCCATAAGCGCCTCTAATTTCCGAAAAGATCGTTGCAAGATGATTCCATCATCTGATGATCGCAACGTGTGGGTGTGCTGGCTAGACCAAAGAGAATTGTCCGAAGGGGCTGTGCGGGTTCTACTAAAACCAGTATCCAATGTAGCAGGGCCTGAAGTAGTGTCTTCAGTGTTGGAAGAAGGTGGCGATGGAGAAAAGGGTCAGCAGTTGGGAAAGAGGATTACAGGGGTGAATCTCAAGTGCTGGGGTGTGTACTTGTACTGTCGCAGAAGCTGGATTTTGGAATGTCAAAAATTACTAGTGCCACCAACTTTGCACATGGGTGACCAGGATGGCCGAGTGGTTAAGGCGTTGGACTTAAGATCCAATGGATGAATATCCGCGTGGGTTCGATCCCCACTCCTGGTAAGAGCAGTCAATAACAGAGATTTTTGACCTAATTGCTGCCTAAAGTTATTATTGCTCTTTTTACATTATTTATACTGAAGGTTATTATCGTTTTTTTTTATATTATTTCTGTTGGGTAGTGTGGGTTATCATTGCACCTGGGTAGGGAGTAATTATTGGTGGGGACAATGGGAATTATTATTTCCAGGGGTTAATATTAACACGCACCACGAACCATACCCACCCACCCATTCCCTGGTCACCAGCTCACTTACCATGGGCTGCCCCAATACTGACATGTTGGGGGGTGCTTCCCCCTCCATCTTTCAGTGGCTGCTGGTGGGTCATTTGGTATGATTCCCCTGCGTCTTCTCGACATCACAGCGGCCGTGCTTCTCCTCCCTCCTCCTCTTATGCCAAAAGGGTCACTTCTCCTTTTGGCCAATCAGGAAATGGGTCTGTAAGCAAAAGGCCACATCTGACCCATGGGCCGCAGTTTTGAGACCACTGTTCTATACTGACAGGTTCCCTTCAAAGTCATTGCTTGTGGTTGTCTTTGCTGCCCTGACACTGGGGGGGGGGTTATTGTTGAGACAATCAGTACTTCGTTAACCTACCAAACCTACCAAAAACGCACAAAAAAAAGCATGTACGTGCACTTTTCATACACTACCATTGAAGTCTATGGGGCCAAAATCACACCTTCCAGCACCAAAAGAAGTGCCTGTACCTCTTCCAAAAACCTACTGAAGAAAAATGCGTAGATGTGAATAGACCCCATTGAAAACAATGTAGAACGGATTGTCCAGCATTACTGGTGTGAACCAAGCAAAATAGAACAACCCATCCCTGCAGGATCAGAGTTAGGCTGCTTTCACATTGCAGGGTTACCCGCGGTGGCGGTATAGCAGCGCGATTTTTATCCCCCGCTAGCGGCCGAAAAAGGGTAAATACCGCCCGCAATGCGTCTCTATAGAGGCGCATTGCGGGCGTTATTACCGCGGTTTCCCATTGATTTCAATGGGAAGGCGCGGTATAGGAGCGGTGAACACACCACTCCTATACCGCTGTAAAGATGCGGCTAGCAGGACATTTGGAGTGGTCCTGCTAGCGCACCGCTTCAGTGTGAAAGCCTTCGGGCTTTCACATTGAACACTACAGGGCAGGTTTTTTCACGCGGTATAGCAGCGCTATTTTTAGCACTGTACCGTGTGAAAAACGCCCCAGTGTGAAAGGGCTCTAAGGAAAACATTATGAGAGGTGAATAATTGTATGTACCAGGAAGTTATGTAAATTGTTTTATGTACCAGAAAGTTATATGCATGTCCTTGGGCACTAAGCAGAAAACCATCTTAGACCATTTTTCTCACTATTTAGCATTTATAAGCAAAGCTGCGGCTGTAGTATTGCAACATCTGCGTTGTGTAATACTTGACATGACTAATTGTGCTAATAAGAAAAAAACATTTTTAATGGGTTTTTAATTTTGGATACAGTGATGAGCCATCAACATTTTATTACCCTAAGGACATTCACATCTATGCATGTTGCTTTTGAGCGTTTCTGCAGTGCTTTTTGCGGTGCTTGCCACGTTTTTGGACATGCATTAGTGCGAATAGAGCCCAAGACTGGGATGCCATTAAAGTTCATGTGCGTGTAAAGGCAGGAGCCCCTACACTTTTGGTGTGTATGTGTATATACTGTATATATATATAAAAATTACAATAATCAAAAAAAGGAACACTTTTTTTAATCAGAATAGAGCATCAAGTCAATTAAACTCATGGGATTTTGATCTGGTCGGTTAAGTAGCAGAGGGGGTTGTAAATTCAGTAAACAAAAGCAGCAGAAAATGGCTAATAACAGGTGCACTGATGGGCAACACTGAGATGACCTCCAAAACAGGAATGGTTTTACAGGTGAAGGCCACTGACATTTTTTTCTCTACTCATCTTTTCTGACTGTTTTTGACTAGGGTCGGTGTCACTACTGGCAGCATGAGGCAATAGCTGGATCCTATAGAAGTTGCAAAGGCAATCCAACTCCAGGATGGTACAGCAATACGTACCTGTCCGCACCTGTCCGTCGGACAAAAACGATGGTTAGTACACAAAAGCATCGGACCAAAAACCTGCACATGCTCAGAATCAAGTCGGCGCATGCTTGGTAGCATTGAACTTCGTTTTTTCAGCACGTCGTTGTGTTCTACGTCACCGCGTTATGGTCTGATCGGATTTTTGGCCCGATGGTGTGTATGCACATCAGACCATCAGACCAATTCAGCGTGGTCACTTGGTTTCCTGTTCTGGGGCTATTTAAGGCACACTCCATGTGGATGCTTTTACTCACAGCGAAAGGGATGCCGATTCTCGGGATCACTGTGTGATCTACCCAATCCACAGTAAGTTACCCATTTACTTGCATATAGCTGTCTGTTCATACCTGCCCTGGTCGCCTTCCCCCCCCCCCCTCCCCTCCCCTCCCACCTTCTCCCCCCTTTCCCCTTCCTCGTCCACGGATCATAATCCTTTATTATACACGTTTTTTCTTTTAGGTGTTAGTGGCTGGCATCATTACCGTGACGCCTCCCCTCCTTCATACGTACTCACTACCGTTGAGGATGTTTCACCAACTCAACATTTGTTTTCAGCACATGTCCAAGCTAGGCCCCTATCCTTGGGGCACCTTCTATGAATCATTATCTTCTTTGCATTAGGTACATGTACCCCCTTTCCCCCCCCCCCATCCCTCCCACCACCTCCCCCCTCTTTTCTTCTCCCTCTTTCGCCCCCCCCTCCTTCCTCCACCCTCATCTCTTCCTTTCCTTCTTTTCCCCCTGCTCCCCTCTCCTCTTTTCTCACCACCCCTCTAGCCCCCCCCCACTTATCTCCCCACCCCTTTCCCATTCCTTTCTTCCCCTCTGCTCCCCCCCTCTCCCTTTCCCCCTCTTCCCTGTCCTCCATCCACATCCCCACTTCATTTTTTTTTACCAATTTTTTTACCCTTTTATCACGCGTGGTCTTGCACTAACCCCCTCCCCCCTTCCCCCCTTTTTCCAAGACCAGGCCCCCCTATATTAATTATTATTATCTTTCACTCCACATACCTGTCTAGTAGATCCATCCCCATGTTCTTGCCCTCTGGCCTCTACATGGGACCTCGTTCGGTGATCCTCCTCTGCGGGATACACCTAGGTAAGCAGCTGAGCCCCCTCTCCCCATTTAAATTTTGTATTCCTAATTTATGTATAACCAATTGTTTTTTAACTTAATTGTACACATACTTCTGATGAAGCGGTCAATACCGCAAAACCGGTCAAGATTGTCATGACCCCCAACGCATTATTTTGTTCTCCACCAGGATTATTATACTGGCGTTATGTATGGTCGTCACCATTTTAAGCGCTGTATTGTGTTTTTACTTCTTTGTATTTAATACAAATTATTTTACCCTTATTTAGTAACCTTGTTATCCAATTCTACATGTACCGCAATAGTCCAACTGTGCCCCCCCTTTTTTGTTTGGTCTTAGGTTTGGGGACCTTAGACCCAATGTTTCTATATCATGGTCCGATTAAAATGGTCCGTCGGACCAGTTTCGACGGACCGGTCTGATCGTTTGTACGTTGCCTCACATTTATACAGCGATCAGTGCTATAAAAATGCACTAATTACTGTATAAATGTGACTGGCAGGGAAGGGGTTAAAACTAGGGGGGCATGGAAGGGGTTAAATGTATTCCCTGGGTGTGTTCTTACTATGTGTGGAGGGGGACTGACTGGGGGAGGTGACCGATGCTGTGTCCCTATGTACAAGGGACACAGCATCGGTCTCCTCTTCCTGACAGGACGTGGAGCTCTGTGTTTACACACAGAGCTCCACGTCCCTGCTGTGTCACCGCCGATCCCGAGTACCTGGCGGACATCGCGGCAGCCAGGCACACGCATTGGCCTCCAAGCGATGCGCTGGGCATAGTGTGTCCCCGCTGTGCGCCCCCCCAGCGGCGCGCACGGGGAATGTAAACAACAGGACATCCAAAGATGTCCACTCGGCACTTGAGAGCCGCGTTGTGGACGTCTTTCATCCATAGCGCGGATCCCAAGTGGTTAAAGCCATGACTGTGTGACCAGGATGGCCAAGTGGTTAAAGCGGATCTCCCGCGGCTTAATCTTTTTTTTTTTTTTAATGCATATTAAAATGTGTATTAGCACTGCTGTGCTAAACTCACGATTCCGGGTTTCGTCCGCCGCTCCGCTGTTATTTCATCTAAAAGAATACGTTTTATTCTCCCTCGCGTCCCGTGGCCATCTTGGCTTTTTTGCGCGCTATTCCAACAAGGAGTTACTTCCTATTTGCGGTGGATGCTGTCCCAGCATCCACCGCTCGATCTCGTGCATGCGCACTGGCGAATGTGCCCGGCGGCTTGAGCGTCTCTGTTGCCATCGCAACGGCAGGCGTATGAATGAAAAAAGTTGAATTGAGTGCCACGAGACATCAGCTGTACTTGCTTCACCGTACAGTATCACTAACATCTGTGCTGTAATGGAGTTTAAAACGCCCGCCCTTCCTTTGTTTACATTGCGCGTCACTTCCTCCTAAATGAAGTCGCGCGATGTTTGATTACAGCCGAATATTACGAGCTATGACAATAGCTCCCAGCATGCACAGCGCGGCGCCGGAAGCCCCAGAAAACCCGTTGAAAACCCGAGGGGGGGCAGACCGGAACCAAGGCTAGAATATAAGGTACAAATTAGATAATTAAACTGTAACTAGCCGATTCATGGTCAGTTCGGAGCAGGAGTTATATGGAGGTATAGTGTTAGTGAGGGTGGAGATCCGCTTTAAGGTATTGGACTTAAGTTCTGATGAATGAATATCCAAGTGGGTTAAATTTCTGCTCCTGGTAGAGTTATTTAAAAGTTATGTTAACTCCTATGTGCTCCTACCTTTCTGGATTCCTAAGCATATGGTGTCAGCCCTGCCTACTTCATGTCTGATAGATTATAAAGAACGCAGCCCTTTCCTTATCTTCATAGCACCGCCTAGTGCACAAGCAGAGATTACAGGAAGTTATCAACTCAAAGGATTTCTTTGAAAGTCCACGGTTTTGTTTTATTTTTTTTGCACTTTTCAAACGCTTTCAACTGTATATTCAGCTTACAAGAAGAGGGCAAATCAGATACGTTCATTGTAAGGGTTTATTTATGCTGATTACACATTGATGACAATTCTGCCGATTCAGCAGGGACCAGATGAATTTAGATCCATGTATGGATAGGTTAGTTGTACACAAGTTGATCTATCAATTGCCTTGTACAACCAGACTGTCAGGTTTTTCCTCCAACGATCAGTGCTGCCGGCTTTAGCCAGCAACACTGATCACTATATTCTGATAGTGAGGAAAGCTCCCTGCTGTCAGAATACAATACCAAAGCAGGTAGGATTCCCACATTCACCTCAAATTTATGGATAGGGGCATCGGATAATTTTTTTCCTCTTCAACATGCTGTATGGGTTGCCTTACACTTACAAGGCATAGAATGCGTTATAGATAATTACTTTTAAACACTTGCATTATCATTAAAGGCCACAAGATGTCCTCAAACCCCAAACAGAAAACCTGTTTGCTTGCTATTCAGCATTTATAAGCAACAGCTGAGAGTTGTGTAAAGCCACCTTCACACAAACTTAAAGGGGTTGTAAAGGTAAAAAAATGTTTTCCTAAATAGCTTCCTTTATCTTAGTGCAGTCCTCCTTCACTTACCTCATCCTTCCATTTTGCATTTAAATGTCCTTATTTCTTCTGAGAAACCCTCACTTCCTGTTCTTCTGTCTGTAACTCCACACAGTAATGCAAGGCTTTCTCCCTGGTGTGGAGAAAGCCTCTTGAAGGGGCGAGCAGGAGTGTCAGGACGCCCACTAACACACAGCTCTTTTCTCTATCTGCAAAGTAGAGAGCGTCCTGACCAGGGGTCAAGTCCTGGGGAAAAAAATGTGGGAACTTCCACCCAGGATACAATCCCCCACAAAAAAAATAAAAAAAATGATACGCTCATATGCATAATTACTAAACCGCATGTTTTTTTATTTTTTTTCCGATCCACTGTACCTTAGTAAGTTCTTTCTAAATCCTGCGATAACTCGCGGCAGACCTCCGCAATGTCTCCTGGGAATAATGACAAAAGCTCCCAGGAGACATTACGGCATCGAGGAAGTGACAGAATACCCGCACACTAACTGATGAATCCATATACAGGAAGCGGCCAGTAACATAAAGGATTACTAAGGTCCACCTGCCCCTGACAGTGACTCGAGCTGGGCATCGCCACTTGGTGAAGGATTGGCTTGGGTGGCTCGGCTGCTCTAGTCCTGCAAAGGGAACTGCGTTCCTGCTGTGAAAAAAGTGCAGGAACTCCGTTCCCACGCATTCCCGCGGGACTTGAGCCCTGGTCCTGACCCTCCTGCTCGCCCCCTCCCCCCTTAAGAGACTTTCTACACACCAGGGAGAAAGTGTTGCATTACGGTGTTGAGTTAAAGACAGAAGAACAGGAAGTGAGGATTTCTCAGAAGAAATAAGGACATTTAAAAGCAAAATGGAAGGATGAGGTAAGTGAAGGAGGACGGCACTAAGGAAGCTATTTAGGGAAAACATTTTTTACCTTTACAACCCCTTAGTGACAGTGCATATTTTTTAGCACTGATTCCTGTGTTAGTGTGACTGGTCCCCAAAAAGTGTCAGCTAGGTGTCCAATTTGTCCACCACAATATCACAGTCCCGCTATAACTCGCTGATTGCCGCCATTACTAGTAAAAATAAATAAATAAAAATACCCCATAGTTTGTAGACGCTATAACTTTTGAGCAAACAAATAAATATACGCTTATTGGGATATTTTTTTAACCAAGTATATGTAGCAGAATATATATTGGTCTAAATTGCTGAAGAAATTCGATTTTTTTTTTTATTTATTGGATGTTTGTTATAGCAGAAAGTAAAAACTATTGTTTTTTTTTCCTTAAATAGTTTTTTTTGTTTATAGGTTATCAAATACCACCAAATTAAAGCTCTGTTTGTGGCTAAAAAAAGGACAACGGGCCAGATTCAGAGAGCCGTAACTCCTGTCTAACTGGTGTTAGACTGGAGTAATTTCAAATTACGCACGTTTTTTAGCTAGTCGGAAACCTCAAACCATGAATAGACGGCTGCGGGCTGCAATCCGACTGGATTACGTGTTCGTACGCCTTCGGATCTACGCTGCAATAAAATTGCGGCCACTGGGTGGACTTCCCGTAGTTTTCCGCGTCGGGGTATGCTAATGAGCTTTTGCCGGCGATCCCCGAAATTACGATCTTCATTCGCAATCTCTTACCGCATCTTTAGTCATCTTTTTTTTGCGTAACACTATACCAGCTTTTTGCTGGTCTAATATTAGACAGCCCATGTTAAGTATGGCCGTCGTTCCCGTGTCGAATTTGTACGTTTTCCGACGTCTTTTATTTTTTTTGACGTAAAACGTCCGGGAATAGGAATGTTCGTAAACGACGCTACTCAAACAACGAATGACGTAACAACGTGATTTCGCGCAATGCACGGCAGGAAATTTCTGAACGAGCATGCTCAGTTCGATCGCCGCGGGGACGCACCTAATTTAAATGCTTCACGCCACCTAAACGCGTAATTCGATTACGCGGCGAGAAATAGACTACGCCGCCGTAGCGTACGGGCAAAAAACTACCAGAATTCCATTTAGTGCCTGGTAAAATACGGCAGCGTAGAGTATTTTGATTACGCAGCGCAAAATTAAGTGTATCTGAATCTGGCCCAACATTTCTATTTGGTTACAATGTCGCATGAACGCATCATTTTAAGTTATAGTGACACAGTGCCGTATCGCAAAAAATGGTCTGGTTATGAAGGGGGTAAATCTTCCGGAGCTGAAGTGCCTAACAGACTTTGTTGCAGATTCCTACCTTTTGTTATTGTGAAGAAATAGGTGTTTGTCTGTGTCCATGTGCATGGGAGTGACTTTATATTTATAAAATAATAGTGACTTTTCTTATCCTTTATTGATTCAAAGTACAAAAGTTACATTTTTTTGAAAAAAAAAACAAATTTTCTTAGTTTCTGTTTTAAAACATTGCATTGTTTAAATTAGTGTATATTATTTAGTATGTGTGAAAGTGACTATTCCTTGGGTAGGGCTCACCCCGAAGGAGCCGCTGGTTGTTTGGGATCGGCGTATTAAGTTACCTTGTAGTGTGTCTAGGGGTAGTAGCAGTAAGCGAAGTAAGTAATGTCCAGTCATCAGATGGGTTTTCAAATGCTTTATTCCAAGGCACAACAACGGCCAACATTAACAGGGGATAGGAAAGGTTGATGAAGCAATAGAGAACAGTGTGGTATCAGGCCTGGAGAAGAAACAGAGCAGTCCTGCTCTCAGTAGTAGTAGATACAGTTCGGCCCCACTCTCGCCAGAGTGGGTGAAGTGCTCCCGACAGACCCTTATTACAAGCCTGGCTGCCGGAATGTCAGTTTTAAGTTGCTGTGAGGAACAGGTCTCTGTTACAGACCTGGCTCGGGCCTCTGCCACAGGCCTAGTACTTCAGTACTCAAGAGAACAATTCGGATTGAGCGAATCCTCCCAGTAAATGCAATGAAAGTGTCACTGGTTGACAGCTGACATGTACCTGTCAATCCCCGTGACCAGATCCCCGATGGTTCGTTCAAGCCCTTTTGGATCACCTGCCTCCGGGTTCTCCTCAAGCCGATCCCCCACCGGACGGCACACAGCCTGGGATCCTGCCAGTAATGTTGGGGACCCAGTAAGTCACTGGGGCCCCTATCAACATCTGGATGGGTCTCTATGGAGCAGGCAGCTCCGGCCAGATGGGCCATGCGAGTGGGGTCCGTGGGTGCGCGCACCCTGAAGGTGAATGCCGCACTTGGAACGTGGACCCCGCGCAGAAGAGAGAGCCGACCACACAGAACACGCGGCAGCTGCCACAGATATACCCCTCCCCAGCATGCCCAACAAGGGAAAAACTCCTCTAATTGGCTGCTGGGGAAAAGTGGCTCTGTCAGAACCCCTCTAGCGCCAAATGCCGCCCAGGGGTGTAATCGCACCCCTGGGTCGCAGACTGACACAAAGGACAGTTCTGAAATAGGGTTGCCACCTGTTCGGGATTCACCCGGACAGTTCGGGTTTGGAATCATGCATCCGGGTTTCACACTGTCTGAGACCCGGACACATTATTCAGACTGGACTAAGTCTCCCCCCTCCCCCTTCTCTCTCCTGCTTCTAAGTAAGTACGCCAAGGTAAATCAGGGTTCTTAGAGCACTCATTACATCAGAGCTCCCCATTTTCACCAGAGTTCTCCCTTACATCAGAGTCCCCAGAGTTTTCCCTTACATCAGAGTCCCCAGAGTTTTCCCTTACATCAGAGTCACCAGAGTTTTCCCTTACATCAGAGTCCCCAGAGTTTTCCCTTACAGTGAAAGGGTAACTCTGTGGACTCTGATGTCAAGGGGGTAACTCTGTGGACTCTGATGTCAAGGGGGTAACTCTGTGGACTCTGATGTCAAGGGGGTAACTCTGTGGACTCTGATGTCAAGGGGGTAACTCTGTGGACTCTGATGTCAAGGGGGTAACTCTGTGGACTCTGATGTCAAGGGGGTAACTCTGTGGACTCTGATGTCAAGGGGGTAACTCTGTGGACTCTGATGTCAAGGGGGTAACTCTGTGGACTCTGATGTCAAGGGGGTAACTCTGTGGACTCTGATGTCAAGGGTGTAACTCTGTGGACTCTGATGTCAAGGGGGTAACTCTGTGGACTCTGATGTCAAGGGGGTAACTCTGTGGACTCTGATGTAAAGGGGGACTCTTGTGATTAACTTCATATGATTAGAAATATTATTTAATAGCAACATCTATGCATAGTTTCTGCATACTAGGAGCATACTGCAGCTCCTGCAGGGGTAGTGCTACACCTAGCCCTGCCTTCTGCGGCAACTTGTTTGCTGCCCTTCACCCACCAGGACATTCCATGTGACATGGAAGGGGGGACAACTTGCAATGTAGGGGGACTGTACTGCAGAAAGACAGAAATTCTGTGTTATGAGGCCCTAAACAAAACCTGACCTTGAATATGATGTCAGCCTGTTTGAGGAGAGGACAGCTCACCTCCCCTTTGGTTATAACTTCTACAGTAGTTTTAGCTAGGAACACGTTTCATTTACGTGTCAGCTTATGGGTGCATGACCTGTTTTCCGGTGATGGAAGACTAGTTTCAGTTCATGCCTCTGTCAGGATGTGGTTTTTCATCTCTGGTACATACTATTCACGGCTAGTAAAGTACCAAGTTAAATACATTTAAAGCGGAGTTTCACCCTAAATATAAGATCTCCCATGCGCTTCAGCATACTGGCGTCAGCGCCAGTATGCTGGGTTTTTTTTTTTTTTATAGCACACTTACTGTTTTATCGTAGAAATCCTTTTCTGTCCCCCGCGGTGGACGGCGCCAGTACAGCGCGTCACATCTTCCTAAGATACCCGATATGGACTCGGGTATTTCCGGCGCTATGCGGCGCCTGCGCACAGACCTAGGAGCTGACTGCGCAGGCGCCGTATTTCTCCGAGTCCTATTTCGGAGAAATACGGCGCCTGCGCAGTCAGCTCCTAGGTCTGTGCGCAGGCGCCGCATAGCGCCGGAAATACCCGAGTCCATATCGGGTATCTTAGGAAGATGTGACGCGCTGTACTGGCGCCGTCCACCACGGGGGACAGAAAAGGATTTCTACGATAAAACAGTAAGTGTGCTATAAAAAAAAAAAAAAACCAGCATACTGGCGCTGACGCCAGTATGCTGAAGCGCATGGGAGATCTTATATTTAGGGTGAAATACCGCTTTAACTTGGTCCCTGGTAATAATGTGGATGGTCCCTTAGTGGCGACAGCTTCCCCTCTACCTTCGCCCACGACAGGTTTTCTGGCCGGCAGAACTGTTACTTCTGGTTGGACTGCAAGCCGCAATCCCAACCCCACGCTGCTCTCATGCTTCTGGATAGGCCCTCAGACAGCCTAGCAGCCAGATGTCCCCGGGATAGGACTCAGGCTCTGGCCTAGCAGACGGGCAGTACAACACACGTCCACAAAGACAGCCGTCCAGGTGGCACAGAACCCTGATCACCTGACCTCACCCAAATAAATAGGCTCTCCCAGCAGGCCAAGGCACCCAAGAAAATCCCGGCCCACTGGCTGAGACACCCATCTATTCCTAATCTTTCCTTGCAATGCCCGTGTCTTATTTAATGCCACCAGATACCCGGCCATCTAGTGACAGAAGAGAGAAGTGCAGCAATTCCAGAATTAGGGTGGAATCAATTGACCTCCTATAATGGGCCAGGGCAACTATCACTTGGCAGGTAAATTTGCTGGCAACCCTGCCTAAACATCAGGGTGCTACAATCATATTCCCTCCAAGTCATTTTCATTTCTAGAGAGATGGATTCCAACCCTTGCTTTCTATTTCCTGTTAAATACAATGCAGATAGGAGTGCAAGCCTTCTGACTAAAGGCAGCCCTGTGTGCCAATAAAACACCCTTTTCTGTATATTTGATCGACAGTGGAATCCTGTTGAAATGGTGATTAACAAACCTTTGGTTGACTATTATCTGCCCCCTGACTTTGATAATGCTCTAATGCCAGTGCCACCGTGAATAACCATATTTACAGTTTTTTTATTTATTGAGGCTAGATTCCAATCTCCTCTCCCTTCCTCCCGGTGAACTCCCCTTTGGTTCCTCATCAACTCCTGAGCTGCCTTCTACCTCTTTGACCCCTTTCACACTTAGGCCTCTTTCACACGGAGCGGACCGTTTTTCAGTCCGCTCCGTGTGTGTCCGTCGGCTCAGCGGGGGGTCCCGCTCAGCTGTCGGCGGACAGGGCGGTCCCCACACACTGCAGGGACCACCCCGTCTCTCCTCCACTATCCTCTATGGGGAATCGGATGGAAACGGACCGTCTGTCCGTTTGCATCCGATCCGATCCACCGGACACCAAATGGATCCAGACGGACGCGGATCCATTCACTCCAGCAGTGTGCTGGCAGGACGTTAAAAAAAAGTCCTGCTAGCCGCATCTTTGAGGCGCTGTAGGTGCAGTAAATACACCGCTCCTAGACCCCATTCACACCTGGGCATTTTGTAGCTTGAAGCTTGAAGCTACAAAGCGTTGGAGGGGAAAACATCAATTATTCTCTATGGAGATGGTTCACATCTCCACTACAAAAGCCTGAAGCCAGAAGTTCAAAAACGCCTGAAGCTCAAACAAGTTCTGGGATATTTTTTTTGGCAGATTTGGGCGTTTTCTGTCTTTAACATTGGGGACCCTAGACCTGTCCAAAATCGCGACAAAACGTGGAAAAAAACGCAGCAAAAATCGTGCCAAATCGCGGTAAAAAAACGCTGCGATTTTCATGGCAAAACGCGGTAAAAAAAAACGCTGCAAAATCCCGGCAAAACGATACGCTCAGGTGTGAATGCAGTCTAAAGCGCCCCTGCCCATTGAAATCAATGGGCAGCACTGCCGAACAGCCTGGAAAGCTCCACTGCAGCGGTGTTCTGCGGGCGGTTTTAACCCTTTTTTGGGCGCTAGCGGGGGTTAAAAGCGTCCTGCTAGAGTCCGAATAGCGTAGCGAAAACAATGGTAAATCGCTGGTAAAAATAGCAGAACTTTACAACCGACTCCCCCACCCCACAAGCATGAAAGGCAGGGCTGCTGATAGGGGGGGGACCACCAATCCTCCTGTAGGGGGCCCAGGCACACATGAGGGCCCAAACAACAGGGGGAATTAGTGCGGTTGGGCGGAGAGGCAATTACAGAAGCATGCCCTGTGTGTCTCTCTGCAGCAGCTGAAAGACAGTTTCTCTCCCTCTTGCTGACTTTCAGCTACTGCAGGGATAGACACACAGGGCATCGTTGCTTCTGCTTCTGGGATTTTTTTTTTGTATAATTTTTATTTTAAAAAATATTAAAAAAAGGCAATTCACACAGGTTCTCTGTTATGTTTGTGTTCGCTAATTATGATTTTAGTGTCTCATTAGTTAAAATATGGTCTTGATATATTGGGGGTGGGGGCCCCTGCCAGGTAGGCTGTACAGGGCCCCATGATTTCTAACAGCAGCCCTGATGAAAGGGCTCTTATTCTACTGCCCCTTTCTAGCTTCCCCCCTTCTCCCCCCCCCCCCTCTTTGACTCTTCCCTCCTGGATATAAACTTCACAGTTCTAACTGATGTAACTTACTCCTGCCCTGGGCGGAAGCATTGGGCCCAGAACTGAGTCATATTTCAGTACTCCCCAATGCTTCTGTATGATATCCTTTATCTGTCTATGTTGGACTGAAAATGTAGTCATAAAAGAGTTCTTATATTTTGATTATACGGCACGTTTAGGTTGTTCTGATAATCTGATGTAAGAGTATTTCTGTCAACTAATGCTATTCTCCTGATTTCCTCCTCCACAGCCAGAGATTGGTACCCCTTATCGACAAATCTAGATTTTAATATATCTGCCTGATGGTAAAAATCTGAAATGCTTGTACAATTTCTCCTGATCCTCAGAAGTTGGCTGCGGGGCACTGATTCCAACCAGGATGAATGATGAAAAATTTTAGTAATGGCGGCGATCAGCGTTTTTTTTTTTAGGTACTGCGACATTATGACGGACACTTCGGACACTTTTGACACAGTGCTATAAAAATGCATTGATTACTATAAAAATGCCACTGGCAGTGAAGGGGTTAACACTAGGGGGCGAGGAAGGGGTTAATTATGTTCCTTGGGTGTGTTCTAACTGAAGAGGGGGGTGGCCTCACTAGGGGAAATGACAGATCGCTGTTGATACATTGTATGAACAGACGGTCAGGCATTTCTCCCCCTGACAGGATCGGGAGCTGTGTGTTTACACACACAGCTCCCGGTCCCCACTCTGTAACGAGCAATCGGGAGTCAGGCGGCGGCTGGTCGGCAAGCAGTTAAAATTGATCCAGAGACTCTCGGTCCCCATCCCATAAGAGGAGGATGTCGTCTATCTATCAAGTATTAATATCCTAACTAGGGTTGTCCCGATACCACTTTTTTAGGACCGAGTACAAGTACCGATACTTTTTTCCATGTACTTACCGATACCGAATACCGATACTTTTTTTCATGTACTCGTCGATACCGAATACCGATACTTTTTTTTAAATGTCATGTGACAGTTTTCAAACCACAATACAGACTAAGGATATTTTCTTTAGAATTATGAAGAACTCTAACTCAAGACATTATAAAAGAATAAAAATGAGTAAAAATGAATAAAAATGTTTTATTTTCTTGTCACGCAGTAGTAAAAAACTCGAAGAATTTTCACAGAACATGTTGATAAATACAAAAAAAGTATTCTATTTAGGTATCGGGAGCATTTGCACAAGTACAAGTACTCCCGCAAATACTCGGTATCGGTCCCGATACCGATACTAGTATCGGTATCTGGACAACCCTAATCCTAACCATAGGTGTGCGAAGCCTATTGCATTAGGGTGTGCACCCCAAAGTAATAGGGCAATGTACAGTGTTGTTACAGCAGTGGACGATGTCAAAAGGGCAGAGACTGGTGTCATTTTATTTTTTTTAACTACTTTTTTACAATTTTATATTTTTTAAATATATTCTGTTTTTTACAATATTATTATTACAATGTTGTTTTATTTCTTTTTAGGAGCCCCATGGGGGCCTAGGTGAAATATCAGGGGTCTAAACAGACCCCTGATGTCTCACTTTTGAGACAGAGAAAAGGACTAAGGACAAAGATTCCCCAGGTCCTTTCTCTGTAGCCAAGTAGCAGGGGGAATCTGCCCAGCACAGGGTCATTAGGGTGTGCCCAGGCATCCTAACCCTAACAATAAATAAATAACCCCAACTGCTAATCCTAATTTAACCTTAACTCTAACCCCTTACCCTAATGAAAATTAAAAATAAAATAATAAAGGAATAATAAATAAAAAACCTAAAAAAAAAATTAAATACCTAGCAACAAATGATGCAACAGATGATCGTTCCCTCTATTGCCTAAGAACGGCAATGCTAAAAAACTCTGTATAAAAACATGCAAGTCGCGTATAAAAACTCGCCAAAATCGCGCATAAAAAAACACTCAAAGATGCTAAGCTCAGGTGTGAATGCAGCCTTAGCATCCACTATGCACATTAACTTTCCTGACCATGACAAATGACCTACCACTCTTACTTAGAACTATACCTCCACCACTCAATGTTAATGCCACCCATTCCAATAGAGTCTGCATGAGCAACTATAACTGACGTTGGAACACATTGAGATGTCATAGCCATTGGCTTTACACACAAGCTCGCAGATCCATTATGGCCTATGGCAAAGCCATATTAACCACCTCAATACCGGACACTTTCACCCCCTTCCTATCCAGGTTAATTTTCAGTTTTCAGCACTGTTATGCCGCGTACACACGATCACTTTTTGTGATGTAAAAAAACGTTGTTTTATCTCACGAAACAAAACGACGTTTTTCAAACTTCATTTTAAAAAACGACATTGCCTACACACCATCGTTTTCTGAAAATGCTCTTGCAAAGTGCGGTTACGTACATCACGTTCGACGGCACTCTGTTCCATTGAAGCTCCCGTCTCATAACTTGCTTCTGAGCATGCGCGGGTTTAAAAACGTTGTTTTAAACGTCGTTTTGCCCACACACGATCATTTTTTATGACTCAAAAAACGACATTCTTAAAAACGACATAAAAAATTGAAGCATGTTCGAATTTTTTCTTGATCGTTTTTCAGAAGACATAAAACGACGTAAAGCCCACACACGATCATTTTAACCACTTAAGGACCGCCTACTGCACATTTACGTCGGCAGAAAGGCACGGCTGGGCACATCAACGTATATATACGTTGGTTCTAGTACCCAGCCGTGAGTCACGGGCGCGCGCCCGCGGCGGACTTCCGGGACCGGGTCCGCGGGACTCACGGACCCGATCGCCGCCGGAGTGCGGCGATCGGTCCCCGGAGCTGAAGAACGGGGAGAGCCGTGTGTAAACACGGCTTCCCCGCGCTTCACTGTGGCCGCAGCATCGATCGCGTCATCCCTGTTATAGGGGGACGCGATCGATGACATCACACCTACAGCCACACCCCCCTACAGTTGTAAACACACACAGGGAACACTCAATTCCTACAGCGCCCCCTTGTGGTTAACTCCCAAACTGCAACTGTCATTTTCACAGTAAACAATGCAATTTAAATGCATTTTTTGCTGTGAAAATGACAATTGTCCCAAAAATGTGTCAAAATTGTCCGAAGTGTCCGCCATAATGTCGCAGTCATGAAAAAAATCGCTGATCTCCGCTATTAGTAGTAAAAAATAAAAAAATAAAATAAAAATGGAATAAAACTATCCCTTATTTTGTAAACGCTATACATTTTGCGAAAACCAACCGATAAATGCTTATTGCGATTTTTTTTACCAAAAATAGGTAGACGAATACGTATCGGCCTAGACTAAGGAAAAAAAAAATTATATATATTTTTGGGGATATTTATTATAGCAAACAGTAAAAAATATTGCATTTTTTTCAAAATTGTGGCTGTATTTTTGTTTATAGCGCAAAAAATAAAAACCGCAGAGGTGATCAAATACCACCAAAAGAAAGCTCTATTTGTGGGGAAAAAAGGACGCCAATTTTGTTTGGAAGCCACGTCACACGACAATTGTCAGTTAAAACGATGCAGTGCCGAATCGCAAAAAGGGGCAAGGTCCTTTAGCAGCATTTTGGTCCGGGTCTTAAGTGGTTAAATGACGTTTTTAAAACTTTGTTTAATTTCATCACAAAAAACGACCGTGTGTACGTGGCATTACACTTTGAATGACAATTACTCAATCATTCAACACGGTACCTAAATTTACTTTTTATCGATTTTGAGACAGATGGAGCTTTCTTTTGTTGGTATTTAATAAACACCTGGTTATTTTTTGCTATATAAATAAAAAAATACCAAAATATTTGAAAAAAAAAATATTTTTCTTAGTTTCTGTTATGAAATTTTGCAAATAATCATCATAAATTTAGGCCAGAATGTGTTTGTAGGGCTCTTGCGCCACCAAAATAAATAAATAAAGTGAAAAAAATGTAGATGCTGCTCAATCTGGATTGTGATAAGTGATAAAACAATAGTGATTGATTAAAAAAGTGATAAGCAAGCGCATATACATAAACCACTGAAGATCTGTCATAAAACAAAGTGCAAACTGTGCAACAAAGTGCAAATGCATATAAATAAGAATCCAATATATATCAAATAAATATCAAATAAATATCAAATAATTCCATCCGTGGTGTTGCAGCTGATAAATAGGTGATTTCTTGAAAAAAATGTGAGCTCACATTGCGCTTACCTTTATAAGGCAAGGAAAAAGCCTTAGAATATGTAGCACTTTGGTAGGTCTCCAATAGATGTCCCTCTAACCTCTCTGTGGGATGATGTAGTGATCCTAGTTTTGGTCCAATATTCCAGAGTGTGTGGGTGGAGATTTGCCAGTGGTGCTCAAATAAAAAAGGATAGTGCCATAGTGAAGTATGAAAATACCGATTTAATACGAAAAATAGCAACTTACATCGAAAATATAAACAAACGAGCGAACGAACGAGTTACACATCTACTTCCGGTTCCGGGTCTTACATGTTACGCTGCCCATCGCAGCTTCATCAGAGATCCAGAATTAGGCCAGAATGTATTTGCTACATCTCTTTAGTGGTGAACAAACAGCATCATGAAGGCCAAGGAACACTTCAGACAGGTCAGGGATAAAGTTGTGGAGAAGTTTAACCACTTACAGTGCACCCGCCGCAGGAATACATCGCTACTTTGAAGAGGAATACCGTTGTTATGGTAGCTAGCTACCATCTTCAAGAGCGGGCGGTCCGCTTTAAAAGTGGGCGTTCCGTTTTAAGATAAAAGTGGTCTCTACAGCAGATATGCCAGAAGATCATTTATCGGCAGCGGGAGAGGGGCATTAATCAGAGAAGCAGCCAAGAGGCCCATGGAAACTCTGGAGGAGCTGCAGAGATCCACAGCTCAGGTAGGAGAATCTGTCCACAGGATAACTATTAGTTGTGCATGCCACATTTTGCGAGAAGCCATTTGGGGGACACAGACAACATATGGAAGAAGGTGCTCTGGTCAGAAATCAAAATTGAATGCTATGTGTAGCAAAAAAATTAACACTGCACATCACCCTGAACACACCAACCCCACCGTGAAACATGGTGGTGGCAGCATCATGTTGTGGGGAAGCTTTTCTTCAGCAGCGACAGGGAAGCTGGTCAGAGTTGATGGGAAGATGGAAGGAGCCAAATACAGGGCAAAAGATTTGAGACTAGGCTGGAGGTCCATCTTTCAGCAGGACAACAACCCTAAACATACAGCCAGAGCTACAATGGAATGGTTTAGATCAAAGCATATTCATTTGCTAGAATGGCCCAGTCAAAGTCCAGACCTAAATCCAGGTCTCCAATTGGTGTTCACAAACGCTCTACATTCAATCTGACAGAGCTTGAGCTTTTTTACAAATGTACCCCACACTTTTCAGATATTTATTTGTAAAATAAAATTGAAAAATAATTTATCATTTTCCTTCCACTTCCCAATTATGTTCCACTATCACATAAAATCCCAAAAAATACATTTACGTTTTTGGCTGTAAGATTCCAAGGGGTCTGAATACTTTTCGTGTATATTTGAAAATTGATCAGTCCTGCTGTACTAATGACCTATCTCATTTCTTGAGGCCTTAAAATGCCAGGACAGTACAAATATCAACCCGAATGACACCTTTTTGGAAAGTAGACAATCCAAGGTATTTAGTAAGAGGCATGGAGAGTTTTCAGGGTTTATGTCACCAGGGTACTTATGTGGAAACAAATATTGCAAGCTGTGGGGAGGCAAACTTTTCAGACCCTGCCATGTCTCCCTGTGTCTTTTCCATCAAGCAAAAGTTCAAAATTACACAGTACTAGTGCATTTAGCCATTACATTACAAATATTTATAGTAAGTTATTTGAACCTCAAAGACTTCATTTTTTTTTTTTTTACTTTTCATAGGACATGCTAGAATGTTATTTGTGATCCTGTAGAACTGCCATTGCACTGGCAATAGATGGACACATGTTAACAAGCTCCTAAGTCGGGTTGGACGCACCCAGAGGTACATGGTAACCATGGGCATTTATAAAGGGTACACAGTACAATGACGTGATCTCTGTAGATTGCATGATTCACACTAGCTGAAAAGATCTCATTATTACCTTTCTGCCTCGTCAATTATTAATGAGGACATGACACAAGTAACGTCTAGAAATTTAACAGAAATGTAATCCTTCTAAGGGATACATATCCTTACATCAACCTGATCTCTGGTCACCATTTACAAACAAACTACAATGACCTAGCTGGGTTCTAGAAATGAATTGTCCAGGTGAATTGCAGAAATGTTGTACTATAGGTAACTTACTGATAGAAGTCCTAGTATGCCTTACCACCCAGATGGTTTACTCAGATGAGACTTGTAGTAATCATCCACTGAGCAGCTCATAGACTTTAGGTTATGGTTGGTTACTTGATCTGGCCATTCCCTAGGATACTATAGACAGAACAATGTTTGTATTGGTGGACATTTGGCAGCCCAATCCTTTAATATGAGTTCATTCAGAAAGTACCTTCTGTTGCTGTCGGCCTCCTTTTTATTGCTGCTGTAATCAGACCTCCTTTTAGAGGATGGCTACATTCATTCTCCATTGTATGTAGGAACGTGGCCCCCCTCCCTTGCTTACTCCTGAGATGTACTGGGAATTATAGACTATGGGCCAGATTCAGGTAGATGGGAGCATCTTTGCTCTGGAGTAACACTTCTCATTTACGTTACTCTGCCGAAAATTTAGGAGCAAGTGCTGTTATTCATGAAGCACTTGCTCCTAAAGTTGCGGCAGCGCATCGCAAATGAGCCGCCGGAATTCAAATTGGGCGGGTACGGGGCGTGTATTATTTAAACTATGCACGATCCCGCGGCGAACGTACTGCGCATGCGTCGAGTGTCAATACATCCCAGTGCGCATGCTCCAAATTTTGTCAGTGAACGTCAATGACGTCACATCCCCATTCATGAACGTTTTACGCAAGTGACGCGATTTTTTTTTTTTCCGACGCGATGACGACGCCTATACTTAACATAGGATACTCCACTAGGGGGCTGCTTTATCTATACGCCGCGTATCGCTTCCGGAAACGTCGTAAAGTCAATGCGTCGCGCCCGAAAAAGATTGTGAATTTCCGACTCCCGCTGATTAACATATTTTTTCAGCGTTAATCAGCGGGAACGCCCCCGGCGCCATTTTTAAGTTGAAGTAACGATGCGATGGCGAAATTCAATTGCGCTGATCGCATCGGAACTCCAACCCGGCGTTTCTTGTTTTCTGGTTACAGAAAACAGAAACGCCGGCTTAAAGTGACAGTTAGGCTGGCGGATCAATGGATACTCCAGCCTAACTCTACCTGAATCTGGCCCTATGGGATTTGTAGTATGGCCAGGCCGGGATGACATCACTCCTACGAATGCCCGGGATTTCAGTCAGATTCGGAATTGCCGACTTGGTACTGTGAGTTGCGCATACAAGAGCGGATAGTAAGTAGCTTTAATGCAGAAGAGACAAAGCATATCTCTTCTGTAATAAAAATCCTGCATGTCTGCTGATTTTATTTCCATAGGCTTAAAGGGGTTGTAAAGGTTATTTTCGAAATAGGTTCCTTTAAGCTAGTGCATTGTTGGTTCACTTACCTTTTGCTTCGATTTCCCTTTTAAATGTTTTTTTTTCTTTGTTTTCTTTGTCTGAATTTCTCACTTCCTGTTCCTCCACAGTAAACTGTTCTGGCTAACTAACCCCCATGGATGATGGGGGCAAGCTTACTGAGGAGAAACAGGAAGTGAGAAATTCAGAAAAAAAAAATTTAGAAGGGAAATCGAAGGAAAAGGTAAATAAACCAACAATGCCCTAGCTTAAAGGGTCACTAAAGGAAGAATTTTTTTTTGCTGAAATGACTGTTTACAGGGTATAGAGACATAAAGGTTAACTGATTCCTTTTCAAAATGATTAAAAATAGATAAAAATCAATCATATAATGTGCCTGCAGGTTAGTTTCACGTTTGAACTGGCTTCATGTTTCTGTGAAGTAGAAATAGACACACAGAACAAAAACAAACAAATCCAGGGCAGTGTTTTGTTTTTAAAATGAATCTGGTTCTGGGAAGTTTTAGACACACAGTAATGACAGCTTAAACCAGTGATGGTGAACCTTGGCACCCCAGATGTTTTGGAACTACATTTCCCATGATACTCATGCACTCTGCAGTGTAGTAGAACATCATGGGAAATGTAGTTCCAAAACATCTGGGGTGCCAAGGTTCACCATCACTGGCCTCAACCATTGTGAGAAAGCTCCCAGCACTGTGGTTATAAAGAAACAGACAAGCAGGAAGTGTGGAGAACAGAGCAGGATTACAGCAACTTCAAAGCAAAAACGAACAATAAGGACATGAAACCAGTACTGCAGTAAGGTAAAGGAAGCTATTTAGCTAAAAAAAAAATTCCTTTAGTGATCCTTTAAAGGAACATATTCTGAGAAATCCTCGCTTCCTGTTCTTCTGTCTGTAACTACACACAGTAATGGTGTGAAGAAAGCCTCTTAAAGGGGAAGGGGGCAAGCAGGCAAGTCAGGACACTCTCTACTTTGCAGATAGAGAAAGGAGCTGTGTGTTAGTGGGCATCCTGACACTCCTGCTTGCCCCTCCCCCATCAAGAGGCTTTCTCCACACCAGGAAGAAAGCCTTGCATTACGGTGTTGAGTTACAGACAGAAGAACAGGAAGTGAGGATTTCTCAGAAGAAATAAGGACATTTAAAAGCAAAATTGAAGCATGAGGTAAGTGAAGGAGGTAAAGGAAGCTATTTAGGGGAATTTTTTTTTTCCTTTACAACCCCTTTAAGACCAAGAAGTGGGCGTGTGGTGGGTCAGGGTTTTACAGAGGATTGTGAATGTTGTGGGTAGCTCACTCCTTATATGTCAGCACATTGCGTTTCCTAAACAGGTGACAAAACACTTGCGTGCTTGTTTTGCGAATGAGTAGAAAATGCACTTAAAATACGCACCACACTTGTAAAGCCATTAATTTCTAATGGCAGTCCAAATGCAATTAGCAGACGCGTGGCTTGTCGGTACAAATGCGTCAAAAAGCGTGTTAAAAAACACGCAACTCTCTACTCCTGAAAATGTGCAGGGGCTTCTTTGGCACGCAGGGCTGTCTTACTGAGAGGGCACACCTGGGCACTGCCCAGGGGCCCCAGCTGCATGGGGGGCCCCTGCAATTTCCCCAAAGCAGCTTTGCCTTGAGCTCACGCTGCCCTGAAATTGGGGGCCCCATGATGGTATTGAGAGTGATAGATACACAGGGAAGGCAGTCTGCCTCCTACCTTCTTGATGTCTGTTTACCTGCACTGTCATCATTGTAGGGGCCCCAGAGCATTACTTTTCCCAGGGGCCCATGGTGCTATTAAGACAACCCTGTTGGCACGTCTGTCAAGCATAGGAGCGCCTATTCCAGTGAAAGGGTCTCCCTATGCACGACGTGCGGAAACACGCAAAAAAATGCGAGCAGGAACGTGCGTTCTCACTATGCAAAGTGTGAATGGAGCCTTACATGAAAGCCGATCACTGGTTAAAAAAAAAAAAACTGCTAATGAGGTTTTTTTAACCACTTGAATACCAGGACAGTTGTAAATAGACTTTGGTAGAGAAGGGGTTAAAGACGGGATGTTCCTTTAAAATGCACTTAGAGTAAATCAGACAAAACATACATATTTAGAAAAAAAATTAACTTATTTCAAACATAATAGAAGCCTTTATTTGGAAATTCACTGACTGTAAGATTGTTCAAAATAATAAAAATTTGGACCCCAGGAGGGATACCCCTTTAATTTCATGTGTTAAGAGCGCTTGCCCCTTTAAGAAAGACCCCACTTTGACTGCATAAAGATAGCGGATTGCATTCCACAAGGGCAGCACCCACTTTGCCCACGCCCCCGTTCTTTCACTATTGGTCTGAAATCTGCAGGGTGTATGCTCATTATGAAGGATGTGGGCACGGCCAGGGCTCTGCAGAAGTAAGTGTGACATGTAGAAATGCTGAGAGTGGTGGAGAGGGGCTGAGGAATTCATCATCTGTATAGGAGGAGGAGGAGGAGGAGGAGGAGGAGGAAGGGGCTGAGTGCCTGGAGGACAGTGATCTCATATATGGAGAAAAGAAGGGAGGAAGCCACAACAACAGCATAGGGACCCTGCATGAGTGCACCAGGAAAGCAGCACCACCCAAGCAACAGGAGCAGATACTAAGGGGCCAACCACAGCTGGTACCTCGCCAACCGTCATGGAGGATGACACAGAGAAGAGCCCCCCAGATGGAGCATATGGTAAGATGTCTTTGTCATAGTATATACCGTATACTGCCTGGATGTAAATATAAAACTCATAGTCGTACTCCGACAATCGGCGTATTGTATTGTGCAGTCCATTGTGTTGGAACTTCATGCATCTCCCTTTAACCGTGCTATCCCCTCCCTGTATCTCTTCCCATTACCAGGCGCCTATAACTACCCACAACTCCTGCCATTATCTCGTCAATCGTGGCTGCCTCTACCTAACTCCTTCCAATAACACGGTAGGGCTCAATGTTAACGGGCGTTGTTTTCCTGCCTTAGAAACGCACATCAGCAAAATCCCATTGAGCGGTGCACATGGCAGTTCTGACCTGCTTTGCGTTTGTTTGGACGGAACACGTTCTTTTGATTTACATTGGAACTGCAGGCAAAACAAGATGATCGCAGCCCCTTCTTTTCGAACTTTGCGTTTGAAGTTCAAGCGTGGTACCGGCGTTTTGCCGCAATTTTATTTATAAGCGTTTTTAAAGGTGACCTATTTTTTTACATTAGAAATCTCAAAAATGATGGAAAAACATAAAAAAAATATTAAAAAAAATGTAATTGCTTGCAATGCATTGTGGACAATCCCCAACTTTTGGCAGGTGACGTGGCCAGGTGACGTGGCAGGTGATGTGGCCAGGTGACGTGGCCAGTGGACAATCAACAACTTGTGGCAGGTGACATGGCCAGATGATGTGGGAAGTGGTCAATCCACAACTTGTGGCAGGTGACGTGGCCAGGTGACATGGCAGGTGACGTGGGAAGTGGACAATTCACAACTTGTGGCAGGTGACGTGGCCAGTGGACAATCAACAACTTGTGGCAGGTGACGTGACCAGGTGACATAGCAGGTGACATGGCCAGGTGATGTGGGAAGTGGTCAATCCACAACTTGTGGCAGGTGACGTGGCCAGGTGACATTGTAGGTGATGTGGCCAGGTGACATGGCAGGTGACGTGGGAAATGGACAATTAACAACTTGTGGCAGGTGACGTGGCCAGTGGACAATCCACAGCTCGTGGCAGGTGATGTGGCAAGTGACACAATAAATACAAGTACACTGCTACTCTCTCAGTTCCTACTTACTCTGGTCTCATAAACTGGCTGAAATGGTTAAATAATACTGTTTTTTGAGCTCAGGGAGGGTCTTATGATGTTTCTTAACTTAACGCTTATAGACGCAAACGTGGTAAAACGCCGCTAATATCGCAGTAAAAAAAAAAAGTCTTAGCCTTTAAAAACATGCAGCGTCCCGTGTGAATGGGGCCTAACTCCCCCCTCTATATCAATAGAAGAGCTTTTCAGGCGCTTTTGAAGAGCTTTTCAGGCGCTTTTGAAGAGCTTTTAATTCATTTCAATGGAAAGGACCATTTTTTCACTGGGATATAAAAAGCCGCGCCACCCAAAGGTTAATAACACCAGTGTCAATGATGGTAAAATTAATATAATGCTAAAGTCCATTGAAGTCCATAGTGATGGAAATAATAATGAATCTCAGAAACGATCCTCTGTGAAGTGTCACCGAACGCACACACGTCAAGAAGGTGCACCCGCCACCAAGTGAATGAGCAGCTTACCAGAGGTCAGACATATGCTAGTGTCTGACTATAACCCAGTCAACGGCCTTTAGATCCTTGAGGTTCCCACGATCAACTCGAGTAGACCAGGAGAGGGACACTTCTTAAACTCCGGAAGAAAAGAAGGCGCACATAGCATAATTCCGTTGGCGAAAATTTATTGTAAAAAGTAAAAATGTACTTACACAGCACATGTGATAAACGAGCATAAAAAACAGATACAGATATTGCCGGCCGGCATGCAGGAGCCCTTCCTCCTCAGCGTGGTGACGTCACTGCGTCGCCTCCCATTTTTTCACTGCTCTGCCTGCGCACTGTGTGAAAGCATTTATTTCAATGGAGAGGGGTGTTTTTTCACTGCTCTGCCTGCGCACTGTGTGAAAGCATTTATTTCAATGGAGAGGGGTGTTTTTTCACTGCTCTGCCTGCGCACTGTGTGAAAGCATTTATTTCAATGGAAAGGGCCATTTTTTCACTGCTTTGCCTGTGCACTGCCCCTGTGTGAAAGCATTTATTGATTTTAATAGAAATAGGTTTTCGTGAGCTTTTCAGGTGCTTTATTTTTAGCGTGAAAGCACCTGAAAAGCGCCTCAATGTAAAAGGGCATCCAATGCAGTACTCCCAACGGACACGCTCCTGCAGAAACAGCTGTATCTTAAGGCCCATACACACGATAGGACTTTTTTACAACAATTGTCTGACGGACGTGTTTTTATCGGACAATCCGACCGTGTGTACTCTCCATCGGACAAATGTTTTTGGTTTTTCAATGGACAAATGTTCGCTGTGAATGCTCTCCAACTTTTCAACAACAAATGTCCAATGGAGCATTTTCCGATTGTGTGTACACAAGTCCATCGGACTAAAGTCCAAAGTACAAACACGCATGATCATAACCAATACTAAGGCCTTTGACGGGGACGGGACACTGGGACGGGAGCCACGGTGGCGGTATAGTAGTGCTAAAAATAGCGGCGCTATACCACTGGAATTGCCGCAGGAATCGGCCGCTAGCGGTGCGGTATTAACCCTCGATAGCGGCCGATAAAGGGTTAATACTGCAGAGGCGCATTGCGGGCGGTATTGCCGCGGTTTCCCATTGTTTTAAATGGAAAGGAGCGGTGAAGGAGTGGTATACACGCCGCTCCTCTCACCGCTCCAAAGATGCTGCTGGCAGGAGATTTTTTTCTCTCCCGCCAACGCATCGCCTCAGTGTGAAAGCCCTCAGGCTTTCACATTGAGTAAGTAGTGCAGGAGTTTTTCAGGCGGTATAGCAGCGCTATTTTTAGCGATGTACCGCCTGAAAAACTCCTCAGTGTGAAAGGGGTCTAAAGATCAGACGACAATAGCTGAAAATGCATGTGATTTGGTGAAAGTTGGCTGAAAAAGTCCTGCCGTGTGTATGCATACCAAGTTCACGGCTAACGCCCAATCCACAGAAAAGCCAGATGGAAGTCTGATCGTGTGTATGAGGCCTTAGATTGGGTGCTGAAATGACCAACGGTTGGAACCGACTGCAATCATGAGAAGGAAGTGTCACCAGCACACCAAGATATCCAAAATTGGACCCCTTCATCAGGCATGCGATGGTCACATGCCCGATGAAGGGGTCCTGCGTGGCTCTGAAAACCTTGCTTTTATTTTTTGATACTATGTGATTAAAGTTTTGGACCCAATTTTGGAGATCTTGGTGGGCTGGTGACAGTTCATTCTCAGTGTAAAAAGGGGTCTAATAGTGATTCCTATCCCTACCTATACCTCCTCCCCTTACCCCAATAGTGTATTCTATCAATATAACTCAATATATCAATATAACTCCCCTTACCTCAATAGTGATTATTCTCACTACCTTTAACTCCTCTCCCTCCTCAATAATGGTGCCTATCACTACCTATACCTCTCCTCCTATTACTTTCATAATAAAGCCTATAACTCGTACCCCTCCCTAATAATGGTGCCTATCACTAGCTATACCTCTCCTCCTATTACTTTCATAATAAAGCCTATAACTCGTACCCCTCCCTAATAATGGTGCCTATCACTAGCTATACCTCTCCTCCTATTACTTTCATAATAAAGCCTATAACTCGTACCCCTCCCTAATAATGGTGCCTATCACTACCTATACCTCTCCTATTACTTTAATAATAAAGCATATAACTACTCTCCTTCCTCAATAATGGCGCCTATCACTACCTACACCTCTCCTCCTAATACTTTAATAATAACCCCTATAACTCCTCCCCTCCTCAATAATGGTGTCTATCACTACCTATGCCTTTCTTTCTATTACTCTAGAAATGAAGCCTATCACTACCTATAACTTGTCCCCAGGCATCAGTGGTAGTAATAAATGTCAAGATAACAGTATTAAGTGGCAGTTATAAAAGCCTGAGCATCAGCAGTAGTATTAAATGCCTAGGCGTTAGTGGTCAGTGGGAGTAATAAATGCTCGGTAGTTAGTAGCACTAATAGATGCCCATGAATCAGTGGTAGTACTAAATGCCCGGCCGTTGGTAGTCAGTGGGAGTAATAAATGGCCTTATGTCATCAGTCAGTAGTGGTAATAAATGCTCCAGTGTTAGTAGCTAGTGAAAGTAATAAATGTCTCTTCAATCAATTATAGGAACGGTGCTCCATCATTGGTGTCAGTGGTCAGTGGTCAGAATGGTGTGCCATCATTGGTGTCAGTGGTCAGTGGGAGGAATGGTGCTCCATCATTGGTGTCAGTGGTCAGAATGGTGTGCCATCATTGGTGTCAGTGGTCAGTGGGAGGAATGATGTGCCATCATTGGTGTCAGTGGTCAGTGGGAGGAATGGTGCTCCATCATTGGTGTCAGTGGTCAATGAAAGGAATGGTGCTCCATTATTGGTATCAGTTGTCATAGAGAGGATTGGTGCTCCATTAGTGGCATTCAGTGAAAGCAGTGGTGCTCCATCATTGGTATCAGCGATCAGTGAAAGCAGTCGTGCTCCATCATTGGTGTCAGTGGTCAATGAGAAAAATGGTGCTTTAATATTAATAACACTGGTCATTGAGAGGAATGGTGCTCCATTAGTGGCGTTCAGTAGTCAGTGAAAGCAGTGGTGCTCCATCATTGATATCAGTGATCAGTGAAAGCAGTGGTGCTCCATCATTGGTGTCAGTGGTCAATGAGAAGAATGGTGCTCTATTATTAATAACACTGGTCATTGAGAGGAATGGTGCTCCATTAGTGGGGCTGAGTAGTCAGTGAAAGCAGTGGTGCTCCATCATTGGTGTCAGTGGTCAGTGAAAGCAGTGGTGCTCCAACATTGGTGTTCAGTGGCCAGTAAGAAGGATGGTGCTCCATCATTGGTGTTCAGTGGCCAGTAAGAAAGATGGTGCTCCATCATTGGTGTTCAGTGGTTAGTGAGAAGAATGGTGCCCTATCATTGGTATAAGTGATCATTGGAAGGAACAGTGCTCTCTGCTCTGTTATTTGTAGCTGTGGTCAGCTGCTGCCCAATCATTTGTACTCAGTGACCGCTTTGCAGGCTCTATGTCTGGCATGGCTTCTCATAGTGGCATTGTGGAAAAGACTCTACAGGCACCATTTGGCAGGAGACCACTCTACCCAACAGTGCCTGTAAAGAATGGCTCTATGTTCTTCTAGTGCCCGCTGCAATTCTTCAGTCAAAAATCTCTGTGGACCACCTCATTGTACCCAATGGTCCACTTTATTGCAGAAACCAGCTTTTGGCAATCAGTGAGCCATAACCAACCCGTAGACCACAATTTTGGAACCACTGATAAAACCCCTAACAATGCCTATCTCTACCTATAACGCCTTTTATTACCTCTGTTTCTTTGCCTGTTACTACCCAAAACTCCCAAAGAGGCCAATCACTACCCATAGCCCCCAATTATTCATTTATTTTGAGGGACTGTTACTTTTTTTTTTTTTTAAAGGTACTCACCCTCTTCTGGAACCAAATCCTCATTCATCCTTATTCTTCCTCTTGCATCTGCTGTATAGCCATCTATACAAAAAATAAAGTTGTTGAGCGGGAGGGGTGCCGCCGATCAAATTAATGTTGGTTCATACTACAACTCTCAGAATGCACTGCAGCCAGCCAGCCAATCAGCGCCTGCTGTGGCCGATTTTACCATTTACTGGAAAAAATATAGCAGAAAATAGGGGGCCCCGAGTACGCAGCTTGCGGGATTCTATGTGCTTTTGCGGGACAGCGGGAAAGCCCTCCCTTTGCGGGAAAATCCCACCCATTCCGGGACGGTTGGGAGGCATACACTGTACACATGCATAGCAACAATACTCAGGTAGGCCGTGGCGTTTTACTGATGCTCAATTAGTACTAAGGGGCCCAAAGTATGCCAAGAAAATATCCCCCACATGTTACACCACCACCAGCCTGAACCATTGATACAAGGCAGGATGGATCCATAATTTCATGTTGTTTATGCCGAATTCTGATCCTACCATCTGAATGTCGCAGCTGAAATCCATACTCATCAGACCAGGCAACGTTTTTCCAATCTTCCATTGTCAAATTTTGGTGATCCTGTGCAAATTGTAGTCTCAGTTTCCTGTTCTTATCTGACAGGAGTGGCACCCGGTGTGGTATTCTGCTGCTGCTATGCGTTCAGAGATGGTATTCTGCATTCCTTGGTTGTAACGAGTGGTTATTTGAGTTACTGTTGCCTTTCTATATCTCAAACCAGTCCGCCCATTCTCATCTGACCTCTAACATCAACAAGGCATTTTCATCCACACAACTGCCGCTCGATATTTTCTCTTTTCGGACCATTCTCTGTAACCCTGAGAGATGGTTGTGTGTAATAATCCCAGAAGATCAGACGTTTTTGAAATGCACAGAACAGCCCATCTGCCACCAACAACCATGCCACGTTTAAAGTCACTTACATCCCCTTTCTCCCCCATTCTGATGCTCGTTTTGAACTTGCATCGGTTTCCTGCCATATGATTGGCTTATTAGCAATTTGTGTTACCAAGCAATTGAACAGGTGTACCTAATAAAGTGACCAGAGAGTGTATGAGCTATTTTGTTTAAAGCGGATCTCCACCCTAAAGTGAAGATCCGCTGATCGGAACCCTCCCCCCCTCCGGTGTCACAATTGACACCTTTCAGGGGGAGGGGGGTGCAGATACCTGTCTAAAGACAGGTATCTGCAACCACTTCCGGCCCGCAGTCTCGGGCAAAAGTCTGTTTTTTTGGCGACATCCCGTCGCCCCCCCGTTGTGTGCTGGGAACTCTCGGCTCCCAGCACACAGTGGGAGCCAATCGGCGGGCGCAGCGCGACTCGCGCATGCGCCGTAGGGAACCGGGCAGTAAAGCCGCAGCGCTTCACTTCCTGGTTCCCTCACCGTGGATGGAGGGGGGAGCAGCAGGGTGACGAGCGATCGCTCGTCCTCTGCTGCGGACGCGGCTGGACTCCAGGACAGGTAAGTGTCCTAATATTAAAAGTCAGCAGCTGCAGTATTTGTTGCTGCTGGCTTTTAATATTTTTTTTGCTGAACCATCCGCTTTAAGTAACACCACCCATTATGTATACCTCATCCTATTACCACTATGTAAATTGCAAGCATGGTGTGGCCGTAAGGCCTCATGCACACAGGTGCATGAGGCTGTTGTACAGTGTAAATAGTGGGCGCACGGGCTGAAATCGATGGGTGCACGCAAGCCACATTTACGTCCATGCGCATTTTTTGCAACTGGCATACACCCATGTTTATCTAGCATACAACCATTACTAGGGGTGGCTGTATGCTGCAGCTGTGTCTCCCAATAGTGGAAAATCACCCAGAAATTCACATTCTATGGACTCATGGGCACATAGGCATGAGGGTGTCAGGTCCTGGGGATTGGCTGCACTTACCTGTTAGCTGCTTTCCATTGCAAGGCTGTTGGATAAATGATTCATGGCTTATTTTAGCAATGTCAGCAAGTTGTTCTTACAACACAATATTCTTTTTAATTAGACCAGAGTTCATTTAGTTCTCAACATCTTGCTTTGAAAAAAACATTTTGTGGTTACACCATGAGTTTCGGAATACAGAATACATTTTGTCATGACACCGTTATTAAAGGGGTTGTAAAGTAATTTTTTTTTCTTTTTAACCACTTGGCCTATTTTGGCTCTTCTCTCCTTCATGTAAAAATCTCTATTTTTTTGCTAGAAAATTAATCAGAACCCCCAAACCTTATATCTATATTTTTAGCAGACACCCTAGGGAATAAAATGGCGGTCATTGCAACTTTTTTTCTCGCACTGTATTTGCGCAATCATTTTTCAAACGCCTTTTTTTGGGGGGGGGGGGGGGGGAACGGTTTTATGAATTAAAAAATAACAAAACAGTAAAGTTAGCCCAATGTTTTTGTATAATGTGAAAGATTATGTTAAGCCGAGTAAATAGATCCCTAACATGTCACGCTTTAAAATTGCGCACACTCATGGAATGGTGCCAAACTTCGGTACTTAAAAATCTCCATAGGCGAGTTGCAGAGGAGGTCTAGTGCTAGAATTGTTGCACACACTCTAACACACGCGACGATACCTCACATGTGGGGTTTGAACGGCGTTTACATATGTGGGGGGGACTTACATGCGTGTTTCTGAGCGTGAGCTACCGGGGACAGGGGCGTTTAAAAAAAAAAAAAAAAATGTTTTATTTTTATCACTTTTATTCCTATTACAAGGAATGTAAACATTAGTGTGATAGGTCCTCTTTATGGAGAGATGTGGGGTCAATAAGACCCCACATCTCTCCTCCAGGCTTACAAGCATTAGATCGTGAAAAAAAATTCACTGATCTCATGCCGACACCTGTGATTGCGGCTTTGTTTACTTCCGGGTATCCGGGCGTGACGTCATAACATCGCACCCGGGCCTCCGACGGTCACAGAGAGGTCATAGAGATCATAGACCATCTGGTCACCAGTCATCTCTATGCTTCCCAGCCAATGCCCAGCCGATTCGTTCTCTGGGCCCCCGATGGCACGGGAGAGCCCGGAGGAGCACCGGATGGTGGCGGGAGTGGGGAGATGTCCCCTCCCGCTGCCTATAAGAACGATCAAGCGGTGGAACTGCCGCTTTGATTGTTCTTATTGTGCAGAGAATCGCCGTCAGAAGATGGTATATTTGAATGATGCCTGTAGCTGCAGGCATCATTCAGATATCACTGCACAAAGTCGAGGACGTCACATGGTGTTGAGTTCCTGCGGGCGCGCTCCCGTGATACAGCCGGCGGCCCTGCCTCCGACACGCAGCGTCATTGTATGTAATTTATGCTTAATCCATCCAGTATAGCCAGTCAACGGCCAGGTTGAGCGGCAAAGAGGATGTCGGGGGCGAGCGCGTGACTTTCCATGGGGACAGGTAAGTATAACGGGGGCTCAGTGGGGGGGGGGGGGGGGCGGTATTGTCGGATGTTTTTTCATCTTAATGCATAGGATGCATTAAAGCGGAGTTCCACATAAAATTGGAACTTCCGCTTATCCCATTACTCACCCCAATACATGCCACATTTGGCATGTAATTTTTTGGGGGGGGGGACTTCCTGTCCCACTTCCTCCTTCCGCCGAGGGGCTGGTAAGGCGATTAGGCTTAATCGCCTTATTGCAGCCCCTCCCTGTAGGCGATCATCTAGGACACTGACAGGTCCTAGACGATCGTCTGTCCAATCAGCGGCGAGCCGCACCGCGTGCGCATGCGCAGTGCGGCTCGCGCATGCGCAGTGGGTGCCCGGCCGTGAAGCCTAAGGCTGTCACGGCCAGGTGCCCACAGTGGAAATTAAGACGCCGGACAGGGAGGGGGGGGGAGAGGAGCAGAGCCCCCCCGGCGCGTCGCTGGAACGCTGGAGCAGGTAAGTGATTGTTTATTAAAAGCCAGCAGCTACACTTTTGTAGCTGCTGACTTTTAATAAACAAAACTTTTGTCTGGAACACCCCTTTAAGGGGAAGAAACATTTACCTTTACAACCCCTTTAAGGCCTCATGCACAGAACTGCTAGAACTGCTAACAGGAGAAAACCAGAGTTAAAAACGCATTGTTCCCCGCGTTTCTATTACGTGCTTATGCACATTTTTGAGTGTTAGCATTTACAAGCTTTTTTTCCACAATCCCCCCTCCCTAGCTAATTTTTCACTCCCAAATGGTCACAATACATTGCAAAACATTATTTATTTATACAGTGGAACCTTGGATTACGAGCCTAATCCGTTCCAGTAAAATGCTTGTAATCCAAAGCACTCGCATATCAAAGCGAGTTTCCCCATAGAAGTCAATGGCCAGAGATGGGGGGGGGCGTTGGAGTGCCACGGAAATGCTCGGGGACATCTTGGAAACCCTCAGAAAGGTTCGGAAACACTCGGGAACAGAGTATTTCCAAGTGATTACCAGTATTTCCGAACGGTTCCTAACCGTTCCGAGTGTGACCGACACCCCCACACCTCTGGCCAAATGCGGTACTGCATACCCAATTAGTTAAATTCTGTTAGTTTTGCAAACCGAGTCAGGATTAAAAAAAAAAAAAAAGGTGCTTGTCTTTCAAAACGCTCGTTAACTGCGTTGCTCGTAAACCAAGGTTCCACTGTATATATACAGCAGGGGCTGGCAACCCATCGATCGCGGTCTACCTGTCTACTGCGTTCAGGTGAAAGGTAGACAGGTGGTAGGTGATGATGTGAAGTGGCAGAGGACACTGCTGGTTCCGGCATTAGGGTGCTTAGGCAGCTACCTAAGTGTGCCAGCTTAGGTGTGCGCAGCCTATTGCATTAGGGTGTGCACCCCAAACCTCCAACACATATGAGTGTGACATATTTACCGGCCTTTTCCCTGCTCTCCATTCTGAAACAATGGGGGGGAAGGGGGAGCAAGGGAGCGCATGGGGGATCTGGGCAACAGAGGGAAATGGAACAGGGAAAGAAAGAGTGCCATATATGAGTACCGATCCCCTATATTTTCCTCCTGTGGCAGCAGAATGTTGACAAAAGAGAGAGGAGGAGTAGCCAACTTTCAGCTGCTGCAAGAGAAAAATACATATCGATTCCACAAAATTCCACCCCCACCTTCTCTCCTGTCCAAGTTCTGAGGGTCGGCAAGGAAATATTGTGGTTTACCTATCACCTGCCCACCATTGACAGGCTGCCAACCCAGGATTAGGGTGTGCCCAGGCACACCCCTTGCGCACGCTTCTATGTGTGCCAGGATAGGGGGAGCATTAAAAACTGAATCTCCAGGCACTTGCTGGGAATTCAGATATTTTAAATACCTGTCTTCTGACGATCCCTTTTATTTTCCTCTTGCAGCAGCTGAAAGCCAGCTTCTCCTCCTCTCCCTCTCACCGGCATATAGCTGCCGCAGGAGGAACATCCAGGGGATCGGTCCCAGTAAATGCCTCCCCTGCTGTCCCTCCTGTCCTTGTCCCTTTTTTTTCTGCTGCCTGAATGCTCATTTACCAGCGTTTATACAATTTTAGGGGTGTTTTTGAGCAATTAGGGATTTTTTTTTATCTATCTCCACCACCACTAAACTCCTGAAAATGCCTGCAGTGTGTATGGCTAACATATATAGGCTACCATAGCATAAGGTGCCCACGTGTCCCGGATTTCCCGGGACTGTCCCGCAATTGACATGTCTGTCCTGGATCCTGGGTACCTTCATTCCGGGACAATACTATGTCCCGGAATAAAATAGAGGACACAGCCACCCCTACTAACTAATAACTAAATTTCCAGAACTGGTTGCTAGGTCCAGCGCTGCCTGACATCTTGCAAACAGTGACAATTTACTCTCAGACAGTGAGACCGGGAGCGAGGCCTGCGCCTAGTGCAGCACTGCTGTCCCTACCTGCCTCTGCACCTTCTCTGGCACCCAGCATCAAGCAGCAGGGACTGGTGTGGTCTTCACTCTCCAGATAGTGACGCCACTCCTTTCCTTCTACGCACGTGGCTCATGCACAGGGAGTGACAGCAGCACTGCATCTGGTGGCAGGCTATGGGTGGCAAGTGCACTGTATCTGGTGGCAAGTGGCACATTCACCTGACAAATAACCGCTGAAAAATTCCTTATCAACCCCGAGACTATATTACCCCCCGCCCCCTCATCTTTTTTTGGGAAAGGTAAGAGAATGGCAGTTTGGAAATGTGGTCACCCTAACATAGCATAACATAATATAAATAATAATAATAATATAACATAATAGGGCTAGGCTAAAATAGAGGAAGAAGGGAATTTAGGGGTAAAGAACAAAAAAAAACTCAAACGATTTTTTCAGCTGAAGTGTGCATGAGGTCTTCTGGGTGGGAGGACCCCGCAGTCAATTAGAGCAAAAGTTGGAGGAGTTATGTCCTGACAGCTGGAGGGTGACAACATAAAGAGCGTGGGAATAAGGAAGTAGAGGAGGCAATATCAGACAGGATGTTTCTAAAAGTACAGAGAAAATGTATGACTAATTATACAGTAAAACCTTGGTTTGAGAGTGACTTGGTTTGAGAGCGTTTTGCAAGACAAGCAAAATGTTTTAATACATTTTTCCTTGATATACAAGCGATGTCTTGATATAAGAGTAGCGTCATGTCACTACTGAGTACAAAAGAGATGAGAGGAGCCTCTAAGGCCGCGTACACACGACTAAATAAATCGTACCGCGTACACACGATCAAACCAAAATCCCCGCCGGCAGACAGCGCGGTGACGTGGCGGTGACGTTGACGCCTCCACGTCATCGCACCAGGAAGTAAAACACTTCCGCGCATGCGTTGAATCCATTCGAAGGCATGTGCGGGCAGATATGTCCGCTGGTTAGGCGTACTAACCAGCAGACATGTCGGACGGACGGGTTCCCAGCAGACAGATTTTAAAGCATGCTTTAAAATTTGTCTGCTGGAAAAACCCGTCTGCTCGCCTGTACACACGATCAAATCTGTCTGCTGAAACGGTCGGTCAGATCGTTTCCAGCAGATAAATTCGATCGTGTGTACGCGGCCTAAGTGTAGCAATATGGTTACATGTATTGAAGCTACAACATTTAGCAACTTATTGCTACACTTAGCGGTGCCTCTCTTCTCTTTTATACCCTGTCAGAAAAATGCTTTGATATACAAGTGCTTTGGATTACAAGCATGTTTCTGGAACGAATTATGCTCGCAATCCAAGGTTTTACTGTATTCACTTTAGTTGCTAAAATGTTGATACATTTCAGCGTTGTTTAGGCAGGTAAAGGCCAGGCCAGTTTTTGCAATTCGGCACTGCGTCGCTTTAACTGACAATTGCGCGGTCGTAGGACGTGGCTCCCAAACAAAATTGGCGTCCTTTTTTTCCCACAAATAGAGCTTTCTTTTGGTGGTATTTGATCACCTCTGCATTTTTTATTTTTTGCGCTATAAACAAAAATAGAGGGACAATTTTGAAAAAAATGCAATATTTTTTACTTTTTGCTATAATAAATATCCCCAAAAACATATAAAATTATTTATTTTTCCTCAGTTTAGGCCAATACGTATTCTTCTACCCATTTTTGGTAAAAAAATAAAAATCGCAATAAGCGTTTATCGATTGGTTTGCGCAAAATTTATAGCGTTTACAAAATAGGGGTTGTTTTATTGCATTTTTATTTTTTACTACTAATGGCGGTGATCAGCGATTTTTTTCGTGACTGCGACATTATGGCGGACACAATGGACACTTTTGACACTTTTTTTGGGACCATTGTCATTTTCACAGCGTGCTATAAAAATGCACTGAAAACTGTGAAAATTACAGTGAAGGAGTTAATCACTAGGGGGCGCTAAGGGGTTATGTGTGCCCTAAGGGAGTGATTCTTACTGTAGGGGGTAGTGGCTGTATGCGTGACGTCACTGATCGTCGTTCCTTATATCAGGGAACAGACGATCAGTGTCACTGCGACACAGAAGAACGGGGAAAGTGTGTTTACATTTTTTTTCACGATCGTGTGTATGCAAGGCAGGCTTGACAAGAATCACATCGAGAAAAACTTAGTTTTTTTCCTTGACATGAAAAATGGTCGTGTGTACGCGGCATTGGAGTAAAAGGCAGCAACACTTATTGTACAAGGAAGTAAGAAGCATTTTGAGAGGCAGCTAGACAGCACTGAACACCAGCAGGGACGGATTGAGGAACATATACTGATGACTGTATACTTGTGGGTCACAGTGACCGGCGCTGCAAGTTTTATTTTCTACTGGTTGTTACAGTGACCTTAATATAGCTGCGGCTTCTGTATGTTGTTAAAAAAAAACACCATTTTGTAAAACTCATGTTCTGCTTGTATGTCTGTGAAGATTCTCAGTTATTCAGGTCATATCATAACCATGGGAGGCAAATGTTGATTGTCGAAAACAGGACGGGACACTTACAAATTGTGGAATTGTCCTATTCTAGTTACATAATCTCATCCTTGGTGGCAGAGAGGATACCTGGTGCAAGTACAGTGGAACCTCGGATTACGAGCCTAATCCGTTCCAGGAGAATGCTTGTAATCCAAAGCGCTCGCATATCAAAGAGAGTGTCCCCATAGAAGTCAATGGAAACGAAAATAATTTGTTCCGGATTGACTTCTATGGCATGTAATACCGCATGTGGCCAGAAGTAGGGGGAGGTGCAGGAGACCTGCAGAAATACTCGTAAAGGCTCTGGGACAGCTTGTCTGAACTTGGAAAACCTTGGAAATGCTCAGGAACTGATTATTTCCGAGTATTTCTGAATGGCTCCGATCGGCTCCGGCGCCCCCGCACCTCTGGCCAAATGCAGTACTGGACACCGCTGTGGCTTGAATCCTGCTCGTTTCATGAGACAACATTCGCAAACTGAGTCAAGATTTTCAAAAACGATTGTTAATGGCGTTACTCGCAATCCGAAGTTTCACTGTAATGTGAAACTTTGTCAAACTAGAACAACTATCCCTGCACATGGGGTGGGGGATATTCAACACCTTCTGTGTTGTACATTTAATGCGGAGTTCCACCCAAAAATGGAATTTCCTCTTTTTGGATTCCCCCCGCCCCCTCCCCTGTCACATTTGACACTTTTCAATGGGAGCAAATACCTGTCTAATACAGGTATTTTGCTCCCACTTCCGGGCATAGATACCCGAGCCACCTGCAGGTATCTACGCCACTTCTGGCACCTCCGCCCCCCCTCACTGTCTTCTGGGAGACACATGTCCCAGAAGACATCAGGGACCAGTGAGATCGCACAGCCAAGTCGCGCATGTGCAGTAGGGAACCAGGAAGTGAAGCCGTAAGGCTTCACTTTCTGATTTCCTTACCTAAGATGGCGGCGGATAGAAAATCCTATGACAGCTTCAGGATAAATAGGACACAGGGGAAGGGTAAATGCACCAATAAATGAATGGTAGGAATATGGTATATATATATATATGTATGTTTACTGTTTCCTTTTTTTTTTGTATGGAAATGAAAAAAATTTAATAAAGAGATTTGTAAAAAAAAAAAAAAGATGGTGGCGGCAACACCCGAGAGCCGAGGGATAAATCAGCTTCGGGTGCCGACATCGCGGGCACCCTGGACAGGTAAGTGTCCTTATTTTAGAAGTCAGCAGCTGCAGTATTTGTAGCTGCTGACTTAAAAAAAAAAAAATGGTAGAACTCCGCTTTCAAGCAGTTTCAACATCTCTATCCTCACGTTTTTATATTTCACACCTTCAGGCAGGTAAATCCAAAGATTAACAGCTATAAAGCCTCTGCTACACCAGGGGTGAGTTTATGTGACTAGACCAGGGTCATTTTACACCTCACATCCTGTTCTTGGACCATCAACATCTTCACATTCTATGGTGACTGGATTAAGGTGGTGCTACCTGTGTGGCTATTAATGATAGGGTATCTCTCCGATATTTATTAGAACTGAAGAAAAGGCTTGGGGAAGCTATGAAATGTCTACTACAAGCACTAACCCAACTGGTACCCCAAGAAGAACTGTTGTGTTCATGATGATTTGAATCTGGGTTGTTCCCCTTTATGCATGGTTGAGGTTGAAGATGCATTTAACCACTTAAGACCCGGACCAAAATGCTGCTTAAGGACCTTGCCCCTTTTTGGGATTCGGCACTGCGTCGTTTTAACTGACAATTGTGCGGTCGTGCGACGTGGCTCCCAAACAAAATTGGCGTCCTTTTTTCCCCACAAATAGAGCTTTCTTTTGGTGGTGATTGATCACCTCTGCGGTTTTTATTTTTTGCCCTCTAAACAAAAATAGAGCGACAATTTAAAAAAAAATGCAATATTTTTAACTTTTTGCTATAATAAATATCCCCCCAAAATATATATCATTTTTTTTTTCCTCAGTTTAAGCTGATACGTATTCTTCTACCTATTTTTAATAAAAAAAATCGCAAAAAAATCGCAAAAAGAGTTTATTGGTTGGTTTTTCGCAAAATTTATAGCGTTTACAAAATAAGGGATAGTTTTATTGCATTTTTATTAGTTTTTTTTTTTTTTTTTACTACTAATAGCGGCGATCAGCGATTTTTTCGTGACTGCGACATTATGGCGGACACTTCGGATAATTTTGACACATTTTTGGGACAATTGTCATTTTCACAGCAAAAAATGCATTTAAATTGCATTGTTTACTGTGAAAATTACAGTTGCAGTTTGGGAGTTAACCACAAGGGGGCACTGTAGGATTTGTGTGTTCCCTGCATCTGTTTAAAACTGTAGGGGGGTGTGGCTGTAAGTGTGACATCATCGATCACGTCCCCCTATAACAGGGATGACGTGATCGACGTGATCGATGCTGCGGCCACAGTGAAGCACGGGGAAGCCGTGTTTACACACGGCTCTCCCCGTTCTTCAGCTCCGGAGTGTGGCGATCGGGTTCGCGAATCCGGCGGTCCCGGAGCTACGGACCGGGTCACGGGCACGCGCCCACGGCTGGGTACTAGAACCAACGTATAAATACGTTGATGTGCCCGACCGTGCCATTCTGCTGACGTAAATGTACAGTAGGCGGTCCTTAACTGGTTAATCACCCATCAGCAACACATTTCTAATTACGTTGATGGAACATTAAAAGAACAATTTCAGATGTGGATATATTATACAAATAAAAAAAAAAACAACTCTCACTGCCCCTACCTATGACTGGGCTTCACAGCAAGGAGCATTGGAAGGGCGGACGCATGTCAACAAACACACAGAGTAACCAAGCTCAACTGACCAACCAATCAGCAACCAACCAAATTCACCTGTCTAACAGTGCGTTAAAAACAGGGGTTTAGTTGCACGCATTTGCAAATACATGCATAAGCTGCAGACCCGTCAAGGCTCTCTGTGTACTGCAGTCATAACTCTAAGGCCTCGTACACACGAGCGGATATGTCCACTGAATACGGTCCGATGGACCGTTTCAGCAGACATCTCCGATCGTGTGTATGGGCTAGCGGACAGATTTGTCCACCCGACAGATTTCAAAGCATGCTTTGAAATCTATCGGGTGGGAATGTGTCCGCCCGACATGTCTGCTGGTTAGTACACTTACCAGCAGACATGTCGTCCCGCACCGCCGCCGCCGAATGTATTCGGCGCATGCGCGGAAGTGTTTTACTTCCTGGTGCGGTGACGTGGCGGCGTCAACGTCACCGCCACGTCACCGCGCCGTCCGCCGGCGGGGAATTTGATCCGATGGTGTGTACACGCCATCGCACCAAACTCCAGAACGGACAAATCCGATGGAAACGGTCCGCGGACCGTTTTCATCGGATATGTCCGATCGTGTGTACAAGGCCTAAGATTTAAAGTCTCCTCAATGGAAACATATGTATGCTGATGGATAGATAAAGGGCAGATGACTGGAGGGAGCCCAACCCTCCTTAAAGGAGCAGGAACACACTACTCACCCAGCACATAGAAGCAAGGTGCCAGTGCGATACACTGGTCGAGCCTGGACCCACGTAACTGTCTATATACCATAACTGCCTGATGCCCCTGCAGGCTGTAAATCACTGATGTAGACATTGCTGCTTCAGTGATCTCCACTTACTTCAAGGGTTTCTTTCTGAGAGGTTGGCCTGATGCATTGTGAATACAGGAGGTCGGCCACTTGACACAGGTACCATTTTCTGAATGAATGCAAAGCATTCCCTGATTGGACGAGGTGGAGAGCGTGATGTCATTTTCCAGCCTCTTGCACCTTATCAAACCCGAGAACACTTTGCATTCATTCAGAAGATGCAAATCAGCCTCTAAATGGCACCTGTGCCGAGTGGTTGACCTCCTGTGTTCACAATACAGGAGAGCAGCTGCTCCTCGTGGAACCTGGAAGCGTCAGGGAATCAGCCAGGTATGGTATGTACATAGTTATATTGGTCCAATCTTTTACCTTTTCAGACTGTCATGTCAGATATCTGTTGGGGTCTGATTAAACTGTGGTGCGCTTTCTACAATTTCCAACACAACAACAGGCCTGATCATTGCTACCAGTATCTCCTGTAACACCATTGCCTGTGCATGTGAACATTCCTGCCTTTACATAATGCTCTTATACTAGGGCACAGTTATGCTGCGTACACACGATCGGAAATTCCATCAAGAAAACTGTGGATCTTTTTCCGACTGAATTTTGGCTCAAACTTGTGTTGCATACACACGGTCACACAAAATTCCATCAAGAACGCAGTGACGTACAACAATACGACGAGCCAAGAAAAATGAAGTTTCCATCGAGAACACAGAAAATATCATCGGCGCATTGCGGAACAGCACTTCGCCTAATGATATTATCCCCACTAAGCTGCTAAAGGAATGTGCCGATATCCTGGCGCCTCCCATTACGCAGCTTATAAACCAGTCATTTAAGGAAGGCATAGTGCCCTCCCTGCTGAAAGAGGGCACAATCCAGCCCATCTTGAAGAAACCTACCCTGGATCCCAAGGACCCAAATCACCGCCGTCCCATAACAATGCTAAACGTTTTCTCTAAGGTAATGGAGAAAGCGGTGGTACAACAGCTGCAACAGCATCTAGATACCCACAACTTACTCGATCCACTGCAATCGGGATTCCGTCCCGGACACGGGACGGAAACGGCACTGCTCAAAATATGGGACGACGTTCTGGAGGCCGCAGACGAAGGAGAATCTTCCCTCCTGGTTCTGCTGGACCTAAGCGCAGCCTTCGACACCGTAGATCACAAACTGTTACTGACTCGGCTGACTGAGGTAGCCGGAGTCACAGAGAATGATTTACCATGGTTTTCCTCTTTTTTGGGAAACCGATCTCAAACGGTGAAATTAGGACCGTTCATTTCTAGAAAACGCACGGTGTCATGTGGAGTCCCCCAAGGCTCACCTCTATCACCGGTGCTTTTCAACATCTATCTTCGACCTCTCTTTGAAGTCATCAGTAGTCAACAACTACTTTATCACTCATATGCAGACGATACGCAACTGTATTTTCGCATCTGCAATAGAAAGGATCGTCATCTCAGCTTAGAGAATTGTCTCTCTTCAATAGAAAAGTGGATGACGATGAGTTATCTCAAACTCAACAATTCTAAAACAGAACTTCTTCTGTTTCAGGCCACTCGCAAGAGTCAACTCACAACAACCTGGACACCTCCGCCCATTCTGGGCCAGATCATCTCCCCGGGCGCCAAAGTCAAAAGTCTTGGGATCATTTTTGACACCCACATGACTATGGACGCACAAATAGGGTCAGTAGTCAGCGGATCTCACCATCTGCTGCGCCTACTCCGCAGACTGATCCCTTTTATTCCCAAAGAAGATGTGGCAGCCGTGGTGGGAACGATTGTGAACTCCAGACTGGATTATGCAAACGCTCTCTACCTCGGACTCCCTAAGTACCAAATCGCTCGTCTGCAAGTCGTACAAAATACGGCCGCCAGACTGGTGACTGGGAAAAAACCCTGGGAATCAATCTCACCGTCGCTGAGATCCCTGCACTGGTTGCCGGTAAAAGACAGAATTGCTTTTAAAGCACTCTGTCTGACCCATAAATGCATCCATGGAAAAGCCCCGCAATATCTTTGCGATAAAATAAAACCCCACAACCCCAATCGCGCTCTGCGATCCAGTGACCAAAATTTGGTCAAAGTACCCAAAGCCAGATTCAAGTCCAAAGGAGAAAGAAGGTTTGCTGTCCAGGGTCCCAGACTCTGGAACGCTTTACCAACCGGCATTCGGTTGGAGGAAAACCACCTGACCTTCAGAAGACGGATTAAAACTCTGCTCTTCTGATGTCAAGAGAGACGGATACAACTAGCGCCCAGAGGCGATTTGGTTCGCATGTGCCGCGCTATATAAGTTTTTCATTCATTCATTCATTCATTCAATGCTTCCGAGCATGCGGCGACTTGATTCCGAGCATGCATGTTTTTTTTGCGCGTCGGAAATTGCACACAGACAATCTGAACTTCCGTCAGAAAATTTTAGAACCAGCTCTCAAATTTTTGCTGACAGAAAAAGTCCGATGGGGCCTACACACGGTCGGAATTTCCGACCAAAAGCTCACATCGAACTTTTCTTGTCGGAAATTTCAACCGTGTGTATGCGGCATAAGAAGCTGTGTAGAATCTGCAAGGTTATACTGTACGCTTCCAAGAAACTGATCCATCATATCACTAGCATGTGACCGCTTCCATAGAGATCTGCTTCACTGAAAGCACATCCACGATATATCTTGCCTGTCGGGGCTGATTTCTATTGTTAGGTTTATTCAGTCTAGTTTATTAGTTTACATAGCAATGACAAATTTCACACTGACTTACAAAGTACAAGGACAGTTCACATCAGTCCATTGCCTCCCTATAGAGTTTACAGTCTGACATCTCTTCCATAATCATGTGCACACACCAGAATTCATCTGGGTGAAAGCAAATGCATTTCGGTTCACTCTTGTGCATCTGCATTTCCATGTGTTTTCCTTTTCTTTAAGTATTTTTCAAGTGTCTATATTCAGGCCCGGAGTTATTCAGTTTGCCGCCCAAAGGCCAGGTCCTTCAATGCTGCACCCCCCACACACACCATCACATAGGGGGCCTTCATCCAGACCGGCCCAGGGCACAACACATCAGGGTACAGTGTACATCAGGGCACGGTACAGAGCTCAGCACATCAGGGCACAGGGCAAAGCACATCAGGGTACAGAGCCCAGCACATCAGGGCACAACACGTACAGGGCACATCAGGGCACATCACATCAGGGTACAGGGCACAGCACATCAGGGAACACCACATTGAGGCACAGCACATCAGGGCACAGGGCACCAGGCACATCAGGGCACGGGGCACATCAGATCACATCAGGGCACATAGCACATCAGGGCACATAGCACATCAGGGTACATAGCACATCAGGGCATGGGGCACATAGCACATCAGGACACATAGCACATCAGGACACGGCACAGGGCACATCAGGGCACATGTCACATTATGGGGCACATCGTTTACCAGCCAGCATGCAGAGTAGCGCAGGAGGCATGTGTATTAAGTTCTCTCTCATGTCACTCTGCTCCCCGGCGGCTCCTCCTCTCTTCTTGTCCATCCCAGATGATGTCACAAGCAAATGGGGATGGACGAGAAGAGAGGAGGGGCCGCCGGGGAGCAGCGTGACATGACTAGTGTAGTTCAAATAGACCAACCCTCTCACGACCCTTTAAATTAGCCCCCCCAGCCCCCCTTTTAGCTTAACCTCCCAACCTTTCCCATTAACGAGAGCGACACAGATATTGGAGTAAAATTGGCCACAACAGCCATTTATTTTATAACCAAATTAAATATATATATATTAACCAATTTTAAATAATTTCCAATAAAATCCAACTTTTATTCTTTAACAGTAATTCTAACACTTTTATTATTAACACTGGTCTCTTGGTCTTTTGACAGTAACCCCATTAACCTTTTTCCACCACCACACTGCTGTACCATTACCATATCCGGCCTCCAGCCGACTCCAGCTCAGAGACACCCACTTTTTAACCCGCAGTGTACCACAACCGTATTACAGCGGACACCGTTCCACTGCAACTAACCCCATAATGGGCCCATCCCAAGATGAGCCCCCAACCATTTTTCCATTCCATCTGTCAACTGTCACCATCCAGAGACCAAGGACACCGCCACAGCTGTCATGACAACCCGTACTTCCACCTGAAAGAAAAGAAAACAAACGCACAACACCAAACACATAACCAACGGGGAGGGTGGGTGGGAAAAACCTGCCTCCCTGTAAAATTCCTCCCAACTTGTGCCTCGTGGGTTCCCAGGCCCCCATATATATAGGGCTCCTCCCCCCTGACTCTTTCAGCCTACGGACACTCCCCTGAAGGCACCTCCTTCCAGAGTTAACCCTCTGTTGGCCATCTTCCACCCCAGTCATGGCCGGCCCTCCATTATCCTTTTGTCCTGTCACTCCGGGCCTTTCTTGACTAGTGTAGTTCAAATAGACCAACCCTCTCACGACCCTTTAAATTAGCCCCCCCAGCCCCCCTTTTAGCTTAACCTCCCAACCTTTCCCATTAACGAGAGCGACACAGATATTGGAGTAAAATTGGCCACAACAGCCATTTATTTTATAACCAAATTAAATATATATATATTAACCAATTTTAAATAATTTCCAATAAAATCCAACTTTTATTCTTTAACAGTAATTATAACACTTTTGTTATTAACACTGGTCTCTTGGTCTTTTGACAGTAACCCCATTAACCTTTTTCCACCATCACACTGCTGTACCATTACCATATCCGGCCTCCAGCCGACTCCAGCTCAGAGACACCCACTTTTTAACCCGCAGTGTACCACAACCGTATTACAGCGGACACCGTTCCACTGCAACTAACCCCATAATGGGCCCATCCCAAGATGAGCCCCCAACCATTTTTCCATTCCATCTGTCAACTGTCACCATCCAGAGACCAAGGACACCGCCACAGCCCGAAAGGGAAAAACCTTTTCCTTAAGGGCCCCTCCACACCCGCAGGGCCCTCTGGATACCCTCCTGTATCCCCATTAACCCCAAATCTATACCCACATCAGTTAGGTGAACACCATCCCTGAGCAGATATAGCCCCACGTTTAACTCCAACTCTCTGTGCCTCACTACCAACCCCCCATGCTGTGCCACAAACCGTCCTAAAACCTTGTTAACTTTAATCCTCCCCTTGTTGAGCCGATCCACTGACCTTGCCATACGCCAATTAGTACGTGCCACAATGTCAGACCACACCAGCAGCATCCCTGGGAAAGACGCCCGGAATGTCAAGACATCCGCCTTAACAGCCGAGATCAAGTCCCCTATAGGCCGTATCCCCAAGTTGTTCCCCCCGACGTGTAACACCAACACATCCGGGGGACGATCGAGCAGAGCATAGCGCTGCATCTCCGGCAGCACCCTGCACCACCCCATCCCAGGGATACCCAACCACCTCAACGTTGCCTCCCGCCTGGAAATCCCCAACTGCCTACCGTTTGGCCTAGCATCTGCTCTCCTGGCCCCCCTACACACATAAGAATGCCCCATAATCCACACAAGGCGTGTATGACCTCCATCTGAAAGACAGAAACAGCAGCGATAATAAAACAGGAATCACCCCCAACATCATAACCTGGAAAACCCACCCCCACTCAACCTTAATCCAACACCATATGTGGACGCACATAAGAGCGGAATCTCCTTGATTTCCATCTCCCAATTCGTTTGACCGCGGCCTCATCCAACCCGCACCGGGCCGCCTCAGTCGCCGCCCCAATACGGAAGGAGTGCGAGGCAAACAGTCGCTCATCAAACCCCGCTGTTTTCAAGCACTTCCTAAATATTGCTACAAATTGAAACCTTGATACAAATGAACCATCATTGTGAATCAAAAACGGCCCCCCTGTCCCTGGTCGCACCAACAAAAACTCCCGTACCACCCGCACCGGACACACCTCCGAACCCGGCAACGGATATAAAAACACATCCACCCCTTTTCCCCTCTGATCCGTCTTAGACCGCCGTAGCCTAAAAACCACCCTGTCCTCAGATGACCGTACATCCTCAAACAGGAGGCCCCCAGGCACCCGTTTCGAGGGACTGACCAGCTCCCCCACCCGAAATGCACCAAAAAACGCCACCGAAAAAATTGCGCGGAATAAACTCACCTCGTATCCGGATGAACACACCTCCCACAAAACTCCAAAAATCTTCTGCAACACGGAAAAAGACACTGGCCTCCGCGCATCCTTGCACGGATGACCCTTTTTGTACCCCTTAACCGCCTGTTTTACCCAAAAATTATTTGTGAGATCAGCCCCACCCTCCAACTTAAACAGAAAGGCGAGACCTGCCAGTTTCTTCTCCAAGGCTGAAACCGACCCCCCACACTCCATATGTCTGGCTACAAAATATATAACCAACCATACCTTCTCCACCTCCCCCAGTTCAGCGTCCGCCAACCGCTTGAAACAGGCCCATTCCTCCCATACCTTTTTGTACGCAGACCATGTTGGCCCACTCACCGACTTCCTGATCCAGCCCGCTGCTATTTCAACGCAAGTCCCCACATCCAACCCGGGCATGGGACCCCTTCCTTGTCCGCCTGTGGAGCCAGCTCTCTGAACTTGTCCCACTGAAACCGAGACAAAGCGTCAGCGAGTCTGTTGTCCACGCCCGGAATGTGCACCGCATACAGAAAAATATTCCATTGTAAACAGCGCAACACGAGGTGGCGCAACAACCGAACCACCGGCAAAGATGACCCGGAAATCCGGTTAATGACTTGCACCACCCCCATGTTATCGCAGCTTAACCTGATTTTTAAATTCCTGCACTCCGCCCCCCAAAGCTCAATTGCCACCACCACCGGGAAAAGTTCTAACAGTACTAGGTTCTTTTCAAAACCCGCTGTTACCCAGGACTCGTGCCACGCCTCCGCACTCCACCGTCCCTTGAAGAAAGCCCCATAACCGGTGGACCCGGCCGCGTCCGTGGCCAGGTCCAGGTCAAAATTGCTGACAGGCCCTGACATCCAAATCGCCCGCCCATTGAAGGCTTCCAGAAACGTGTGCCATACCTGCAAATCCGCTTTAAGTTCCCATGTCAAGCGAATAAAATGGGTCGGAGACCTCACCCCCGCCGTTGCTGCCGACAGCCGTCGGCAGAAAACCCTGCCCATAGGTATGATCCGACATGCAAAGTTCAACTTGCCCAACAGGGACTGCATTGCCCGCAACTGAACCTTGTTCCGCCCTATCATACCCCGAATCTCCAGCCGAAGATTCTCGACCTTGTCCACCGGGAGCCTGCACTCCATCTGCTCGGAATCAATCAATATTCCCAGAAAACTCAACACCGTGGTCGGGCCCTCCGTCTTGTCAGCTGTCAATGGCACCCCGAACCTGTCCGCAATGTGCTGCAACGTTGCCAACAAAATCGCACACACATTGGAGGACGGAGGGCCAACGCACAGAAAGTCATCCAGATAGTGAATGATTGAATCCGAACCCGACACCTCCCTGACCACCCACTCCAAGAATGAACTGAACGTTTCAAACAACGCGCAGGAAATGGAGCAACCCATTGGCAAACATCGATCCACGTAAAACTCCTCCTGCCACCGGCAACCCAATAGCCTAAAGCTGTCCGGGTGAACCGGCAACAATCGAAACGCAGCCTCAATGTCCGACTTTGCCATGAGAGCTCCCTTCCCGTAGCGCCGAACCCACCGCACCGCCGCGTCAAAAGACGTGTACGACACCGTGTATTCTTCGGGATCAATCCCATCATTCACTGACCCCCCCTTTGGAAAGGAAAGGTGGTGAATGAGGCGAAACTTGTTCGGTTCCTTCTTAGGAACCACCCCCAGTGGCGAAACCACCAAATCCGGCAAAGGCAATTCAGTGAATGGCCCCGCCATCCTACCCAACTCTACCTCCTTCGCCAACTTCGCTGACACCACCCCAGGGTTCTCCAAAGCAGACCGCAAATTCTTTGCCAAGGGAGGCACCTTCGACAAGGAACAGGGAATGACAAAACCCCTGGAGAACTCTGACGCGAGCAGCCGCGCCGCAGCCCTGTCTGGATACCTATTTAGAAAAGGCTCCATCCTTTCCCCCCTCACTGGCGTCGTCCCTTTTTCCAGTAGCCTCCCCCGCCCGCTTTCCTTTTTTAAAACACCGGGACAAGGGGTGGGCACCCCCGCAACCGGAGCACTCATGCTTAAAACGACAGGTTCCCCCAAACTTGCAGGAACCCTCATTGTATTGCCAACACACCCCCCACTTCTTCCCGGCCGGAGATCTAGAGGTGGGTGCACCCCCGACCCCCCCATGAAAAAACGGGTTATTAGTCCGGGGCGCAGACATCATCCGCATCCACAGAGTAATCTCCTTGTGATCCCACCTCAGCGTAGGGCGGACAGCCCGCCGTTGGCGGAACTGCTCGTCATATCGCAGCCAGCCTGTCCCCCCATAAGCCCGATAGGCCTCCCCGATTGCGTCCATATAGCAGAACAGCGCTGCACAATGTTCCGGGTTCTTCTCCCCTATGACACTGGCCATAATTGCGAACGCCTGCCACCAATTGCTAAAAGTACGAGGGATCAACCTATACCTCCTCTTTTCCTCATCCTCCTTCTTTGAACTGTCCGGCTTCACCCTATCTAGGTTGAACTTTTCCAGAGGCAGAAGGGAAAAAATCTCAACGTACTCACCTTTGACGATTTTGTCCCTGACCTCCTGTTTCAGGTGCGCCCCCAACGGGCCATCGAAACAAACATATACTTCACCTCTTGCGGCATCATCCAAACGCACAACGTCAGCCCTACCCGCTGCTGGCTTCTCTCCCCCTTTTCCCCCCCCTGAACCATTATCTGTCACCACCCCTGTGTCCTCCACAGCCGTGGTCTGCCCCCCCAAGGGCGCCACCCCCACCCCCCCAGCAGGACCAACCCATGGTGCTGCCTGGTGAGGAGTGACAGACCCCCCCGCAAAACGTTGCAACAATTCCCTCAAACCCCCCAACAACTCCTGCATCCCCCCTGGGGAGCCCTGGGCGGCAGGCACCCCGCCCGTCGCCCCGGGACCCCCGGTTGGTGGCCCCACATTCTGACCATCACCCCCATTACACGGAGGACCCCCTCCCCCCACCCCCAACAATGCACATAAAGCAGCAGCTACATCCCCAGAAGCATCAAGATTGGACTTACCAAGCTGGCCGGGAACGTCCCTCACAGCCGACACAGGCACTTCCCTCGCAGGCGACTCTTCCGGGCGATTTTCCTCCTCCGAACCAGATGCCTCACCCTCCGATCGATCTTCCAAGGCCGGCGTCATCGGCGATGTCAGCCCCCCAGGCGAGGAAGGCCTGGAGGCCGAAGATCCCAGCCTCCCGGCGGATCGTCCTCTCACGCTTGACCCGGCCGTGGACGTCTCAGCACCCCCGCTCCTCCCGGCAGGGCCCCGATTGGACCCACCGCTGCAACCTGGGGACTATGGCCTCCCCCCTGCCCTGGAACCGGTGGCCGCGATCCGGGACGGCCCCCCGGTCGTGTCACCGCACCTCCCACGCTGAGTTCCCCCCCTTGCTGGCCCTGTGGTGGAGGGGGGAACCGATCGGTCACTACTGACACGCCGATCGGGCACAGAACGAGCGCCATTCCTGCCCGTAGCCCCGCCCCTCGAGGTCATCCGTCGCCCTGTGTCCCGCCCGCCGGACCCCCCGACCGAAGCAGACACCCGCTTGGCCGGAGGGGGTGATTGTGCATCAAGGGGGCTCCTGCCCCGTCGCTGGGATACCGCCACCGGCCCGGGTGAGTAGCGATCTGGCGGCCGCGATAGCCGACCGCGTGGGGACACTACCCCGCTATCCTGGGACCCCCCGGCTTCCTCCACTAACAGGCCCCCCACCTGCTCCTCCAACCAACCTGGTTCCCGAGATGCCGCAGCGGAGCGCAGCCGCGCTAAAATCAAGTCCACGCTGTCCATGCTGCTAGGCCTAAAGTACAGGGAGCAGAGAAAAACCTGCCTCCCTGTAAAATTCCTCCCAACTTGTGCCTCGTGGGTTCCCCCGCCCCCATATATATAGGGCTCCTCCCCCCTGACTCTTTCAGCCTACGGACACTCCCCTGAAGGCACCTCCTTCCAGAGTTAACCCTCTGTTGGCCATCTTCCACCCCAGTCATGGCCGGCCCTCCATTATCCTTTTGTCCTGTCACTCCGGGCCTTTCTTGAGAGAGAACTTATTACATACACTTCCTGCATGCTGGATAAATCTCGATACACCCGTCAGGTGCCAGCTGTCAGCGATTGATGGGTAGATCGTCGCGGACCTCTGATGCAGGAGGTCCTCATCCCGGTAGTCTTAAAGGGCCGGCCCATCCCTGCCCCCTGTTTCCGCCGCCCCTGCACCCACTGCCGCCCAGAGGTCTGGCCTCGGTGGCCTTGTCTGGAATCCGACCCTGCCTATATTGAAGTTTAGTATGAGAAATTCCATGCAAACGTATAATGAGCATGCAAACTCTATGCACTTACTGCCTACTCACAGGGCAGAGTGAATATGTGTCACAGAATTCAAGGAAGGAAATGTGTGGGGATCTTCACAAAGTAAGTTTACAAACTTCAAGATCATTCAGATTAATAGAAATAAGTAAAATACAAAATCCTGGGTAAGGACAGCAGGTGGTGGTGGGGGGGGGGGGGTGCTGTGTTAGTGCCGCGGGGTGGGGGTAGTGCTGCTTCACCACCGGTCCGGGGGTGGTTGTTTGCCACCCTCCTACCAAAAAAAAAAAAAAACACCAGCCGCCACTGGTTGCTCCAGAGCTTAGTAAATGAGGAAAAGCTCTGCTGACTTCCATCATCCAATCATGTGCAAACAAAATTGTTGTTTTCATTTTCCTTGCATGTGATTGGTTATTCTTTGCAAAGTGAAGCCTCGTCTCATTTACTAAGCTCTGAAGCAACTACACTTACAAGGCGCAGTCTAGTTACCTTTTGTAAATTACCCCTATATACTGTGGGCCAGATTCTCGGAAGAGATACGACGATGTATCTCCAGATACACCGTCGTATCTCTGTTTCTGAGCCCTCCTATCTATGCGACTGATTCTTAGAATCAGTTACGCATAGATTTGGCGTAGATCCGACTGGCGTAAGTCACTTACACCGTCGGATCTAAGTTGCAATGTTACGCTTGGCCAATAGGTAGCGTTCCCGTCGATTTCTGCGTTGAATATGCAAATGAGCCTGATACGCCGATTTCCGAACGTATTTGCGCGCCGTCGTCGTAGTTTACGTAGTTTGCGTAATTGTAAGGTTACCCCTGCTATATGAGGGGTAACCTTGCGTAGGTCTGGCATACGCCATGTTAAGTATGGACGTCGGGACAGCGTCGTGTTTTTCCGTTGTTTTCGTAGTTTACGTAACTCGTCGCGAATAGGGCTGTGCGTTAATTACGTTGTCGTCGAAAAAAACAATGTATTTGCGTCGTACTATGGAGCATGCGCAATGGGCTACATTTACGGCCGGCGCATGCGCAATTCGTTTGGTGCTGGGGCGCGCTTAATTTAAATACAACACGCCCACCTCCTTCCTATTTTGAATTCCGCGGCCTTACGCCGGCCCATTTACGCTACGACGCCGCAAATTACGGAGCAAGTGCTTTGAGAATACAGCACTTGCCTGTAAAAGCTGCGTAGACGTAGCGTAAATGGGATACGCTATGCTAAAAACTTGCAGATCTATGGGAATCTGGCCCAGTCTTTGTAGGACAAGATCCGCAGCATACAAATGGCAACCTAGGCAGATGCCTAGGGCCTGACGGATGTCCATGGGGGCCAGCTAAAACCTTCATGCTCTTATGGGAAGCCAGGAGGATCGCACAATTGGTAGAATCTGTGCAGCTACCTGTCACTTAAGGGAGGAAGTGCTTTATAAGAGAGGAAGTACTTTATAAGAGAGGAAGTGCTTTATAAGGGAGGAAGTACTTTATAAGAGAGGAAGTGCTTTATAAGGGAGGAAGTACTTTATAAGGGAGGAAGTGCTTTATAAGGGAGGAAGTGCTTTATAAGGGAGGATGTATTTTATAATGGTAGAAGTACTTTATAAGAGAGGACATGCTTTATAAGGGAGGAAGTGCTTTATAAGGGAGGAAGTGCGTTATAAGGGAGGAAGTACTTTATAAGCGTTATAAGGGAGGAAGTACTTTATAAGGGAGGAAGTATTTTATAAGTATTTTATAAAGGAAGTATTTTATAAAGAGGAGTACTTTATAAGGGAGGACGTTATTTATAAGGAAGGAAGTATTTTATAAGGGAGGAAGTACTTTATAAGCGAGGAAGTGCTTTATAAGGGAGGAAGTGCTTTATAAGGGAGGATGTGCTTTATAAGGGAGAAAGTGCTTAATAAGGGAGGAAGTATTTTATAATGGTAGAAGTACTTTATAAGAGAGGACATGCTTTATAAGGGAGGAAGTGCTTTATAAGGGAGGAAGTGCTTTATAAGGGAGGAAGTACTTTATAAGGGAGGAAGTATTTTATAAGTAAGGAAGTATTTTATAAAGGAGGAAGTACTTTATAAGGGAGGACGTTATTTATAAGGAAGGAAGTATTTTATAAGGGAGGAAGTACTTTATAAGCGAGGAAGTACTTTATAAGGGAGGAAGTGCTTTATAAGGGAGGAAGTGCTTTATAAGGGAGGATGTGCTTTATAAGGGAGGAAGTGCTTTATAAGGGAGGAAGTGCTTAATAAGGGATGAAGTATTTTATAATGGTAGAAGTACTTTATAAGAGAGGACATGCTTTATAAAGGGAGGAAGTTCTTTATAAGGGAGGAAGTACTTTATAAGGGAGGAAGTATTTTATAAGTAAGGAAGTATTTTATAAAGGAGGAAGTACTTTATAAGGGAGGACGTTATTTATAAGGAAGGAAGTATTTTATAAGGGAGGAAGTACTTTATAAGCGAGGAAGTGCTTTATAAGGGAGGACGTTCTTTATAAGGGAGGAATTGCTTTATAAGGGAGGACGTTATTTATAAGGAAGGAAGTACTTTATAAGGGAGGAAGTACTTTATAAGCGAGAAAGTGCTTTATAAGGGAGGACGTTCTTTATAAGGGAGGAAGTGCTTTATAAGGGAGGATGTACTTTATAAGGGAGGAAGTACTTTATAAGGGAGGATGTACTTTATAAGGGAGGAAGTAGACAGATGATGTTTGTTGAAGTCATGCCAGAACAGGCAGTGCAGATGGGGAGATTCTGTGTATCTACTGCATTGCTTATCAATATCAGTGGAAGCGATGAGGGGGGCAAAGCCGTTGCCTAGGCCCCCATTCTGCCTAAATTAGGGTGACCACGTGTCCTGGATTGTCCGGGACAGTCCCGCATTTTGCAGGTCTGTCCCGGGCACCTTCATTCCAGGACAATACAACGTCCCGGAATGAAACTGACACAGACACCCCCCCCCCAGGGCCAATCTGATGCCCCCAAAAAAGGCCGCCACATCACCACTTTACTTACTGACAGTACTTTTCCTGGCCGGGAATGCCTGGAGGAGCACAGTCCCCGCCCCCTGCTTGTGATTGGAGAAATCATAAATCCCGCCTCTTGTGTCCAATCACTGTGCTGTGATTCGTTACAGCACAAGCTGATTTTTGGGAAGGGAGGGTGTCCTTGAATGGTAGTTTGGAAATGTGGTCACCCTAGCCTAGATCTGTCTCTGCATTGCACCTTTCAGTGTGTACATTTTACTGCTTCCAGAGCTCCTGAGTCTTAGCTTGCAATGCAGTCCAGGCAGTGAAGCAGACACTCAGGTATTTTAGTGTATGAAGTCATCTTTGTTATGCCTGCTAGCCAGGGTGCTCTGCTGCCACACAGTGGACAGTCTGCAGATGACCACTTCTTGAATAAATAAACAGCATGCTGAATAAGATTAGATTAGGAGTTTATTGGAATTTCCGTGACATGGCTACAGACATGTGTTCTCTGTAAATAAGTCCAGTTACAGTAACATCTATTTTAAAATGTCATGTAGTGTTAGGAATGATATAGGTATTGTCATGAGGACAGAAAATTAAAGACAAATTAAACCCTGATGGGTTTTACTTCGGATTGTGAGTAATGCGGTTAATGAGCACTTTGCAATACGAGCACTGAATTTTTAAACATCCTGACTAGGTTTGCGAGTGTTATCTCGCAAAACAGGCAGGATTCAAGCCACAGCGGGTGCAGTACCGCGTTTGGCCTGAGGTGGCGAGGGCGCTGGAGCCGAACTGAGACGTTTGGGTAGTTACTGAGTCACTTCTGGTTGGGGAAGCAGAGTGAGCATAGTTACTGAGTCACTGCTGATTGGGGGAGCAGAGTGAGTTGAGCTGCCAAGTCTGAGCTGGGAGGGTAGAGCAAATTGAGCTGAGCTACTGGAAAGGGAATGGAGAAGGAAGCTGTGCTGCTCAGAAAACCACTTGAATGATTTTGTTGCTTCTGGTGTGATTATTGAGGATGAATTGCTCCTCGGTGCCTGTATCTACAGTGGTCAGTAAGGGCTTGTTTTAAAGCTCATTTACTGCTTCTTAAAAATATAAACTACTTAAAGGATCACTAAAGGAATTTTTTTTTTTTAGCTAAATAGCTTCCTTTACCTTACTGCAGTACTGGTTTCATGTCCTTATTGTTCATTTTTGCTTTGAAGTTGCTGTAATCCTGCTCTGTTCTCCACACTTCCTGCTTGTCTGTTTCCTTATCACCACCATACTGGGAGCTTTCTCACGATGGTTTAAGTTGTCATTACTGTGTGTCTAAAACTTCCCAGAACCAATCAGATTAATTTTAAAAACAAAACACTGCCCTGGATTTGTTTGTTTTTGTTCTGTGTGTCTCTCTACTTCACAGAAACATGAAGCCAGTTCAAAAGTGAAACTAACCTGCAGGCACATTATATGATTGATTTTTATCTATTTTTAATCATTTTGAAAATTAATCAGTTAACTTTTATGTCTCTATACCGTGTAAACAGTCATTTCAGCAAAAAAAAATGTTTTCTTTAGTGACCTTTTAAATGTTCATAGCCTGGCCACAGATTCATATTAAGCTGACCTGTTTGCCAATATGTATTCGCATTGGTCCTGTGACTTCTATCACTATCTGGATAAAGCTTGTAGGAGGAGATTTCATTCTCCTCTGACTGTCCTATGAGGATGCTTGACCCCTGACTCTCTGTCTGGACAGTGCTGATTGGCCCTGTGCTGATCACATGTACCCTACAAAAAAAAACCTCAATAGCAATACACATCAAACTTAGCATGTGTAAAGTGCCCTCAAGGCTCTGTACTATGAGATGGATTGGGTACTGTAGAGAAATCAGAAGACAGGATCAAACAGCCTTTTAACACAATGCGCAGGATTAACCCCTTAGGCCCCACAGTGAGTATAACAAGCATGATTTACTGCATATACAGACTCATTTTACTGTTGTGGGTTTAGTAACATTTGTTGGTCGCTTTTATATGCCTTACTACATGACAGGTTTATTTTAGTTGCCTTTAATCATCTCTTGGGATATACAGTGGCATAGGCGTTAGTGGGTGGGTCACCGTTCCTGCTTCCCTTCCAGATAAATAACCCCCCTGCAGAGATAGCCTGTCATTGTTCTCAGCACCATGACAGATCTGGGGCATTATGTAGGAAACAGATGTTGAAAGATTACGTTCAAAAATGGAAAGAAAGCCGCTTCCTTTTGCACGTAACTGAATATTTACTACTCAGTACCTGTGCTGATTAAATACACCCCATCAGCAAAGGATGACAAAGGCTGCCCAAGATATAAAAGCCGATAGACTCATTCAGGATAATGTTCACTTAAAGCGGTATTAGGCCAATCATTAGATGTGGTGGCTGCATTCCTTTTCTTTTCTTTGGCTTTTCCCCCTTTGTATTCACCTGGTGATCTGGCCAGTAACACACCTCCTTTATTAGTGAGACAAAACTCTGTAGGAATGAGAACAGGAGGCACAGCAGCATTGTCAGTTGGGGGGGGGGGGGCAGTGTCTATACTAATGTCTTCTGTTTTTTTGTTTTAAAATTACTAACATGTTATACTTACCTGCTCTGTGCAGTGGTTTTGCACAGAGCAGCCCGATCCTTCTTTTCTTGGGTCCCTCGTTGGCACTCCTGGCCCCTCCCTCCTGCCGAGTGCCCCCACAGCAAGCAGTTTGCTATGGGGGCACCCAAGCTGAGCCACTGCTCTGTGTGTCCAATCAGACACGGAGCTGTGGCTCAGCACCACCCCCCTCTCTTCTCATATTGAACCCTACGGACTAAGACTGGAATGCCATTAAAGTGGTTGTAAACCCTTGAAAAAAAAACACCTGCAAGACAAAGCCATAATGAGCTAGAATGACTAGCATACTAGCTCATTATGCATTACTTACCTTAGAATCAAAGCCCCCAAAGCTGTCCTCGTCTCCCCCTCTGGCCGCAGACAACTCTTCACAGATACCCGGAAGTTTACTTCCAAATATCGCTGCTCCGGAGCCGCGATGACGCATGCGTTTGGAAGCCGTCATATACGGCATTGCTGTTTTTATCAATAGGGTTTTTACTGCGCCTGCACCAACAGTGTATACCTATTGGAAAATATCTCCTAAACCTACACGGTTTACACCTTCCATATTGCAAACACCTACAGGTAAGCCTTAATCTAGGCTTACCAGTGGGTGTAACTTCCGGGTGGGGGGTTTAGAACCACTTTAAAGTTCATGTGCCTGTAAAGTAAGGATGAGCTCAGGCGTGTTCGCAAAGCCAACGTGCAGAGCCCGCCAATAAGTCGTCACTGCGATGCGTTAATCACAGGCAGCGAGATATTTCCCGATCTCTGCAGCCGCGCATCGGGACAATGTCTCACTGCCTGTGATTAGGAGAGGGAGTTGTTCCGTAGTCCAGTCTTAGGGTAACAACACTGATCCTCATACAGTTAAGTGAGTGATTGTTGTCACCCCAGGACAAGAATATCAAGCCTACTGGATGACGCTGACTTGTCAAAAAGTTTGCCGGCCATGAAGGAGGCCCAGCCCATCAGAGCCGGGTGCCCACACTTGTAATGCCAGAGCTGGGGAGAGCCGAGGGAGAGAACCAAGGGTTTGGGCTGCCGCCTCGCTGGATCTTGGGACAGGTAAGTGTCTGTTTATTAAAAGTCAGGAGCTACACTTTTTGCGGACAATTGAATTTACGAGAATGGATTTTGTTGTCGCAAAATTTGAGAACCAGCTCTCAAATTTACGTTGTCGGAAATTCCGACAGAAAATGTCCGATGGGGCCTACACACGGTGGAAATTTCTGACAACAAGCTCCCTTTGGACATTTGTTGTCGGAAATTCTGAGCGTGTGTACGCGGCATTAGAGTAGTTCCTGAACCCATTAGAGGCCTTTACTGAGGGAACACTGGTACTAGGGGGAGATTTTATTCTTACCATTATTCCCCACTGGGACTCCTGCACAGGTTCTTTAGCTTTAACCCGTAGTTCATGGAACAAACTTAAAGGGTCACTAAAGGAAAAAAAAATGTTTTGCTGAAATGACTGTTTACAGGGTATAGAGACAGAATAGCAAACTGATTCCTTTTAAAAATGATTAAAAATAGATAAAAATCAATCATATAATGTGCCTGCAGTTTAGTTTCACTTTTAAACTGGTTTCATGTTTCTGTGAAGTAAAGCGACACACAGAACAAAAACAAACAAATACAGGGCAGTGTTTTGTTTTTAAAATGAATCCGATTGGTTATGAGGTGTTTTAGACACACAGTAATGACAGCTTGGACCACAGTAAAAAGCTGCCATGAGATTTTTCATAAGGAGCCAGACAAGCAGGAAGTGTGGAGATCAGAGCAGAATTACAGCAACTTCAAAGCAAAAATGAACAATGAGGACATGAAACCAGGACTGCAGTAAGGTAAAGGAAGCTATTTAGCTAAAAAAAAAAAATCCTTTAGTGATCCACCTACTTCACTCACACCAGTTAATCAATATCTGGTGACTTATACACTCACAAGAAAATGACTACACCTTTTTTTCATCAACACATGGTTCCTATGGTTTCCCATGGTTTCTTTGTCAAACACCCTGCCATCCCAATGGTTTCCAGAGCGGATAACGCCCACATTGACCTATCTGACCATGTACCAATCTCTATGGTACTGGCCTTATCGCACCCAACACCTAGGGCCAGTTGTATCTGTAAGATTAAATGTCCAGCACATCCCCTCCCCTTACATAAGATGTCAAGAGCAACCCCACCATCAGAGGTTGAGTCCCCCAATCCCCCTTACATCACAGTGCACCACCTTACCTTATGCTGCTGCTGGGAAGAAGCTGGATGCATTGCTTGAAAGCAAAAAGTAAGGATCTGGAGTAAGACCAAAGGAAGGCTGGAGGTCTCCTGCAGCTGCAGGAGAGGTGCGAGGGCCACGCGAAATGGCCTGAGGGCCAAAATCGCTACGCTGGCCTTGTGTTTGACACCTGTGACCTAGATCATCCTGTTGGCGCCTGAATGAGACCCTTTTACAAGACCTCATAATTAGAGTCGACGTACTTCTGGAACTAAACCTATACTTCAACACCTACAAGGACTCAGTATCCAATCCTCTTTCCCTTTGGGCAGCACACAAGTGCTACATTAGGGGAATACTCATTAAACACCGCCACAGGGTTAAAGAGGAAATGGGAAAAAAACGTTAACGCATTTGTTCACCAAGCTGCATGACCTTGATAAAAGTCCTTGATAAAAGTCACAAGACCAACCTGATCGCACAATAGAAGCCGAGATTACTCGTATCAGGGAACAGATTAAAAGAACATTCCCTATTTCAGGCCAAAAACAAACTTATGAAATACCGTAGTGATAATTTTATGAGTTTGGGAATAAGTGTGGCCACTCACTAATGCCTTCCGCTCTAATCAAAGCCTGTCATATATTTCTGCCCTTTCAACCCCTTCTGGTTCCAAAATACACTCTTCTTTGGAGATGGCAGATACTTTTCACTTGTTTTACACTAAACTGTGTAATCTACATTCCACCTGCCTTTCTGAGAATATGAATTCTGCCATTTTTTTTTTAATTTGGGGTGGAGTTCCCCTTAAAATCCACACCAGACCTGAAGGGTCTGGAATGGATACTTGGGGGGAACTCCACGTCATTTTTTTTTAATTGACAGAGGGGTTCCCCTTAATATCCATACCAGACCTGAAGGGCAATTGAATTTGGGGGGACCCCCACGCTTTTTTTTTATTAATGAATATTCTCTGAATTTCCTTCAGAAATTACACTTTGTGCAGAAACAGTTCTAAGCACGGGAAACATGCACTTATTCACAGGCATACTTTATACCCCCCCCCAGGTACGAAATTTAAAGGACTATTTCACTTTTATTGTTTCACTGGATGGAAAATGATGACGGAAAATGATGGTTGGGAAGCCACGAGTAGTCTTGGTGACTTTCCCTGAGACTATCTTAGGGCTCATTGTAATGTAAGGCCCCATAAGCTATTAAAAGTATCCTACCTGTAAATACCAAAAACAGAAAGAAATAAGACAGTAATGGAGAGAAAGAGAGAAAAAGGAAGCTAAACGGATAAAAGAAAGAAGAAAGAGGAAGAGAGGGTCATCCTGGAGTTCCATACGGAGTCGAGTTATAGCTGATCCATGGGTCCCATATCTTATAAAAAAAAAATTAAGCTATTACAGAGTATATGGGTGAGCTTGTCATTAACCACTTGCCGACCGCCGCACGCAGATGTACGTCGCCACAATAGCACGGGCAGGCACATTGGTGTACCTGTACGTCCCTTTAAATGTGCCGCCCAGCGGGTGCACGAATGCGCCCGCCGCATGCCTCGTGAGCATGCTCGTAGGTCCCGGGAACTCGATGTTCCTGGGCGGCCCACGATTGCGGTCGGCAAAGGCAGAACAGGGGGATGCCTTTGTAAACAAGCCATTCCCCACTGATGGCTGTTAGTGCTGTGTCACGTGTAGCCATGCCCCCTAACAGTAAGAATCATTCCCTAGTACTGACTTAACCCTGACTTAACCCCTGCAGTGCCACCTAGTGGCTAACCCCTTCACTGCCAGTGTCATTTTTACAGTAATCAGTGCATTTTTATAGCACTGATCGCTGTATAAATGACAATGGTCCCAAAAATGTGTCAAAAGTGTCCGATGTGTCCGCCATAAAGTCGCAGTCACAATAAAAATCGCTGATCTCCACCATTACTAGTAAAAAAAAATATTAATAAAAATGCCATAAACTATGCCCTATTTTGTAGCTGTTATAACTTTTGCACAAACCAATCAATAAACGCTTATTGCGATTTTTTTTTACCAAAAATATGTAGTATGTAGTCAGGAAGTGGCTGAAAGAGAACAGAGGAGATCAGCAGCTCTGAAACACAAAAAAGGATAAAAATAGGGTAAAAACTGATTTATTAATGGTAATTGTTTATGATCAACAGTGCTTTATCAAACTGTATGCCATTCAGCCAGGTTTTTTTTATCTACTTCTATAAATCTATAGATAAGCAAGATCAAGGATAACCTTATATACTGCAATCGATCATGGACCTGGTAATCGGTAATCCTTCTAAGGGAAATCTGCTTATTACCAGCATCAAGAACGTATTTCTCTTCTGACTTCTGATCTGAGCCATCCTTATTATCCCATACAGTTACCAGCCGATGACTAGACATGTAGCCATGCAGGCCGTACTCTGAGAATTCACAGAGAGCGAGGACTGGGGAAGTAAAAGAAATAGAACAAGTTTAATATAGAATTGGGAGTGGTGAGTTGTAACAACGGACCTCCAATTATAGAGATCAGATGTGAACAGAAGACGAGGACTTGACTCCTTCTGCTTTGAGGCGTTGATGATGTGACACCGCTGATGTTAACTACTTCAGCCCCGGAAGGATTTACCCCCTTCCTGACCAGAGCACTTTTTGTGATTCGGCACTGCGTCGCTTTAACCTCCCTGGCGGTATGATTCTTTAAGATTTTAGGTGCTGAAAGCGGTACCATTATTTGCAAGGGAATTTGGCGTTTTATTCTGTAGGCTTGTAATTCTTAGGAATAACTCACTGAAATCTATCCAAACAAGAGTCTAATAGGCATCCCGGGTATGATTTTTTTTTTTTTTCTTATTAAAAATTATAATATAATAAATAATTATAAAAAATTATAACAAATAATAATATAATTATAGTAAAAATTATTCAATAATGTAATCAAATCAAAATCACTGAAATTTGCTCAGTTGCAGAATTTTTGCTGTCATTATTTTTTTTTTTATGACGAATTTCCCCACAAATCGCTATCGCTAAATTCTGCAAGTGATTCTGATTTATTATCGCTGTTTTTTAGCTGCTCTAAAACAATTTTTGCCATAAAGGGACACTTTTGGTTGCTATGGGCAATCTACAGTTTGCAGGGAGAAAGAACACTTTTTATTATATAAAAGGACATGTAGTGCACAGGGCAGACCACTAGGCACATGGGGGGTGTGTATTTTTTACATACAGTACTGTAATCTATAAGATTACAGTGTACTGTATGTATAGTGTTTGTTTACTTTTTTAAATTTGGCGCCGTTCCCCCCCCTACGTCGCGACGCTTGCAGGGAAGGGAATCGGAGGTACACACAGCATCAGGCGGACATCCGCCCGCCGTGTACTGCGGAGATTCATCGCTGGATCGCAGAGAAAAGGTAAGTAAACTTTTTTCTGCATCCAACGAGGCAAGTCCGTGTGTGGCACGGGGTTACCGATCGTAGCTTAAAAATCTCACCCCGTGCCACACACGGGAAGACCGCCAGGGAGGTTAACTGACAATTGCGCGGTCGTGTGATGTGGCTCCCAAACAAAATTGGCATCCTTGTTTTCCTACAAATAGAGCTTTCTTTTGGTGGTATTTGATCACCTCTGCGGTTTTAATTTTTTGCGCTATAAACAAAAATAGAGCCACTATTTTGAAAAAAATGCAATATTTTTTACATTTTGCTATAATAAATATCCCCAAAAAATATCTAAAAAAACATTTATTTTCCTCAGTTTAGGCCGATACGTATCCTTCTACATAGTTTTCTTAAAAAAAAATCGCAACTAGCGTTTATTGATTGGTTTGCGCAAAATTTATAGCGTTTACAAAAAAGGGGGTCGTTTTATGGCATTTTTATTATTATTATTTTTTTTACTAGTAATGGCGGCGGTCAGCGTTTTTTTTTTCGGTACTTCGATATTATGGCGGACACTTCGGACAATTTTGACACATTTTTGGGACCATTGGCATTTTTATAGCGATCAATGCTATAAAAATGCATTGGATTACTATAAAAATGCCATTGGCAGTGAAGGGGTTAACACTAGGGGGCAGGGAAGGGGTTAAGTGTGTTCCTATTTGTGCGCGCGCCCCCTAGCGGCCGAAAAAGATAGGACGTAGAGCTACGTGCTCTTGCGTAGCAGTGCCGACCTGCCGCAGTAATATGACGGCGGCTGGTCGGCAAGTAGTTAAAGAGAACCTCCTCCATATTTTTTTTCAATCGCCTCTTACCTTGTTTGCTGTGTTTTCCTAGAAATTCTAACATGCACAGCAAATCGATCATGTTCTGTAGTTATCCGCCACTTTTCTGCTGAATACCCCATCCTGCTCCACCATCCTTCTTCCTTACACCATTGGGAACCGGCTGTCTCTCCCTGGTTGTTGCAGGTGACCCCCCTGATGATGGGCCAGGGTGTAAGTACTGGGCAAGGCCATCTTTAAGGTAGGGCAAAAGGGGAAGCTGCCCTGGGCCCTGTCATTGTTGTGGGGCCCAAAGCAGCTACCTCATACTTGCCAACTATCCCAGTTTAAATTCCCTTATCCCTTGAAGTTTTATTCCTGCGCTGTGTCCTGATATCTCAGTGTGAAGTGCTGCTACTAATGCTGCCCAGCTCTGCCTTATTGTTGTATACAGATGACTCACCTATGTTTACATGTAAATAACCATCATTAATATGCAAGTTAGGGGAGCATTTATATGTAAATAGTGGCGGACGGCGGCATTCATACGGATATCATGCCCCTCTGCAGTGAGGACATGATGTGCTGTAACTTCTAGCAATCAGTTAAAACGACACAGTGCCGAATCGCAAAAAATGGCCCAGTCATTGGGCAGTCAAATCCTCTGGGGCTGAAGTGGTTAAAAAATGCACCTGGAATTTGCAAACTGCAACCTGCATAGGTGTCAACCAGGCTAAGGGATTAATTGTTTTTTCTTTTATTGTTTTTACTGGTAATGGCGGCTGTCTGTGCGACAATGCGGCGGACAAATCTGACCCCAAGTTATAGACGAATTGGCAAAAAAATTAATGTTATGTTTTTCGTTTATTTAAAATAGAAAATACTGCATTTGGCCACTAGATGGCTGTGGTACTTAGCACCATCTAGTGGTCAAATACAGTATTTTCCATTTTAAATCTATAACATTTTTCGACCAGCACAGAAAATAGTCTAATAGCATATTTTTTTTATGCCTAATTTGCATAGAACAAAAAGGCAAACTGCTATGCAAGTTATTTTTTCCATAAATGCATCCTTTATACACGCCCAAGCTTCTTTCAGACAGTATTGACAATTCAATTTGAGATCTGCATTCCACCAAAGTAATAGCTTAGGATGGTAGGACCCCTTAACCCCCTCCTTTCCAGCCCATAGGGGAATCACGTCATGGTGATCCCCTCGCCGATGAGACTGGACGTTGCACAACGTCCAGTCTTCACGGCGTTCTAGGGCGCGCGCGCGCGCGCGGCACCACTCGCGATCCCGCGCGCGCGCCCGACGGCCGTGATTGCCGCCGGGCACCCGCGATTTCCGGCAATCACGTCAGGAGTGTGGATCTGTGTGTGTAAACACACAGATCCACCTCCTGTCAGCGGTGAGGAGACTGATGTGTGTTCCCAGTACAGAGGAACACACATCGATCTCCTCCCCCTGTGAGTCCCCCTCCCCCTACAGTTAGAACATACTTTAGGACACATTTTAACCCCTTCAGCGCCCCCTAGTGTTAACCCCTTCCCTGCCAGTCACATTTACACAGTAATCAGTGCAGTTTTATAGCACTAATCGATGTGTAAATGTGAACGGTCCCAAAAACGTGTCAAAAGTGTCCGATATGTCCGCCGCAACGTCACGGTCACAAAAAAAAAAAACGCAGATCCCCGCCATTACTAGTAAAAAAAATAAAATAAAAATGCCATAAATCTATCACCTATTTTGTAGACGCTATAACTTTTGCGCAAACCAATCAATATACGATTATTGCAGTTTTTTTTTTACCAAAAATACGTAGAATACGTATCGGTCTAAACTGAGGGGAAAAAAAAATTTTTTTTAAAAAAATATTGTGAGATGTATTAAATAAAAAGGAAAAAATATTGTGTTTTTTTTTAAATTGTCGCTCTTCTTTTGTTTATAGCGCAAAAAATAAAAACCGCAGAGATGATCAAATACCACTAAAAGAAATCTCTATTTGTGTGGGGAAAAAAAACATAATGATTTAATTTGGGTACAGTGTTGCCTGACCGCGCAATTGTCATTCAAAGTGCAACAGCGCTGAAAACTAAAAATTGGTCTGGGCAGGAAGGGGGTGAAAATGCCCTGTATGGAAGGGGTTAATACAGTCTGTGCGGGATAGTTGGCAGCACCAGCGCGGTGACAATATATTCCATTGTGACATCAGGCTGTGGGCTTTGGCTTCTGCTGTCAGGATTCGATTTATTTCCAATAAGTGTTGTGTTATTAATCTGCTGGCCTTTCCTGGCAGTATTATACTCCTCCGCGCTGATTCCTGGAATGTGTACCCAGGCTGAACGGGATTCCAGAGACGCAATCCTTCCTCCACTCTATTCCCCCTCTTTGTTGTTCACAGCATCTGAAATGAGCACTTTCCTAATTACCTATCACCAGGGGCGGGCTGACCATTGAGTCACTCGGGCACTGCCCGAGGGCCCCATGCCACTAGGGGGCCCCATCAGGGTTGCCAGGCTCAGTAAAACCAGGGACAGTATGTAAAAATCTTTTTTTTTTTACATCTGTCCCTGATACGTCCGAAACAGACATGCTTTTGATGTGAAAATCCAGAGATTTTAGCTGCCCCTCCTCTGCACTGCCTCCTGGCGTGGTGGCCATCTGTAAGCCCGGGGGCCCCATCATCTTCTATTGCCCGGGGCCCCATGAGTGGTCAGTCCTCCCCTGTCTATCACCATATCCCTGTTCAGGAGCTTTACCCCTCTCGTTCACATTGAAAGCGGCTTCAAAATTGCACAATTTCAAAGCCGCATGTCAGTGCGACTTCAGTTGCCACTTAGAAGACATCTGTGCGGCTTCATGCGCAAATATCTATGCAAGAGATACCAGAAATCGCCAAAAGTAGTGCAGGAACTTCTTTTTTAAATCGATGCGGCACCGCAAAGGTGACGTCACACCAATCTGAATAGTGCGATTGTCAACAATATGGTGCGACTTGTCTTGCGATTTGACCTTGTATGACAAGTTGCTCCAATGTGAACGAAGGCTTATAGCTCAGTGTAGGTTTCATGCCAAACCGATTAGCCAAATTGAGGACGCAGAAAAATACACAAAATGTCTAGGGCATGGGTGCTCAACCTGTGGCCCTCTAGCTGTTGCAGAACTACAACTACCATCATGCCTCTGCCTTTGGGTGTCATGGATGTAACTGTCAGCAGCTTGCAATGCCTCATGGGACTTGTAGTTCCGCAACAGCTGAAGGGCCACAGGTTGAGCACCCATGGTCTAGGGCAGCGGTTTCCAAACTGCGGCCCTGGGGCCGGATGTGGCCCTTTGCTTGTCTTCATCCGCCCCTTGGGGCACTATTGCATCCACTGACACCAACAATGGGGAATCATTTTTGTTGCTGACAGCAACAGTGGGGCACTATTCCTCCAACTGACACCATCAAAAGGGTGAAATTCCTTCCATTGACCCCAATTATGGGGCACTAGTCCTCCCACTGTCACCACTCCCACTGGACACCCGGACATGTTTGACTCCCAAAAGGCCACAGTCCGGCCCCCCTAAAGTCTGAAGGATAGTAAACGGGCCCTTTCTTTAGAAAGTTTAGAGACCCCTGGTCTATGGGCTTGTTTACACATGTGGTAACCCTCTGATTTGCGATCCATGGTGATTGCTTTTCAGAGGGTGTTATAGTGCCCCTCACTGCCCGTTCTAATAAAATCCTGCACCACTGAGCCATGTGTATTGCCCAGTTGTGGCGCAGCCCCAATGGCTCATGTTTGGCAGGCCCATCTTCTACCTTTTGTAGCTTAAGGAGGAGTGGGTGGGGAGGGGGTGGTGGTAAAAACGTGGCTTAACCATGTGTTTATACCACTCCAATCCCCCCAAGCCCCGAACTCAACAGCAGCCCAAAATTCAAAGAAGTAAAAGCAGTGGTCTCTCTGCAGCAGTCTGTCATACCCCCTTTAGCCCTGGTTCACATTTTCCGGCAATAGCAGAGTCTGAATCGGTGCAACGCCGCATTTTGCGGAGCCGCAGTTTCCCAAAAGTAGTTTCTGTTCTACTTTTGGCGATTTAGGGGTGCGATTTCCATTGACATCTGTGCAGAAACCCACACAGATATCACTAAAATCACCCCCGAAGTCGGGACTGACATGTGGGAATGAAATTGTGCGATTTCATTCCTGCAGTCAGTGTGAATCTAGGCTAATTGTCACAGCCAGAGGTGTAATCCACGAATCATGGGGCCCCCTTAAAAAATCTCTGATGGGGCCCCTCAGCTGGCACCAGGGCTGTTGTTCGAAATCACAGAGCCCCATATAGCCTAGCTGACAGGGTCCCCCCCTCCTTTTTTTACCAGCTTTGGTGAAATATTAAGGGTCTAATCAGACCCCTGATGTCTCACATTTGATACAGAGAAGGGATTGAGGACAGGGATTCCCCAGTCCCTTTTTCTCTGCAGCCTCAGCTGCACTGGACAGTGAATGAATGGGAAGTGCTCTGAGGTTTACTGATCATTCACAACCCGAAGCATAGTAAACACAATTTACTATGCATCAGTGATGAATGAACACAGTGAGTGATCGGCACCAATCTCTCATTGTGTTCATTCAGGAAAAGAAGGGGCTGCTAAACAGGACAAATTGAACCCCCCTTGCCCCTCCCCATCCTGAAACACAAGAGAGGAGGGAAGCCAGAAGCACTTCTGGGGGAAGGGTACACAAGGGGGGCCTGAACAGCAGGGGGATGGTGGTGCAAATACCAATCCCCCTGCAGTGAAGCCAGAGGGAGAAAAAGGAGAAGAAGGTGGCAGAGCTGCGGGGGGCACAAGAGTTGGCAATAAGGCAGGGCAGTGCAGTCGTTGCTCCTGCTCAGGTGGTTTTGAACTGATTGGGCCTGGGCCTTCTACAAGACACATACCTCCCAACTGTCCCGAAACCTGCGGGACCTTCTCACAATTTCAAACAAGTCCCGGTGTCCTTGGTCCTGAAACCCAATGGCGGAACTCAGTCCCTCTAATTTAGTTAGTTAGTGAGTGAGAAACTTATATAGCGCTGCACATGCAAACTGAATCGCCTCTGGGCGCTCGTTGTCCATTTCTTCTGTGACCCCAAAAGAGATGAGTCTTGATCTTTCTCCTAAAGGCCAAGTGATTCTCTTCCAACCGAATGCTGGTTGGTAAAGCGTTCCATAGTCTGGGGCCTTGGACCGAATTTGTCTACTACTACAGTAGCCGGCATCTCTCCCTGCTGGCTGCCTTTCAAAGTCAGCAATAACTTTCACCAGCACTCCAGAGCCCCCTCCTCGGCTCTGACATACCAGGAAGAGGAGGAACATGTAGCGGCAGGGACCCGCAATGTACAGATCTCCCGCAATGTATGGATCTCATTTACTGCAAAGTACGGATTTCCCGCAAAGTATGGATCTCCCGCAATGTACAGGTCTCCCGCAATGTACGGATCTCCCGCAAAGTACGGATCTCCCGCAAAGTATGGATCTCCCGCAAAGTATGGATCTCCCGCAATGTACGGATCTCCCGCAAAGTATGGATCTCCCGCAAAGTATGGATCTCCCGCAATGTACGGATCTCCCGCAACGTATGGATCTCCCGCAAAGTATGGATCTCCCGCAATGTACGGATCTCCCGCAATGTATGGATCTCATTTACTACAAAGTACGGATTTCCCGCAAAGTATGGATCTCCCGCAATGTACGGATCTCCCGCAATGTACGGATCTCCCGCAAAGTATGGATCTCCCGCAATGTACGGATCTCCCGCAATGTACGGATCTCCCGCAAAGTATGGATCTCCCGCAAAGTATGGATCTCCCGCAAAGTATGGATCTCCCGCAATGTACGGATCTCCCGCAAAGTATGGATCTCCCGCAAAGTATGGATCTCCCGCAATGTACGGATCTCCCGCAACGTATGGATCTCCCGCAAAGTATGGATCTCCCGCAATGTACGGATCTCCCGCAATGTACGGATCTCCCGCAATGTACAGATCTCCCGCAATGTATGGATCTCCTGCAATGTATGGATCTCCCGCAAAGTACGGATCTCCCGCAATGTATGGATCTCCTGCAATGTATGGATCTCCTGCAATGTACGGATCTCCCGCAAAGTACGGATCTCCCGCAATGTATGGATCTCCCGCAATGTATGGATCTCCTGCAATGTACGGATCTCCCGCAATGTACGGATCTCCCGCAATGTACGGATCTCCCGCAACGTACGGATCTCCCGCAACGTACGGATCTCTCGCAACGTACGGATCTCCCGCAATGTACGGATCTCCCGCAATGTACGGATCTCCCGCAATGTACGGATCTCCGCAATGTACGGATCTCCCGCAATGTACGGATCTCCCGCAAATTAAGGATCTCCCGCAATGTACGGATCTCCCGCAATGTACGGATCTCCCGCAATGTACGGATCTCCCGCAATGTACGGATCTCCCGCAATGTACGGATCTCCCGCAATGTACAGATCTCCCGCAATGTATGGATCTCCTGCAATGTATGGATCTCCCGCAAAGTACGGATCTCCCGCAATGTATGGATCTCCTGCAATGTATGGATCTCCTGCAATGTACGGATCTCCCGCAAAGTACGGATCTCCCGCAATGTATGGATCTCCCGCAATGTATGGATCTCCCGCAATGTATGGATCTCCTGCAATGTACGGATCTCCCGCAATGTACGGATCTCCCGCAATGTACGGATCTCCCGCAACGTACGGATCTCCCGCAACGTACGGATCTCCCGCAACGTACGGATCTCCCGCAATGTACGGATCTCCCGCAATGTACGGATCTCCCGCAATGTACGGATCTCCGCAATGTACGGATCTCCCGCAATGTACGGATCTCCCGCAAATTAAGGATCTCCCGCAATGTACGGATCTCCCGCAATGTACGGATCTCCCGCAATGTACGGATCTCCCGCAATGTACGGATCTCCCGCAATGTACGGATCTCCCGCAATGTACAGATCTCCCGCAATGTATGGATCTCCTGCAATGTATGGATCTCCCGCAAAGTACGGATCTCCCGCAATGTATGGATCTCCTGCAATGTATGGATCTCCTGCAATGTACGGATCTCCCGCAAAGTACGGATCTCCCGCAATGTATGGATCTCCCGCAATGTATGGATCTCCTGCAATGTACGGATCTCCCGCAATGTACGGATCTCCCGCAATGTACGGATCTCCCGCAACGTACGGATCTCCCGCAACGTACGGATCTCCCGCAACGTACGGATCTCCCGCAATGTACGGATCTCCCGCAATGTACGGATCTCCCGCAATGTACGGATCTCCGCAATGTACGGATCTCCCGCAATGTACGGATCTCCCGCAAATTAAGGATCTCCCGCAATGTACGGATCTCCCGCAATGTACGGATCTCCCGCAATGTACGGATCTCCCGCAATGTACGGATCTCCCGCAATGTACGGATCTCCCGCAATGTACGGATCTCCCGCAATGTACGAATCTCCCGCAATGTACGAATCTCCCGCAACATACGGATCTCCCGCAGCGTACGGATCTCCCGCAGCGTACGGATCTCTCGCAACGTACGGATCTCCCGCAATGTACGAATCTCCCGCAACATACGGATCTCCCGCAACGTACGGATCTCCCGCAACGTACGAATCTCCCGCAGCGTACGGATCTCCCGCAACGTACGGATCTCCCGCAACGTACGGATCTCCCGCAACGTACGATTCTCCCGCAACGTACGGATCTCCCGCAACGTACGGATCTCCCGCAATGTATGGATCTCCCGCAATGTATGGATCTCCCGCAATGTATGGATCTTTCACAGTGCTGCAAAAGTCGCACGATTTTACCGTTATTTTTGATGCGATTTACAGTGATTTTGACATGATTTCGCACAAATATGAATGTTACTCATTGGAAATCATGGGGTTCAACTTGTCATGCGACTTTCGAGTTCCAAGTCACACAAGTGTGAACGGGGCCTAGAATTGAAAAGGGGGTGATAAAGAGGGGGTCTGTGATGGAGGTGAAGGGGGGGTGCTGTGATGGAGGTAAAGATGGGGTTCTGTGATAGAGGTGAAGGGGGGTGCTGTGATGGAGGTGAAGGGGGGGTTTTGTGATAGAGGTGAAGGAGGGGTGCTGTGATGGAGGGGTTCTGTGATGAAGGTGAAGGGGGGTTTCTGTGATAGAGGTGAAGGGGGGGTTCTGTGATAGAGGTGAAGGGGGGGGGTTGCTGTGATGGAGGTAAGGATTGGGTTCTGTGATGGAGGTGAAGGGGGGGTGCTGTGATGGAGGTAAAGGGGGGTTCGGTGATGGAGGTGAAGGGGGGGTTGCTGTGATGGGGGTGAAGGGGGGGTTCTTTGATGGAGGTTGAAGGGGGGGGGGGCTGTGATGGAAGTGAAGGGGGTTGCAGTGATGGAGGTGAAGGGGGGTGCTGTAATGGAGGTGAAGGGGGGTGCTGTAATGGAGGTGAAGGGGGGTGCTGTAATGGAGGTGAAGGGGGGTGCTGTAATGAGGTGAAGGGGGGTGCTGTGAGGAGGTGAAGGGGGGGTGCTGTGATGGAGATGAAGGGGGGGTGCTGTGATGGAGGTGAAGGAGGGTGCTGTGATAGGGGCGAAGGGGGGTTCTGTGATGGAGGTGAATGGGGGGTGCTGTGATGGAAGGTATGGGGGGTTCAGTGATGGAGGTGAAGGGGGGTGCTGTGATGGAGGTGAAGGGGGTGCTGTGATAGAGGTAAAGGGGGGGGGGTGCTGTGATGGAGACAAAGGAGGGTGCTGTGATGAAGGTAAGGGGGAGGGTGCTGTGATGGAGATGAAGGAGGGGTGCTGTGATGGAGGTGAAGAGGGAGTTCTGTGATGGAGACAAAGGAGGGTGCTGTGATGGAGGTGAAGGGGGGGGGGTGCTGTGATGGAGATGAAGGGGGGGGTGCTGTGATGGGGGTGAAGGGGGAGTTCTGTGATTGAGGTGAAGGGGGGGTGCTGTGATTGAGATAAAGGGGGGGTGCTGTGATGGAGATGAAGGGGGTGCTGTGATAGGGGTGAAGGGGGGTTCTGTGATGGTGGTTAAGGGGGGGGGGGTGCTGTGATAGAGGTGAAGGGGGGGGGGGTGCTGTGATGGAAGTGACAGGGGGTACAGTGATGGAGGTAAAGGGGGGTGCTGTGATGGAGGTGAAGGGGGGGTGCTGTGATGGAAGTGAAGTGGGGTACAGTGATGAAGGTGAAGGGGGGTGCTGTGATGGAAGTGAAGGGGGGTGCTGTGATGGAAGTGAAGGGGGGTGCTGTGATGGAGGTGAAGGGGGGTGCTGTGATGGAGGTGAAGGGGGGGTGCTGTGATGGAGACAAAGGAGGGTGCTGTGATGGAGGTGAAGAGGGGTGCTGTGATGGAAGTGAAGGGGGTGCTGTGATGGAGGTGAAGGGGGGTGCTGCGATAGGGGTGAAGGGGGATTCTGTGATGGTGGTTAAGGGGGGGTGCTGTGATGGAGGTGAAGGGGGGGGTGCTGTGATAGAAGTGACAGGGGGTACAGTGATGGAGGTGAAGGGGGGTGCTGTGATGGAGGTGAAGGGGGGGGGTGCTGTGATGGAAGTGAAGGGGTGTACAGTGATGAAGGTGAAGGGGGGTGCTGTGATGGAGGTGAAGGGGGGTGCTGTGATGGAGGTGAAGGGGGGGTGCTGTGATGGAGGTGAAGGGGGGGGTGCTGTGATGGAGGTGAAGGGGGGGGTGCTGTGATGGAGGTGAAGGGGGGTGCTGTGATGGAGGTGAAGAGGGGTGCTGTGATGGAAGTGAAGGGGGTGCAGTGATGGAGGTGAAGGGGGGGTGTTGTGATGGAGGTGAAGGGGGGTGCTGTGATGGAGGTGAAGGGGGAGGGGGTGCTGTGATGGAGACAAAGGAGGGTGCTGTAATGGAGGTGAAGGGGGTGCAGTGATGGAGGTGAAGGGGGGTGCTGTGATGGAGGTGAAGGGGGGTGCTGTGATGGCGACAAAGGAGGGTGCTGTGATGGAGGTGAAGGGGGTGCAGTGATGGAGGTAAAGGGGGGGTGTTGTGATGGAGGTGAAGGGGGGGTGCTGTGATGGAGACAAAGGAGGCTGCTGTGATGGAGGTGAAGGGGGTGCAGTGATGGAGGTGAAGAGGGGGGTGCTGTGATGGAGGTGAAGAGGGGGGTGCTGTGATGGAGACAAAGGAGGGTGCTGTGATGGAGGTGAAGGGGGGTGCTGTGATGGAAGTGAAGGGGGTGCAGTGATGGAGGTGAGGAGGGGGGTGCTGTGATGGAGACAAAGGAGGGTGGTGTGATGGAGGTGAAGGGGGTGCAGTGATGGAGGTGAAGGGGGGGGTGCTGTGATGGAGGTGAAGGGGGTGCAGTGATGGAGGTGAAGGGGGGGTGTTGTGATGGAAGTGATGGGGGTACTGTGATGGAGGTGAAGGGGGGTGCTGCGATAGGGGTGAAGGGGGGTTCTGTGATGGTGGTTAAGGGGGGGTGCTGTGATGGAGGTGAAGGGGGGGGGGTGCTGTGATAGAAGTGACAGGGGGTACAGTGATGGAGGTGAAGGGGGGTGCTGTGATGGAGGTGAAGGGGGGGGGTGCTGTGATGGAAGTGAAGGGGTGTACAGTGATGAAGGTGAAGGGGGGTGCTGTGATGGAGGTGAAGGGGGGTGCTGTGATGGAGGTGAAGGGGGGGTGCTGTGATGGAGGTGAAGGGGGGGGGTGCTGTGATGGAGGTGAAGGGGGGGGTGCTGTGATGGAGGTGAAGGGGGGTACTGTGATGGAGGTGAAGGGGGGTGCTGTGATGGAAGTGAAGGGGGTGCAGTGATGGAGGTGAAGGGGGGGTGTTGTGATGGAGGTGAAGGGGGGTGCTGTGATGGAGGTGAAGGGGGGAGGGGGTGCTGTGATGGAGACAAAGGAGGGTGCTGTAATGGAGGTGAAGGGGGTGCAGTGATGGAGGTGAAGGGGGGGTGCTGTGATGGCGACAAAGGAGGGTGCTGTGATGGAGGTGAAGGGGGTGCAGTGATGGAGGTAAAGGGGGGGTGTTGTGATGGAGGTGAAGGGGGGGTGCTGTGATGGAGACAAAGGAGGCTGCTGTGATGGAGGTGAAGGGGGTGCAGTGATGGAGGTGAAGGGGGGGGTGCTGTGATGGAGGTGAAGGGGGGGTGTTGTGATGGAAGTGAAGGGGGTGCAGTGATGGAGGTTAAGGGGGGTGCTGTGATGGAGACAAAGGAGGGTGGTGTGATGGAGGTGAAGGGGGGGGGTTTCTGTGAAGGGGGGGGGGGGGTTCTGTTCTGTGCTGTATCCGTCCTTTTGGCTATAATGTGGTCATCAAGTGGTTGAAGGCAGAAAAAATGTCAGGTGCCCCTTAAAGCAGCAGTCTTAACACCCAGTGTGCATGAGGCCTCAAGGGGTGGTGAGCAGGTGGTGAGTGGGCGACACGACACCTCCTCACTGCCCGTCTAATGCTGTCTAAAGAGCAAAGCCAAAACAGGAAGTGAGAGGAAATCCCTCCAAAGCCAGGGAATCCCAGGATGTCACCAGAACTCTCAGTGATAATGGTAGAACTCTCGGTGATAATGGTAGAACTCTCGGTGATAATGGTAGAACTCTCGGTGATAATGGTAGAACTCTCGGTGATAATGGTAGAACTCTCGGTGATAATGGTAGAACTCTCGGTGATAATGGCAGAACTCTCGGTGATAATGGCAGAACTCTCGGTGATAATGGTAGAACTCTCGGTGATAATGGTAGAACTCTCGGTGATAATGGTAGAACTCTCGGTGATAATGGTAGAACTCTCGGTGATAATGGTAGAACGCTCGGTGATAATGGTAGAACTCTCGGTGATAATGGTAGAACTCTCGGTGATAATGGTAGAACTCTCGGTGATAATGGTAGAACTCTCGGTGATAATGGTAGAACTCTCGGTGATAATGGTAGAACTCTCGGTGATAATGGTAGAACTCTCGGTGTCGGTGATAATGGTAGAACTCTCGGTGATAATGGTAGAACTCTCGGTGATAATGGCAGAACTCTCGGTGATAATGGTAGAACTCTCGGTGATAATGGCAGAACTCTCGGTGATAATGGTAGAACTCTCGGTGATAATGGTAGAACTCTCGGTGATAATGGTAGTACTCTCGGTGATAATGGTGATAATGGCAGAACTCTCAGTGATAATGGTAGAACTCTCGGTGATAATGGTAGAACTCTCGGTGATAATGGTAGAACTCTCGGTGATAATGGTAGAACTCTCGGTGATAATGGCAGAACTCTCGGTGATAATGGTAGAACTCTCGGTGATAATGGTAGTACTCTCGGTGATAATGGTGATAATGGCAGAACTCTCAGTGATAATGGTAGAACTCTCGGTGATAATGGTAGAACTCTCGGTGATAATGGTAGAACTCTCGGTGATAATGGCAGAACTCTCGGTGATACTGGTAGAACTCTCGGTGATAATGGTAGAACTCTCGGTGATAATGGTAGAACTCTCGGTGATAATGGCAGAACTCTCGGTGATAATGGCAGAACTCTCGGTGATAATGGTAGAACTCTCGGTGATAATGGTAGAACTCTCGGTGATAATGGTAGAACTCTCGGTGATAATGGCAGAACTCTCGGTGATAATGGCAGAACTCTCGTGATAATGGTAGAACTCTCGGTGATAATGGTAGAACTCTCGTGATAATGGTAGAACTCTCGGTGATAATGGCAGAACTCTCGGTGATAATGGTAGAACTCTCGGTGATAATGGTAGAACTCTCGGTGATAATGGTAGAACTCTCGGTGATAATGGCAGAACTCTCGGTGATAATGGTAGAACTCTCGGTGATAATGGTAGAACTCTCGGTGATAATGGCAGAACTCTCGGTGATAATGGTAGAACTCTCGGTGATAATGGTAGAACTCTCGGTGATAATGGTAGAACTCTCGGTGATAATGGTAGAACTCTCGGTGATAATGGTAGAACTCTCGGTGATAATGGTAGTACTCTCGGTGATAATGGTAGTACTCTCAGTGATAATGGTAGAACTCTCGGTGATAATGGTAGAACTCTCGGTGATAATGGTAAACAGAAGAAATAGAGAGGATGACTCTCCCTATCGGGGACACAGACAGCAGTAATAACCTGACAGGGGTTCTAATCCCTCTCCACTCTATCCAGAACTACGGGGAAAAAAAGTTTTACTTTTAGTTATACTTTTATATGTGCATAAAAAGGGCTCCGGCAGTGAAGAGGTTAATGGCTTCCCTGGGATCCCTATGCAGATCAGTGTCCCGTCTGGTTGATCGCTTCTTTATTTTGGTGCAGTTGACAAGTCAGGAGTTTTCCAGGGACAGGATGGCTGAGTCCCCCCCCCCCCCCCACGGTCTCTCCCCCCCCCCCCCCTCCATGGGAGCAGGATCTCCTCCCCCGCCTGTGCACAACCTGACACCAGTTAGACCAGTTTGGGAGAGGAGTCATTGGGTGGCTCTGAGCAGCTGACCTGGGTGGGGGAGGGGGTGTAATAAGGGAGAGAGGAGTGGGCACTGGGGAGGAGGAGAGACTCGGCAGCATGGGGGATCAGGAGAACTACTATGGCAAGCACGGTAAGCCAATGCCAGGGGTCTGCTCCCCTCTGTGTGATCACTATGCAGGGTGGGCATGGATCATGCACACTGCACCGTCCTATGGGGCTCCATAGAGGGCTGCCAGTCCTGGATTGTGTGCCCCTCCTGGGCTCTGCACTCACTACACCCAGCAAATCAGTGTGTGTGAGTCTGAGGAGCTGTGTGTGTGTCTGAGGAGCTGTGTATATATATATATTACACACTGTGCTGGGGACACCTGATCACCTGTCTGTATGATCTGCAGTCTGCACTGCGCACATTGCTTGCCTGTAAACTCTCAGGGGATCAATGCCCATGGATAGTGCCAGGGACTGTCTCTATACTCTCAGGTTATCACCCTCATAGATGGGTACCAGGGACTGTTTCTAAATGTAAGGAATCAATGCCTATAGACACTTCTAGGTACTTTGTTGATAAGCTGAGGGGATCACTGCCCATAGACTGTACCAGGTACTGTGTCTCTGCCGTCCGTAGGATCACTGCCTATAGACAGTACCAGGGACTGCATCTATGCCCTCAGGGGATCACTGCCTATAGACAGTACCAGGGACTGCGTCTATGCCCTCAGGGGATCACTGCCTATAGACAGTACCAGGGACTGCGTCTATGCCCTCAGGGGATCACTGCCTATAGACAGTACCAGGGACTGCGTCTATGCCCTCAGGGGATCACTGCCTATAGACAGTACCAGGGACTGTGTCTATGCCCTCAGGGGATCACTGCCTATAGACAGTACCAGGGACTGTGTCTATATGATGAGGGGATCACTGGCCATAGACTGTACCAGGGACTGTGTTTATACACTGAGGGGATCACAGCTGCGTCTGTCTTTGGGGGGGGGGGCATCACTGCCCATAGACCGTACCAGGGACTGTGTCTATATGATGATGGGATCACTGGCCATAGACTGTACCAGGGACTGTTTATACACTGAGGGGATCACAGCTCATAAACAGTTTTAGGGACTGCGTCTTTGCCCTCAGGGGATCACTGCCCATAGACAGTACCAGGGACTGTGTCTATACACTGAGGGGTTCACTGCCAATAGACCGTACTGGGGACTGGGTCTTTGCCCTAAGGAGATCAGTGCCAATAGACAGTACCAGGTACTACTTCTATAGGCTGAGAGGATCACTGCCAATAGACCGTACCAGGGACTCTCTCTGCCCTCAGGGGATCCTTGCCCATAGACCGTGCCAGAGACAGTTTTTGTTCTCTCAGGGTATCAACTCCTGTAGATTGTACCAGGGACTGTTGCCTAAAGTCTCGGAGGATCACTGCCCATAGATGGTACCAGAGACTCTCTATAGACAATCTCAGGGGATCACCTTCCATAGACAGTACCAGGGACTCTCTATACACAGGGGATCACCTCCCATTGACCGTACCAGGGACTTTCTCTATAAACAATCTGAGGATCACTGCCCATAGATGGTACCAGGGATGGTTTCTTTTCTCTCGGGGGATCACCTCCCATAGACTGTACCAGGGACTGTCTCTATACTCCGGGGATCGTTTTTGGAAGTGATCCCCTGAAAGCACAGGGACAGTCCCTGGTACCATTATAGATGCCCCTGAATGCCTACAAACATGGATGGAGGTGAAGGGGGGGGGGGGTGCAGTGAAGGGGGGTGCAGTGATGGAGGTGAAGGGGGGTGCAGTGATGGAGGTGAAGGGGGGTGCTGTGATGGAGGTGAAGGGGGGGGGTGCTGTGATGGAGGTGAAGGGGGGGGGTGAAGTGATGGAGGTGAAGGGGGGGGGTGCAGTGATGGAGGTGAAGAGGGGGGGGTGCTGTGATGAAGGGGGGGGTGCTGTGATAGAGGTGAAGGGGGGGGGGGTGCTGTGATGGAGGTGAGGGGGGGGGGTGCTGTGATGGAGGTGAAGGGGGGGGGGTGCTGTGATGGAGGTGAAGGGGGGGGGGGGGTGCTGTGATGGGGGTGAAGGGGGGGGGGGGCTGTGATAGGGGTGAAGGGGGGGGGGTGCTGTGATGGAGGTGAAGGGGGGGGGGGTGCTGTGATGGGGGTGAAGGGGGGGGGGTGCTGTGATGGAGGTGAAGGGGGGGGGTGCTGTGGTGGAGGTGAAGGGGGGGGTGCTGTGATGGAGGGTGGGGGGGGGTGCTGTGATGGAGGTGAAGGGGGGGGGGTGCTGTGATGGAGGTGAAGGGGGGGGGGTGCTGTGATGGAGGTGAAGGGGGGGGGGGTGCTGTGATGGAGGTGAAGGGGGGGGTGCTGTGATGGGGGTGAAGGGGGGGGGGGGTGCTGTGATGGGGGTGAAGGGGGGGGGTGCTGTGATGGGGGTGAAGGGGGGGGGGGTGCAGTGGTGGAGGTGAAGGGGGGGGGTGCAGTGATGGAGGTGAAGGGGGGTGCTGTGATGGAGGTGAAGGGGGGGGGGTGCTGTGGTGGAGGTGAAGGGGGGGTGCAGTAATGGAGGTGAAGGGGGGTGCTGTGATGGAGGTGAAGGGGGGGGGGGGTGCTGTGGTGGAGGTGAAGGGGGGGGGGTGCTGTGGTGGAGGTGAAGGGGGGGGTGCAGTGAAGGGGGGGGGGTGCTGTGATGGAGGTGAAGGGGGGGGGGTGCTGCTGTGATGGAGGTGAAGGGGGGGGGGGGGTGCTGTGATGGAGGTGAAGTGGGGGGGCTGTGATGGAGGTGAAGTGGGGGGGGGCTGTGATGGAGGTGAAGGGGGGGTGCGCCCCGAATGCCTACAAACATGGCATTTTCAGGTGTTGATGTGTAAGATGTCTACAGATGGAATCTTCCCTTGAGGTGAAGGTTTATATTCGGATCCGGCACTGATTGTATGTTCCTAAATACGGCCAAACATGTTCCTATATTGCTGTGCGACCGATTTTACCTCTCCGAAGAAATAATGCATGGACCTGCTGGATTAAATATCAATGGATTGTTTAGTTAGGCCCCGACATTCCATAATTTATTGTACAATCAGATTGTAATGTATATGGCCAGCATAATGGCTTCCCTCTTCCTGAGCCTCCCTGGCCAATTGTCTCCAGGGACTGGTTGGCTCCTGAGTGAGCGCAGTTTCCCAAGCATTGATCGGTGGTCCGATTCCTGGCTGTCATCTGCGTATGTATAGCAGAAGCTTTTCTTTCTTAGTTTTCGGGAACTATTGTGTGTGTGTGTGTTTTCCTTTGGGTAGATTTCCCTCCACTTCCTGTCTTGGAGACACGACGGGATGTGCAAGGATCTCTCTTTCTCTCATATTCCTCTCTCCACTTTCTCATTGTTTTTGCTCAGAAGTTGCTCTATTTCTTCTCTGTTCTGTTCACTTCCTGCTTGTCTGATTGTTACTCACCACCGTGAAGGGAGGCTTTACTGCGGTGGTCAGTGATGTGCTCGCCCCCCTCCTGGGAACAACATCTGTGTGGCAGGATGCTCTTTACATGTTAGAGACTTCAAGGAGGTGTGAATTACTGGGCGTGCCGCAATGCATACTGGGAAATGTAGTTCTTACATGAACGAGCGCCGCAAACCAGGAAGTGAACGAGAGAACAGAAACTACAATGGCGAAGGTGATATAGATGAAGGAATTTAATAGGTATTCGTTTTTTTTTTAACAGAATCCTTACACTATTCTGTCTGTCTACCTTGCAGACTCCTTTACAACTCCTTTTAAGAAAAATTATGTGAGCAGACTGCAGTTCCTCTTTAAGCCGGCCATATGTGGATTAAAGTTCAGCAGGTACTGGAGAAATTTTGATCCATGTATGGGCACAGTGGTTGTACAGAATCTACCGATTTGACTACTAGTCTGTTTGATCAGCACCACCGGCTGTAGCCTGCAACACTGATTTGTGCGTTCTGACAGCATGAAAGTCTCCACACCATCAGAACATAATAGGACTCATTACCCTCATCCACCCTCAAATGTGTGGTTGGGAAAATCTGGTCAGGTGTTTTTTTTTTTTTTTTTTAACCCACTGGATGAATGAAAACTTTAATCGTTTATGGGCTGCTTTAGGCTTATGTCACACTAGTCATCCTGTGTATCACTGGCCTTATTGCCTGTCCTGCAAGCTGGATATCATCACAGAGTAAATAAAAGCTGTTATATGAGAATGTGATTATCCCACACTTGGCTATATTGTGTACATTCAGATAACCTCTAGCCAGATAATCCTCTAATCTAGAATCCGTGTGTAAACCTGCAGTGATATGATAATCTGTGGCGGGGGAGGGCTCATCATCCAGTGCTGCTGTCCTTACATATAGAATGCGGGAGCTGCAAAATCTGATACGTTGTGTGACAAATATGCTTAAAGTAGTTGTTAAGCCACTCTAACCTGTATACACCATCAGCACTGCCTCCTATTGTAGTGTGCCCCTCTGTGTGTGATTTCTAAAAATAAATTCTGCAAATACCTCATTTCACTGGAGAGATTGCGATCACATGACCAGCCAGCTTTCTCCTTTCCCCCTCTGAGAGATGCAGTGGGCGGGGCTGAGATTCCTCTGCTGATGTCAGGAGGAGAGAGCTGTCTGGTCATGTGATCGCAATCTCGTCTCTTAAATGTGGTATTTACAGCATTTATATTTATAAATCATTCACAGGAGGCAGTGCTGGTGGTGTTTTACAGGTTAGTGTTTATAAGAGCAGCAGGAGGGGGGAGGGTCGGCTCACACACAGAGAGCGGAGGGGGAAGAGGACACAGGAGCAGAGAGGATTAGAGGTCGGCCGATATTTGGCCGTTTTGGAGAAATCGTCATCGGCCGGTTTTTATCCAAATCGGGCCGATATTTTACAATTTCCGCTAGTGATGCCACGGCTCCGGAGCTAGGCCTTTCCTGATGCTGCGACCGCGGCGGCAATCCGCGGATTGCCGCCGCGGTCACAGCATCAGGAAAGACCGCGGCTTCGGCCTAGCTCCGGAGCCGCGGCCATCTTGGTACACCCAGCGCAGTTTACTCCCACAGAGGAGGAGGGGCCCGCGCTCGTGGGACACACACCGCTCTGGTGTCTGTACTACGGGGGGCGGGGTGTCTATACTGGAGGGAGAGGGGGTCTGTACTGAACGGGGGTGACACCATTTTTTTGCACCAGTCCCACCTGCCAGTGCCACTTGCCATCCAGTGCCATCTGCCAGTAACAATTCCAGTGCCAATTAGTGCCACCTTCCATATAGTGCTATCCGCCAATGGCACCTGCCAGTGCCAATACCAGTACCACCATCCAGTGCCAATTAGTGCCACCTTCCATCCAGTGCAACCTGCCATTGTGATCCAGTGCCAACTAAAGCCATCAGTGCCAATGCCAACCAGTGCTAACTATTGCCACCCAGTGTCACTTGCCGGTGTCACCTGCCAGTGCCTTCTGCTAGTGCCATCTTCCTTCCAGTGCCACCAATAAAAAATAAAAATCTGCCTAAAATATCGGCCGCAAAAATCGGCATCATATATTGGCCATCGGCCGCCCAGATTTCTAAATATCGGCATCGGCCAGAGAAAAACCCATATCGGTCGGCCTCTAGAGAGGATAGCAGGCTGCTGATGACAAAGGCACCTAAAATGACAACAGTGTCTGGTCACAGCAGCCATGATACACCGTGGTCAGTTTTCAGAAAATGGGCAGAAACTGGCAGGATCAGCCATGTTTTTTAGGTGTTCCAGCAGACCAGATGACACGGGACAAGCGCCGTGTCATATAACGTGCTTTAACCCCCGGACCATATTGCTGCCCAAAGACCTCAGCACTGCGTCGCTTTAACTGACAATTGCGCGGTCGTGCGAGGTGGCTCTCAAACAAAATTGGCGTCCTTTTTTCCCACAAATAGAGCTTTCTTTTGGTGGTATTTGATCACCTCTGCGGTTTTTATTTTTTGCGCTATATACAAACATAAAGTGACTATTTTTGAAAAAAAATATTTTTTGCTATAATAAATATCCCCCAAAAATATATAAAAAAAAATGTTTTTTTCCCTCCCCATGTACATATAGTTATTCATATCATTTCTCGCCTGTCAATGTTCAGACAACAACAATAACAACAAACGGCTATCACATCACTTTGATCCAGGCGTTGGATTTGTGGTTGGGACTTCCATCTTCTGTATAGTAACATCTCTTACTTCTGACTTCAGAGCAACAATTTATTTAAAGGACTAACAACCCAAAACAAGAAATATATTTTAGGGGGGGCTCTAACCCACCTCTTTCAGTGCCAATGTTTCTCAACTCCAGTTCTCAAAGGCACCCCAACAGTTCATGTTTTCAGGATTTCCCTCAGATGAAATGGCTGTGGTGATTACTAAGGCAGTCAAAATGTTCAAATCACCTGTGCAAAATAATGGAAAGCCTGAAAACCTGACCTGTTAGCAGGGCCGGATTTCCCACAAGGCCACCAAGGCCAGGCCTCGGGGCGGCAGTGGCATGGAGTCCCCCGACGGCTGGAACATACAGTTAAGGGTGGTAAGTTGCTTTCTAGTGGGACTAAATGTAGTGTGGGGGAATCCGCTCGCTCATTAACAAGTGATTGTGACGATGTCGCCGAAATCACTTGTAAAATGTGTACCCCCCCCCCCCCACATACCTCTCTCTCTACTGGCTCTGTCTTCGGGACTCTGTTCTCCCCCTAGCTGCCAAGTCTGTCTCCTGTCCTTCCCCCCAATGTACACAGTGAGAGGGGTGACCTATGCTCTTCCCATCTCAGCTGTGACAGGAGTTCTAGCACAGTGCTAGGACTCCTGTTTTGGAGGTGACAGGGTCAATAAAGAGAACCTGTCATCTCCAATTGCTATCACACAGGGAATTGTTTTCTCCTGTGTGATAGCAATAAAGTTAAGTGAATTTTTTTTTTTTTTAAATAATAATTAAATTAAATAAAAAAAAATGTAATTAAAAAGTAAAGAAGAAAAATAATAAGAAAATACAAAAATAAAAAAAGTAAACGACAGGCTACAAATAAAATAAAGTGATAAAGTATAAAAGAAAAAGAAACAAAAAATATTTGAACTAACCGTGCCGCCCCTGCCACCCGTTTGCCATTCTCCATTGATTTGGAGGGGTGGTTCGGTTGGCGGGGAGGGGGTGCATTGCGAAACGTGGCCTTGGGGCGGCAGGGAGAGCAAATCCGGCCCGCCTGTTAGGGTGCCTTGAGGACTAAAGTTGGGGAAACGCTGGTCTGTGCGACTTCAAAGTAGTCCCTGCACTACTTTGGTCTGACTTTGATGCGACTTTAGCTCCGTAGACCTCACGATGACACAGGCATTGCCTCAAGTCGCGCATCTGTGAGGTTGCACAAGTTTGAAAGGGGCCTAAAGTGTAGGCAAAACTTTTTTTATGCACAAGTGTTTTTTTTATATATATATATGTGTGTGTGTGTGTGTGTGTGTGTGTGTGTGTGTGTGTGTGTGTGTGTGTGTGTGTGTGTGTGTGTGTGTGTGTATGAGAGAAATGTCAGCATTGGCCTGTTAGGCAAGTGGTTAAAGAGGAAGTAAACTTCCTCTGCTGACCTTTACCTATAGGTAAGCCTGTAAATATCTCCTAAAACGTTCAGGAGATATTTGCATTACATGCAGCCAGTGACATCACTGGCGCACGCGCTTTAAAGAAAGGACCGGGGGGGGGCGTTCCTTCCGAGCCCTGTGACGTGCACACCGGACATGCACGGAAGGGATGTCATCGTGGCTCCTGCCAATCACAGTACTGGAGCCTGCGAACCCAGAAGAAACTTGGATGAAAGACGTCTGCGGTGTTTGGGCGACATTGTAACAGCTTTGTTCTAAGGCAGGCATGTCCAAAGTCCAGCCCGCGGGCCAATCGCAGCCCGCGTTCGGGTTTTGAACGGCCCACCAGGTTATTTAGACATATATATCTTTTGTGGCCCCCGACGGCCTTTGTAATAGGAAGTCCCGCGCTGCCATTGGACAACTATTCTGTCCATCAAAGGAGGCGGGACTTTTATTAAAGACGCCGCTGTGTACGCAGGAGATTCTCCTGTAATTTTTGGCGCTCGTGCGTGCATTCCTGGTAAATGGTGGGTGCATTCATGGCAATGGTGTGTCTGCAGATGGCCACTTGTGAGGCTGCAGATGGGCACTGACCCTTATTTTGCTTCACAGTTCTTTATTAAATTATTATTATTATTTATTTTTCCCTGACACCTCCCTCTTAACCACTTCAGCCCCTGACCATTTTTCTGGTCAATGACCAGGCCACTTTTTTGGGGCGACGTGGCTCCCAAACAAAATTGGCGTATTTTTTTAAATTTTTTTTTCACAAATGGAGCTTTCTTTTGGTGGTATTTGATCACCTCTGCGGTTTTTATTTGCGCCATAAACAAAAATAGAGCGACAATTTTGAAAAAAAATGAATATTTTTTGGTATAATAAATATCCCCCAAAAATATATACAAAAACTATTTTTTCCTTCAGTTTAGGCCGATACGTATTCTTCTACATATTTTTCGGAAAAAAAATCGCAATAAGCGTTTGATTGGTTTGCGCAAAAGTTATAGCGTCTACAAAATGGGGGATAGATTTATGGCATTTTTATTTAATTTTTTTTTTTTTTTTTTTTACTAGTAATCAGCAAAAAATAAAATAAAAAAAATGAAAAAAAATAATATATATGTGTATGTGTGTGTATACGTGTTTTTTATTTTTTTTAGAGCATGTTGGAATTTAGGGATTAGTGGGAATCTAGTGCAATTCTATCACAAGAACCCCCCTGGAGGCAGCACATGCCATCGTTGGATTTCGGGCCCTCCCTTCCTCTGCAGTGCTTGTGCCTGGTCACAGAAGCGCCAAGTGACACAGTTGAATTGCAGACACATATCTTTTTTTACATTGTATTCTTCTGCGGTGACGGGGATTATGGCAGTTTACAAGCACTTTTATGCTGTTCGCACTGGGGATTACCTTGCAAGCCCTACCCCGAAAATAAGCCCTACTGTGTTATTGGTTACAAAAACAAATGTAATACCTGGGCTTACTTTCAGGGAAACACGGTACCAAAGCAACAGCGTAGTGGGGCATTGGGAAGTCGCCCTAAAAGAACATGTCCATTGTTTGATACAGTGCTTTGGCAAACTATTTGTCATCCAATAAAGCAAGCGATAGATTATGCAACTTTCTTTCTATCGAACATGGGTTCAGGAAAAGAATTGCTTGGCTTCTTTTTTTTTTTTTTTTTTTTTGCCCCATCAACACAGTGTTAATAGGGAATACCCTCCCGATGAGATACTGTATTGTGATAGCAGGAGGTTTCCTTGCTGATAGAATAGTCGGTAAATCGACTTCAGTGCTACCAGCCTGCCCATAGATGGACTGAAATCTAGCCATTTCTAGTGTACGCGGCATAAGGGTTTAGATCTTGGGTATCAAACTGGCAGCCCTCCAGCTTTTGCAAAACTACAAGTCCCATCATGCCTCTGCCTGTTGGAGTCATGCTTGTACCTTGTCAGCCTTGCAATGCCCCATGGGACTTGTAGTTTCGCAACAGCTAGAGGGCCGCCAGTTTGAGACTCCTGGTTTAGATAGTCTTGAAATGAAAATGTGAATTTTTTCTAGTTCATGGTTCCAAATGTATAAATCGGTTAGTTATGGAAAGTTTAACGCAAGATCTAATCATGGAACACAACAGCCCAGTAAATGCCGTTCCAAAAGGAGGTCGGGAAAGGGGTGAGAGTGAACTTGGAGCCAATGACTGTGATTAGTTGGAGGCACGTCCAGGGAAAACCTTTGTTTGATCTTCACATCTGGATAAAAGATCAGTCGGCCTTAATTCCAGCTGAGCTCACTTTGTATAAAGTAGTAGAACTCTGCTAAATATTGTATGCATCCCAACTGGAACCTAATGCCGCGTACACACGTCAGATTTTGGTCGGAAATTTCGACCGTGTGTAGGCGCCATCGGACTTTTTCTGTCTGAATTTCCGACTGCAAAAATTTGAGAGCTGTTCCCAAATTTTCCTGCGGTGAAAGTTCTTGACGGAAATTCCGATCGTCTGTATGCAAAGCCGACACACAAAAAACACGCATGCTCAGCATCAAGTCGAGTCATTGAACAGTCTTTTTTTTTTTTTGTAGTGTTGTACGTCACCACGTTTTTGACGGTCGGAGTTTTGTGTGACCGTGCGTATTCAACACAAGTTTGAGTCAACATTCCGTCTGAAAAAAAAATCCACGGTTTTCTTGTCGGAATTTCCGATCGTGTGTACGCGGCATGACATGGCAGTGAGACCTTCAGAGCCACCATTTCTGTCAGAATTTAAGAGTGCGAGTAAGGTTCAGGAGAGCAGGATTTCCAATATGATGTGACGATCTAATCTCAAATTAGTGGAAGGAAAGTTCAATACTAATTTTAGAAAGTTTTATTTTACTGAAAAAGTGGTTGAGGCTTGGAATAGACTTCCAGCAGAGCTAGTGAGATGGTCAACCAAAGGTGGACCCAAAAACTCTTGGGACAAACCAAGATCTATAGTCAAATTTATATACAGTAGAGCTTTCACAGAACTGAGAATTGAGCCCATGTTATGCAGAGCCAATCGCTAAGCACCAGCACTGTCACCTGACAGGAAGTGACTGCCGGTGCCTTTAACCACTTCCCGACTGCAATACGTATATACACATTGTTGGTTTAATGAGACTATGGCTGAAATATCAGCCATAACCCCGGCGGTATTGTTTTTTTGCGCCCCATTTTCTCATGAAACCGGGCCTAGCAGCTCCTGAAACAGCGGGGGTGGGGGCATTTGCCTGAGAAACGATTCGACAGTGAGGCTGGCTGCTCCCATAGGTGTTCAAAGAGTTAATATGCTTTGGCTCTATGGCTTTGGAGGACCAGAGCGACGTCCCCCCTGGTCAAGGCTGGGAAAATATATATATATATATATATATATATATATATATATATATATATATATATATATATATATATATATATATATATATATATATATTATACCGTATTTATCGCCCTAAAGCGCGCACTGGCGTATAGCGCACACCCCAACCTAGAAGGGAATCCTAAGGGGGGGAGGAAGAAATACTGGCAGTTTACAGTTAGTTACTTAGTTGCCCGGCGGCCTTGTCTGCGGCCTTCGTGGTGTCCTCCCCACTTCTCCCGCGCTGCGATCCCCGCTTCCCGCGCTGTGTTTGAACGCCGCTGCGAACATATACCGAGTGCAGTACGCTCGGCTCCTCTCGCATAATGGCTAGGAGGCAGCACAGGGCGTGACCACGAGGGGAGCCGAGCCTGGCAGAGTGTACCCCAGTGTACTGCGCTCGGTATATGTCGGCGGTGGCTTCAAACACAGCGCGGGAAGCACAGATTGGCGTATATCGCGCACCCATGATTTTCCCCTGATTTTTAAGGGGGGGAACGTGCGCGGTATATGCCAATAAATTATATATATATATATATATATATATATATATATATATATATATATATATATGTGTATATATATATGTATATATATGTGTGTTTGTGTGTGTGTTAATTTATTTTATATAATTTAGTAAAACCTTGGTTTGCGAGCATAAATTGTTCCAGAAACATGCTTGTAATCCAAAGCTCTTTTTTTTTTTTTTACAAAGTAGAAAAGAGAGGCACCTCTGAAGCTCTGTACACACGAAACAGAATCTCTTCACGGAAAAAAAAATCTTGTTTTTCCTGACAAGATTCTTTTGCAAAAATCTCTTGCCGCTCGAGTGTACAGACCCTCCTTTCAAAAGAACCGCAGTTCTTTTGAAAGGAAAGAACGGTGTGACTTCATCGAAGACGACGAGCTTGCGCTCGTCGCATTCAATGCCATCACCGCCATCTTGCTACACCCTACCTATGCCTTGGAAGCTACCGCGCATGCCTCAGTCATTTTGAGCATGTGTGGCTTTCCATGGAGACAGGTAAGTATACACACGCTCGGGTTTTCTCGGCAGAAAAACACTGCTGAGAATCGCGAAGAGAAAATAGAGAGCAGGTTCTTTTGATGGTATTTGATTGTCTCTGCGTTTTTTTTTTTTTTTTTTTTTTGCGATATAAACGGAAAAAGACCGAAAATTTTGAAAAAAAAAAAAGATATTTTCTACTTTTTGTTATAAGAAAATTGGAATAAACTAAATTTTAGTCAAACATTTAGGCCAAAATGTATTCAGCCACATGTCTTTAGTTAAAAAAAAATCGCAATAAAAAAAAAAACGAGCTACCTAGCGGCAACAGTGACACTAATACAGCGATCAGAAAACCGATCGCTTAGTGACACTGGCAATAGGGGGTGAAAGGGTTAACTAGGGCGGTGATCAAGGGGTTAAACCTTTATTAGGGGGGGTAAGGGGGCTAACTGCCTGTCACACTGACACTAAATGCAGTGATCAGTAAATATATGATCACTGCTATTAGTGACACTGTGATAGGGGGCTTGGGGGGTGATCGGAAGGGGTTAATGTGTGTGGTGTCAGTGTGCTGTTGGTGCGACTTACTGTGTAATGCCGAGAGGAGAGGTGACATCACTTCCTCTGCCTGTGTTTACATTACACAGGCAGAGGAAGTGCAGGGCGGGGGGATGTCGGATTGGCTGGGAGTGATCACAAGGGGGCGGACAGAAACGAACAGCCGGATCGCTCCCAGACACTTACCGACCGCCGCATGTAGCAGGGGGGTCCCGATCGGACCCCCGACTCAGATGTGACGTGATGCTACTCTATATCAAGACATCGCTTGTATATCAAGGCAAAATTTATTAAAACATTTTGCTTGTCTTGCAAAACGCTCTCAAACCAAGGTTTTACTGTATATTTTATTTGTTTTGATCTTTTGCTTTTCCGGTAAAGAAGAGATTTGTGGTCTTTTTGACCCCAGATCTCTCCGTAAAGAGGATCTGTCATCCTTATTTCTATTACAAGGGATGTTTACATCCCTTGTAATAGGAATAAAAGTGATGAAAGGAAAAAAAAAATAAAAAATGAAAGGAACAGTGCAAGAATATTAATAAAAATAATAATAAAAAAAAAATGCAAAAGTGCCCCATCCCTCCGTGCTCGCGCAGCAGGAGCGAACCCACATGTGAATTATCGCCTCGAACGTTGTGAGCGCAATAATTCTAATGCTAGTAACTCGTAACCTGTAAAAGGAATAAAAGCGTCGCCTGTGGAGATTTTAGTACCGTAGTTTGTCGCCATTCCACAAGCATGCTCATGTTAGGTTTCTTGTTTTATTTATTTATTTATTTATTTATTTATTTAAAAAAAATACCGATTTAGAGCCGGTTCACACAGGGACGACCTGTCGGGCAACTCGGCCGCCTGACAAGTCGCGGTCGGCTCTATTCAATGAAACGGTTCTAATAAGAGCGACGCAAGTCGCTCCAACTTAGGAAAAGGTTCCTGTACGACTTTGGGGGCGGCTTGCATTAACTTCAATACAGAAGTCATTTTGCAAGTTGCCTCTTAAGTCGTCTTAAGATCGCCTTGCCGAGTCGCCCCCAAAGTCGTGCCACCCCTGTGTGTGAACCGACTCTAACCTTTGCAAAACTGCTGCTAAAAAAAAAAAATGTATAATGTTTTGGGGCTTATACGAACTCTGATGTAAGGGGAGTCCACAGTTTTACCACTTAAAAATGTTGCCACGCGTGGCTAGAGTGTTCGGATTTGGCTTGACAAAAAGGTGGCAACGCTATACCCAACACGCCAGCGCAACTCGCACACTTTTTGGTGCACTGGAACGCACTGCAGACAGTTAAATTCGATTGAATGTAGATCATAATGTATGAATACTTGTGGCCATGAAGGGTTTTCTCTGGCCCTCTATGGCTGTACTTTTCTGTATAGTAGAATGTGAATGTGGTGTTTACACGCCTGTACAGGTGTGTGTATTTATCCTATTAATAGCCCTTTTATAGCCGGCTGGTTGGTCCTCTCTCATAAATTGACTCACTCCGGGGAGACATGTTGTCTCAGCAATCCAGTTTTCTCTTCTGCACCTAAAAGGCAACACCGGCCGACCGGCTAAATACAACCCAAACCTGCATAGTGGGCTCCTATTTAGACTGGGGGAGGTTTAATGTTTGGTGTTTGGCATATAACGCTGGACGGGCCAATCATTTAGGTGGTCTAGTAATACTCCATAGTGCAGATTTGAATGGATTTGCAGCTTTTCTACAGATGGGTCACATCTTGGTTTTATGATGTGATAAAATGCATGGTCTTTGTGTGCTGGTTAGAAAAGGCATACTGGGGTGCAATACAAAATGAATGGGTACACACTGCACCTAAATGCATTTAGCAACACATTAGTCTGAATGGGTCCGTACTACTTTACATACTGTGTAGTCTGCAAATCACATGTCTGTTGTGATCTATCCACCCTATTGATACATAACAAAGTGAGTAACGCCATGTGTTTTTATCTTCAAGCTCAAGAATACATCCCACTTCCTGTTTCTTGTCTGGTCATAAGCTTAGCCTCTCTTCTCCCCACCACAATTTTACTTTTTAAATATAAATACCCCTGTAATACACAAGCTTAATGTATTCTAGTAAAGTTAGTCTGTAAACTAAGGTCCGTTTTGTTAGGTTGTTACAGCATTTAGATTTTTATATAGAGTTTATAATCTAGAAATAGACCGTGGCCATCTTAAGTGTGGGCATCATGAAGCCAGACTGTATGACTTCCTGGATCTCAGCTTTGCATATCTCGCACATGCTCAGTGCTGCACAAGCAATGTAATAGGTTTCAGTCAGGTTTGCAAGGACTACTGGGAAACATGATGCCTATCCCAGAAACCCTTGCAAATAGCCTTGTGACTTAACAGCCTAGGCTAATAAGGAGGAGGAAGTAATGAAGGACTACAAAATAAAGGTATATACAAGCAACAAAATAAATACAAATTGTCCATTCTGAACACGATGAGATTAGGGCATGCAGCACAGACAAACCTAAAAAAATGGGTGGAACTCCACTTTAATGTATGTAATGGCAAAGGGTGCTGGAGGGTCTTTTGATGTTGGCTTCTGGGGATCTATTTCACTGGGGGGGTTTATTGATGCTGGTGGTTGATATGATGTTTGTGGTCAGTTGCTGCTGCATACAATCTACTGTTGTCTTCTGGGGAGAACTATTGTTGCTCCCAGTAATCAATTGTTGCTGGTAGAGGTGCAACGGATCAAAAAATCATGGTTCGGATCGTTCCTCGCATCAGAGTCACAGATCGGATAATTTTTCAGATCATCACCATATATAGTCCCCACTGTAATGTCCACATCTCCCCCATCAGCGTGCTGCTCTGGGGGAGCTCACCTAGGCCACCGCTGAGTGTACCAAGATGGCCACCGGTCCGGAGCTAGACCGAAGCCGCAGCCTTTCCTATGGGCTCAATCAGCGGATTGTGGATGTTGACACATTCGGATCAATGACAATCTGTTGCACCCCTAGTTCCTGGCTTAATGAATGAATGAATGAATGAAGAACTTGTATAGCGCAGCACATGCGAAATAAATCGCCTCTGGGCGCTTGTTGTTCCTTTCTCCTTTGAGATCAAAAGAGATGCGTCTTGATCTTTCGCCTGAAGACCAGGTAGTTCTCCTCCAGTCGAATGCTGGCTGGTAAGGCGTTCCATAGTCTGGGACCTTGGACAGCGAATCTCCTGTCTCCTTTGGACTTGTATCTGGCTTTCGGTATCTGAAGCCGATTTTGGTTATTGGATCGTAGAATACGATTGGGATTGTAAATTTTTAATTTTTCGCATAGATAATGGGGAGCATTCCCATGGATACATCTATGCGTTAGACAGAGTGCTTTAAAGGTGATTCTGTCTTTGACTGGTAGCCAGTGAAGGGATCTCAACGAGGGTGAGATTGATTCCCAGGGTTTTTTCCCAGTCACAAGTCTGGCGGCCGTATTTTGAACGACTTGAAGACGAGTGATTTGGTACTTGGGAAGTCCGAGGTAAAGGGCATTTGCATAGTCCAATCTGGAGTTTACAATCGCTCCCACCACGACCGCTATGTCTTTCTTGGGAATAAAAGGCGTGAGTCTGCGTAGTAGGCGCAGCAGATAGTGAGATCCGCTGACTACTGCCCCTATTTGTGCGTTCATTGTCATGTCGGCGTCAAAAATGACCCCCAGACTTTTGACTTTGGCGCTAGGGGTGATGACTTTGCCCAGAATGGGCGGGGGGATCCAGGTTGTTATCGATTGATTGCTACGCTTGGCGTGAAACAGGAGAAGTTCTGTTTTCGCTCCGTTGAGTTTGAGATAACTCTTTGTCATCCAGTCCTCTATCAAAGAGAGGCATGTCTCTAGATTGAGGTGGTGATCCTTTTTATTGCAAATGCGGAAGTACAGTTGCGTGTCGTCTGCGTAAGAGTGATATAGCAGTTTTTGGCTGCTGATGATATCAAAAAGAGGACGCAGATAGATGTTGAATAACATCGGCGATAGGGGAGATCCTTGAGGGACCCCGCACGATAATGTGCGTTGTTTAGAAGTGAAGGGTCCTAGCTTCACTATTTGCGATCGGTTTTCCAAAAAAGAGGAGAACCAAGATAGATCGCTTTCTGCGACTTTGGCTATTTTAGCCAGCCGAGTCAATAACAGCCTGTGATCAACTGTATCAAAGGCTGCGCTTAGGTCCAGCAGAACCAGAAGAGAAGATTCTCCTTCGTCTGCGGCCTCGAGAACGTCGTCCCATATCTTAAGCAATGCTGTTTCCGTCCCGTGTCCGGGACGGAATCCCGATTGCAATGGGTCGAGTAAGTTGTGGGTATCTAGATGCTGTTGCAGCTGCTGTACCACTACCTTCTCCATTACCTTGGAGAGAACATTTAGGCCTGTTATGGGGCGCCAGTTAAGTGGATCCTTAGGATCCAGGGTGGCTTTCTTCAAGATGGGTTGAATGAAGCCCTCCTTCAGCTGGGAGGGCATTTTGCCCTCCCTGAAGGATTGGTTAATAAGCTGCGTGACAGGAGGTGCCAGGATGTCGGCGCATTCCTTCAGCAGTTTGGTGGGGATAATATCATTTGGCGCAGTGCTGTTGCGCAGAGTGCCGATGATATTTTTAGTGGTCTGAATGGAGATGGGTTCCAGCGTGAACTCACCAAACTGTGGTGAATTGCTGCCGGTGCTGTGTAAATGGCTACGGGGGGGGCTGGGAGGGCACTTATTCTGCTGAATGCTTTGCCGGATTGCCTCAATTTTGTTAATGAAGCAATCCGACAACTCATCGCAAAATTCTTGTGTATCCAAGTTGGGGGCTTCAAGACATTCTGGATTCATGGTCTGAGTGACCAGCTTGAAGAGTTCGCGGGGGCGATTTAGGGCACCGTTGATAGCCTCAGAAAAATAGTTTTTCTTGGCTTCGAAGATTTGCTTGTAGTATTTCCTGGTAATTGCCTTGTAAATCGCGAGGTTCTCATCTGAAGGGTTTCTTTTCCAGGCTGCTTCTGCCCTTCTACGCTCTTGCTTCAGTAACGCCAGCTGGTTGTTGAACCAGCCGGCGTTGTTTTTCCTGATCTGGGTCTTTCGTTTCGGCGCTATCAAGTCAGCTGACTGCAATAGTGCTGTATTTATGGCCTCTAATGTTTCATCCGCTGATTGGTGCGGCTGAATTGTGTTTATTTTTCCCCCTAACGTGGCTTTGAAGAGTTCCGAATGGAGCTTCTTCTGACATCTGGTCCAGTGTGTTGTCACTGGATTTGATGTTTTTGTTAAGGGGGGGAATTCGGCAATAATGAATTTGATTGCATGGTGATCTGTCCATGGCAATGGTTCATTTTCCAAGATTTTTATTTCCAGATCTTGTCTGAAAATAAGATCGAGCGTATGACCTGAAGCATGTGTGGGCCCACATACTAGTTGCTGAAGCCCTAATCCTTCCAGGTGGTCGATGCAGGCGTCGGCAATGGGGTCTTGCGGGGAGTTGGCCCAAAGGTTGAAATCCCCGAGCAACAAAAGGTGTTTGCTATTCAGGGTATAAGTGGAGACAAAGTCCGTCAAAGATGGGAGCAGCTGCGACTTGGGGCCAGGTGGCCTATAGCAGAGTAGAATCCGGACGGTCTCCTGGCCGTTTACTTGCAGTTGAAGAGTAAGGGTTTCCATGAATGGAAGCGGGTTTTGGAGGCTTGGTTTTGTGATCGCAAGACGCGTCTTATGGATCACCGCCAGTCCTCCTCCTCTTTGCCCTATTCTGTTTTCCGTTATAATACGGTAGTTTTCTGGCACCAATTCTCCTAGAATGGTGTTACAGTCGGCTGTGAGCCAGCTCTCTGTAATGAAGAGGCAGTCTAAGTCGTGTAGTAGAATGAAATCATGGATTTCAAGTCGATGTTTTACTGCCGATCTTGTGTTGATCAGAGCACATGAAATGCGCTTAGGTTGGGGTAAACGGCTAAAATTTTTGACGGTCGATCGTCGATCGATCCTCAAAAGGTGCTCAATTCTTAGGGTCTTTTTGGTGATGGCTGGCAGTATTGCGGCGAAACGCCTCAAACCCCAAATGGTTTCTGCGGAGTACCGCCGCTCAGCCATGGTCGCCATTCACCGGGGGAAAAGACGTTCCTTTTGGTGGCGATGAAGAGAGGATTCAATGAATCCTCCCGGCTTGGTCCAGAGGAAGGCAAAAAACCCCTACCACTGCTATGCCAATTTGCCTTTGGTAGGGGAAAAAATTCCTTCCTGATCCCTGAAAGGCGATCGGGCAAGCCCCTGGATCAAGTGCTGTTTAAGTTGTGACAGGGGGGGTGGGGGGGGAAGCTAACACTGCTGACACGGCTGGGTGTACCAAGATGGCCGCCGACCAGGAGCAGGACATGGGACCCAGGCTGGTATGTAGCCAACTGGGTGGATTAGTGAGCCAGGGGGGGGGGGCTGGTTGTTGAGTCCAGGGGTGGATGAGTACCCACAGTGGTTGGGGTGAGCTCCTGGGGGCTACAATGGAAGATTTGGCCGAAAATGCGGCGCGCCGCTAGGCCGCGGATGAAGCCGCGGCCTTTCCTAAGCCGCGGCGGCCGCGAATCAGTGATGGCCGGCGCGGTTCAGGGGAGCAAACGGGAAATCGCGGGGAGGCTCCGAGGGGAAGGTTTTGCTGACAGGTGGGTAGTAATGTGGGGTAAGAAGAGGGGAGGAGACCCCAGCGTTCAGCCGATTCGGCGGCTTATCCTGACAAGGACGGCCGCCAATCGGTTCCCGGGAAGGTGATGGAAGGTAGGATCTACCTGGGGAGGATGCTTGGGGAGGTGGAGGGGGTGGTGGAGATGGCCCCTATATCAGGGGCTTACCTTGAGGCTCACGGTGGGAGAGAAGAGAACCAAGGGATCCAGGGGCGGCTCAGGGTCAGAGCAGATCTGACGGCTCAAACAGCAGAGGCTAAGCAGGGGGAGGAAAACCCTGCCTGTCTGGCTCCAGGAGCCGTACGTCCTACTGTTAGGACGCACGCCGATTACTACTGGAGTCAGTTCTAGCCCTGGGGAGGAGTCACTCTTTCAGACTCAATCCTGGAGAGCCTGGGGATCTATTTTACTACTTTAGATTATCATTAAAACAAATGAATGACCTGGCACCACAAAATAATTCTCGGTACGGGGTCATGGGACCAAGGGATAGTGTTCGGAGGTAGGTAGGGGGTAGAGACCAGGGTTGACTCGGATAGGGGAAGTACCTGCACCTATTCTCTCAGGGGGGCAGAGCGGAAAGGCAACCACAGCTAGCAGGCATTCCTATTGTAGGATTTGGGTTTAAAGGAGTTGTAAAGGGGAAAAAAAAATTCACCTTAATACAGTCTATGCATTAAGGTGAAAAAACATCTGATGCTGCCAGAACCGAAACTCCCCTTGAGCCCCGGCTTTACTTGCCTGACCCGTCGAAAGTCCCGCGCTCGGTCCCGAGATCCTCTTCGCTGCTCAGCCTGGCCGCTGATTGGCTAGAGCGGTTGGATTGAGAGCAGCGCAGCCATTGGCTGGCGCTGCTGTCAATCACATCCAGTGACGCGGCGCGCCGAGGGGCGGGGCTGAGTGATACAGTGAGTGGCTATGGGGAGCGCATCCGCAAGGTCTCATCACCATGTGAGCTCTCTCACATGAATGTGGTGAGTTCTTGCGGGGGGGACCAGAGACAGCCAGCGAGGGACCCCAGAAGACGTGCATCGCGGCCACTCTGTGCAAAACGAACTGCACAGTGGAGGTAACCATAACATGTTTGTTATTTTAAAGAAAACTTTTTTTTTTCCTTTTTAGTAACCCTTTAAAAGGGAGGCCTGAATGAGTTCCTCCTCCAATGAGAAGTGTTTTTCTTGCTACTAATGGCCCAATCGGCTTGCACGGAATATACCGGTGACATCACCTGCTGTCCATATGTTTTGTGGGACAGCCTTGAAGTTGTTGGGTGTCTGCTCCGGGTCATCCACCACCTTCCTTGGCACCATTTGTAGAGTAGACTGAAAATCGGAAGCCATTGTAGACGGCTATGTCCCGCTCATGTCCTATAGAGCTGGGGGGGGGGGGGGGGGGGGGGGGTACAAGCACTTTTTGCTATGAGTCAGAAGAGTTCTATTTATTAATAGATGTCGCCTTGTTAAAGGGCAGCTTTGTCCCCCTTTTCTAGGACGCCTGGTCACAGAGTAGCTGGGTGTGTCGCTGGGCTCTGGCAAGGAAATGTCAGGAATGCTGCATGGAAAGTGAAGTGCGAGTGACTAATCTGTCAGTTATTATTCAGCCTCCTGCAGTTGGGTGCCGACCATCATTCATATATGTGGCTACAAAAGTCTGTTATATATCAGGGTGGTATATTAAGTGGTCCCGGCTCATGATGTGGTGCGGAGTGCCGGAGTCCGTTCTGTGCGGATTTCGCACCGCATGCAAATTCCGTTTATGCAAATTGATGCGGGTGTGTGTGTTAACTTAAATGCACCCCAAAATTGATTCACAAAACGCAGTGCGATTTGCAGATTCAGATGGCGTGAGTGTGGACAAAAAGGGATCCTGCACATTTTTGATGCCTGTTAAAAATCACACGCGGTTCCACGCACAGCATAGTGTGAACTGGGGCTCAGAGTTACAGCCATTGTTGGGGGGGGGGGGGGGGGGAGTTTAGGCACAAATACAGTAGCTGCTGACTTTAATAAACCAGGAGCCCAGTGGTGTCAACACCTGGGCCAGTTCTTCGCCAGGCACTTCCTGTCCTTGTCTCCAGTTCTTTGCCGGTCTTTGTATCTCCAGCACCACCATCTTTACTGTGGGAAGTAGGGGTGCAACGGATCAAAAAACTCACGGTTCGGATCGTTCCTCGGATCTATATTATCGGATCAGCAAAAAAATAAAAAATGCATAAATGTACATAAAAGTTCATGGAGTGAAAAGATGAAAAAACTTTTAGAACGTCAATGTGTGATAACAGTCCACCCGTGCAATGGCCGATAAAATCCACCCTTATGTGAGGATTCTTCAGATTTTGAAAAGAAACCAAAGTGATGTCCACCATAGTATTCAGAGGGGGGATCTACCATCACTTACCTGAAATTATATATTGGGTTACTGTGGTGAAGTAAGCAGCATTGTATATTTTTATTATAAGATTTACATAGTATTTAAATATTAATTTGTTTAATTCTAATATGAGTTTCCATCATATTTTTTTAGAATGTCAGTAAACATCAGATTCCCCTCATTGGGGCCCCCATACATCAGATTCCCCTCATTGGGGCCCCCATACATCAGATTCTCCTCATTAGGGCCCCCATGCATCAGATTCTCCCTCATTAGGGCCCCCATGCATCAGATTCTCCCTCATTAGGGCCCCCATGCATCAGATTCTCCCTCATTAGGGCCCCCATGCATCAGATTCTCCCTCATTAGGGCCCCCATGCATCAGATTCTCCCTCATTAGGGCCCCCATGCATCAGATTCTCCCTCATTAGGGCCCACATGCATCAGATTCTCCCTCATTAGGGCCCACATGCATCAGATTCTCCCTCATTAGGGCCCCCATGCATCAGATTCTCCCTCATTAGGGCCCCCATGCATCAGATTCTCCCTCATTAGGGCCCCCATGCATCAGATTCTCCCTCATTAGGGCCCCCATGCATCAGATTCTCCCTCATTAGGGCCCCCATGCATCAGACTTCCCCCCCCCCCCCCCCATCAGGGCCCCCATACATTGCATGCTCACCTAGGCTGCTGCTGGGTGGACCAAGATGGCCACCGCTCCGGGAGCTAGGCCGAAGCCACGGACTTTCCTATGCCCGAGGCAGCGGAGCTCACAATCCGCGGATCACGTAGTGTGCCGAACCGAATATGTTGACCCGTTCGGATCACAAATCAATGACGATCCGTTGTACCACTAGTGGGAAGCCAGGTGTGACTTCCTGCTGTTTCACAGCCGGTGTCCCACTGTGCTTTCAGACTGGTCCCACAGGGGGTTGGTGGGAGTGGCAGATCTTTACCACCTAGACAAGGATTATGGAAGTAGTTACCTGCTCGAAGGAAAAAAACTGCTAATGGGAGTAGCGGAACTTTTACTTTAACAGCACCCGCTACGTTTAGAGCTCATTCCAGGAACGTGTGCGATGGGAATATGGACTGCGCACTGAACTTGTCGGGTTATTCCCGAACAATGAGTGCCACCAGCTGTAGCCGGCAACACTGATCATTGTATTCTGCCTTCCCTCCCCTGCACAATGGGGAGGATTCCCCCTTCCACCTCAAATGTGTGGATGGGGGAATCTAATGCAGATTTTCTTTCGAACCCGCTGGTGGAACGGAAAAAAAAAGAATCCTGTTTGGTCAGCTTAATACACATTACACGAAGGCGCTCCATTGTTGTCACCAAGAAGAAACACTCCCTGAGAAATTCTATTCAGCAAGTTCTAGAGTGTATGTAGACCAGAAGGCTGCAGGAGATCTGCAGCACTGAGATGTAACAAAAGATTGGGGGGGGGGGATGGTGGCAGTCAGTATTGAAGAGACTTTTTTTTTTAAAGTTGGGGAGGGGAATTTTGCTAGCTTGATCTCCCATGTAATGTTATAGCAGACATACAGTTTAACCACTTCAGCTCCAGATGAATTTACCCCTTTCCTGACCAGAGCAATTTTTGCAATTTGGCACTGCGTCGCTTTAACCGACAATTGCGCGGTCGTGCGACATGGCACCCAAAATTGAAGTGCTTTTTTTTTTTTTCTTCTCACAAATAGAGCTTTTCTTTTGGTGGTATTTGATTACTTCTGCGATTTTTTTTTTTTTATTTTTTTTTTTTTTTGCGCTATAAACAAAAATAGAGCGACAATTGAAAAAAAAAAAACAATATTTTTAACTTTTTGCTATAATAAATATCCCCAACAAATTTTATTTATAATCGAATTTCTTTCTCAGTTTAGGTCGATACGCATTCTTCAAAAAATATTATTGGGGGGGAAAAAAAAAGAAAAATCGGAATAAGCGTATATTGATTGGTTTGCGCAAAAGTTATGGCGTCAACAAAATGGGGGATAATTTTATGGTGTTTATTATTATGATTTTTTTGGCAGTGGCGGCGATCAGCAGCAATTTTTATCGTGACTGCGACATTATGGCGGACACTTCAGACACTTTTGACACATTTTTGGGACCATTCGCATTTATACAGAGAACAGTGCTATAAAAATGCACTGATTACTGTAAAAATGACACTGGCTAACCACTAGGTGGCTCTGCAGGGGTTAAGTCAGTACTAGAGAGTGATTCTTACTGTTAGGGGCGTGGCTACACGTAACACGGCACTAATGATCGTTCCCGATCTTGGGGAACAGCTATCAGTGACAGTGTCACTAGGCAGAATAGGGGAATGGCTTGTTTACAAAGGCATCCCCCTGTTCTGCCTTTGCCAACCACAATCAGGGGATTCCTGGAAACATCGAGTTCCCGGAACCTGCGAGCACGCTCACGAGGCACTGGGCGGCAAATTTAAAGGGACGTATGTGCCTGCCCGTGCCATTGTGTCGACGTACATCTGCGTGCGGCAGTCGGCAAGTGGTTAATGACAAGCTCACCCATATACTCTGTAATGGCTTAAAGTTTTATTTTATTTAGGACCATTGTCATTTATACAGCGATCAGTGCTATAAAAATGCAAGGGGTTAAACACTACGGGGCAATGAAAGGGTTAAGTGAGTCCTAGGGAGTGATTCTAACTGGGGGGGGGGCTACAAGTGACAGGCAGGAGTAGATCACTGTCCTTTCACTAGGCAGAACAAGGAAATGCCTTGTTTACATAGGCATCTCCCCGTTCTGCCTCTCCGTAATACGATCATGGGCCACCGGTGAGCATCGAGTTTGCCGCTCCCACGGGCACGCTCATGTTGCTTTTCGCAGCTGTGCCATTCTGCAGACGTATATCGCCATTAGCCGGTCAACGAATGGTTAAAACCACCCATGCTCTGTCCTTAAAATTGACACTGTCCACACAGGGTTCCTTGTAAAAGAATGCACACCTGTAAAGAGGTTTTGGCCCATTTGTTAAAATAGCAGCCTGTAAAAGGCTGGATGATGCACCGCGCGGTACTTGGGTTCGGGACAGTATGCCCGTGGGGACCGGCATTTTATTTCAGTAATTAGTCCAGTAATAGAATGGACTTCTGCTTGCCTACATGGAATTAAGGGGAGTTCCACCCACAATTTCACTTTTTAAATATAAATACCCCTGTAATACACAAGCTTAATGTATTCTAGTAAAGTTAGTCTGTAAACTAAGGTCCGTTTTGTTAGGTTGTTACAGCATTTAGATACTTTATAATCTAGAAATAGACCGTGGCCATCTAAAGTGTGGGCATCATGAAGCCAGACTGTATGACTTCCTGGATCTCAGCTTTGCATATCTCGCACATGCTCAGTGCTGCACAAGCAATGTAATAGGTTTCAGTCAGGTTTGCAAGGACTACTGGGAAACATGATGCCTATCCCAGAAACCCTTGCAAATAGCCTTGTGACTTAATAGCCTAGGCCAGTGATGGCGAACCTTGGCACCCCAGATGTTTTCGAACTACATTTCCCATGATTCTCAACTACACTGCAGAGTGCATAGGCATCATAGGAAATGTAGTTCCAAAACATCTGGGGTGCCAAGGTTCGCCATCACTGGCCTAGGCTAATAAGGAGGAGGAAGTAATGAAGGACTACAAAATAAAGGTATTTACATGCAACAAAATAAATACAAATTGTCCATTCTGTACACTATGAGATTAGGGCATGCAGCACAGACAGACATAAAAAAATGGGTGGAACTCCACTTTAATACTTGGTGCACCATCCAGCTCCGTCCACTCGCATGTAAATATCAGAGCCATACACCCAGTGAGCATGAGGGTTTAGGCTGCATTCACACTGTAACCGCGCGTCCTGAGCCACGCATTGCGGCGACAAATGTGAGGCGTTTTGTAGCAGCAAATCGCGGTACAAAACGCCTCATTTTTAACCCCCTTTTTGGAGAGGTCCACTATCTCCTATGCCGAAGCCGCCAGGAAAAAAAGCTTCAGGCGTTCGGCGTGGCGATGTGAACCATCTCCATAGAGGAGAATGTTAAATTTCCCCTCTGGCCTATGCGGCGTCGTGCGTAAAAACGCCTAGATGTGAATGGAGCCTTAGACTCAGACTGGAGCGACTTGGATTCTTTTCACACTTGTGCGACTCTTCACATCAGTCGCATGACATGTCATACCCAATGATAACCATTCATATCTGTGTGACTTCTTCAAAGTAGTCCATGCATTACTTTAGTCCGACTTTGTTTTGAGGTTCATAGCCCTCAAGTTTACACACGCATTGCCTGAAATCGCATTAAAATTACAGTGGCAAAATCGCAGCAGTGTAAAAGGTGTTCAGTCGCCTGGCAAGTATCGTTCCATTCAGTGCAATTGAACTGTTCTAATCGATGCGTTTTAAGTCGCTCCGAATTAGAAAAGGGTTCCTGCACTACTTGGGGGCGACTTCGGAGTAGCTTGCATTGACTCCTATTAAAGAAGCCATTTGCAAGCCGCGCTGTGTGGGGCGGTTTCAGAGTCGGGCGACTTTGAAGCTGCCCCAGTGTGAAGCAAGACTTTGTAATCATCAGCCTGCTGAACAAAATAGACCGGACTCACGGCTGTGTTCTTGTTTTTACCCGTTATGGGACACACCCAAGGTCTTATCTGGTTAAAGCTCATGTAATGCTTAAAAATATATAGATACCAAATCCTGTCCACAGCTCTACTTCAACAGCATTTGAGATACTAGGAGTGTATTTATTTTTAGCTGGTTGATTGGTTCATAGACTTGAGCTGGCCAAACACATATACGGTAGATCTAACAGATTCCTCCATCCACGCTACATGATTTTTTTTAGTTGAAGGGGGCAGTGGACACAGTTATAGGCAGGGCTGCTCTCTTAGTGTCAGTGTCCTCTACCACCCTTCACATCACCTCCCCCTCCTCCTGATCCCTGCATTCTGCGCGCAATGCACTCCTGATCACTGCACTCCCTTGTAATACTTTTATGTCCTCAGAGTTTGCGATCTACGTTTGGGGTTAGGCCGAAGCCCCACTGTAATGTCCACGTCATCTCCCCAACTGTAATGTTCACATCTCTCCCCCACTGTAATATCCACATCTCTTGCGTCAGTGCACCACTCTGTGAAGCTCACCTAGGCCGCCGCCGGGTGTACCAAGATGGCCGGAGCTAGGCCGAAGCCGCGGCCTTTCCTATGGCCGCGGATCGCGTGGTGATCCGAACGGGTCGCCGCATTTGGATCACGGATCAATGATGATCTGTTGCACACCTAGTGTTGTTCAAGTAGATGTCCATCTATCTAAGGTTGCCTACCCCTGCTTTTAGTAGGTGTTCTGTCCCCATGAGACCTCCGTGATAAAAAAAATTGAGAAAAGCTGGTCAAAGATATTATTATTGTATAAATCTTTCCATCAGTCTTGGGTTGCCATTTTCCAAAAGGACATGATTATTATTTTATAACGCACGTACAGATAAAGATGGCGCAGAGAAACCCATTAGTCCACTTTATAAATTAGAGTTGTATGGCGTGACCTCCTAAGAATGTTGACAATTCTGCTTGTACACCTTTTGAGGGGCAGGAATGTTGGAGTGTTGCCTGTTTTCTGAAGACGGAGTAGAGAAGCACATTTTGATGAAGCTCCATAAATAACAAATTGTGTAGTAAGAAGTTTGTAAGAATTTCTACCATTTTTTGCTTCCACGCCTTCAAATGCTTGATGTGATCGTCTGATTTTGGCTCTTTCGGTGGCTCTTTCGTGACCTGATGAACCTGGGCCATTACCTTGTCTGCAGTGCAGTACAGGTGAAAGTGCTGTGCTAGGTAGAGATCAGGCCGGCTTGCACGGTTAGGTGTGGCCGGTGCCTGAGAATGTTGATATGGGAGTCCCCGAGTCTCTTAGGATCTCTCTGCTCCCAACAAACAAACTCATCAGTGAGTCACAGACTGCGGTTACAGCGTGAATCATTCAAAAGTAATGTAACTCCCTACATTGGGTAGCATGAAGAGCATGGATGATGTATGGACTTGTCCTGTGACTGCCATGTGATCGTGCCGCTCTTGTAAAGAATCTCTATATACTGTACATATAACAATATGGGATGGGTTGTATAGACATGATGGCTCGCAATACAAGAGCTCAAATCGCTGCATTGCTTTGTGCAGAATAGAAAGAACCCATCCTTGGAGAAATGCTGAAAGACCATAGGGTGTGTCTCCCCCCCCCCCCCCCTTTAACCACTTAAGACCCGGACCAATATGCAGGTAAAGGACCGGGCCCCTTTTTGCGATTCGGCACTGCGTCGCTTTAACTGACAATTGTACGGTCGTGCGACGTGGCTCCTAAACAAAATTGGCGTCCCCCCCCCCCCCCCCAAATAGAGCTTTCTTTTGGTGGTATTTGATCACCTCTGCGGCTTTTATTTTTTGCACTATAAACAAAAATAGAGCGACAATTTTGAAAAATATCCCCCAAAAATATATAAAAAAAAACGTTTGTTTTTTTTTTCCTAAAAAAAAAACACAATAAGCGTTTTATCAATTGGTTTGTGCAAAATTTATAGCGTTTACAAAATAGGGATGGTTTTATTGAATTCTTATCAATATTTTTTTACTACTAATGGCGGCGATTGACACATTTTTGGGCCAATTTTCACAGCAAAAGGTGCTATAAAAATGCATTATTTACTGTGAAAATGACAATTGCAGTTTAGGAGTTAACCACTAGGGGGCGCTGAAGGGGTTAAGTGTGACCTCATATGTGTTTCTAACTGTAGGGGGGCAGGGCTGGATGTGTGATGTCATTGATCGCCTTTCCCTATATTGGGGAACAGACGATCAATGATGGCACCACTGTGAAGTACAGGGAAGGTGTGTTTACACACACCTCTCCCCGTTCTTCAGCTCCTGTGACTGATTGCGGAACTCCGGTGGCGATAGGGTCCCGGGGCCGCAGAGCTTCGGACCGGGTCGCAGGTGCGTGCCTACGACCCACGGCTGGGCATTTAACAATCGTGTACAGGTACGTGATTTTGCCCAGCCGTGCCATTCTGCCGATGTATATAGGCGGTCTTTAAGTGGTTAAAGGGTAAAGGTTTATGTTTATTTATTTTTTATGTGGCCCTCGCCCTCCTCTGGTCCTCCTCCCATTCCCTTATTTTCTGCTTTTAAAGCGGAGATCGACCCTAAAGTTGAACTCGTAGGACCCCCCCCCCCCCCCCCTCAGGTGTAACATTTGGCACCTTTCAGGGGCCATACAGTCTGCGGGTAGACTGTGGACAGAACGTCAGTTGTTGTCGTCGTCCCCCCCCCCCCCCCTTGTTCTGGGAAACACACGGCTCCCAGAACACAGCGGGGACTAGTCGGAACGACGCAGCGCGATATTTTTATTATGGTGGAGATCCGCTAAACATCTAATCTTTTATAGATACAAACCGGCCCTTTTGCAGGCAATAATAATGCTGATGCAGTCCACGATGAAATTGAGTTTGACACCCCTGCCCTAGAGAATAAAATGATGATGGTTCCAATTTTTGTTGTCGCGATATTGCTTCACAGGTCTAGGAATTTTATTTTTATTTTTTTTCAGTAAAAACCCATTACAAGTTAAAGCGGAGCTCCACCCAGGAAAACAACATTTTGCCATGTTGTTTAAAAAAAAAAAAAAAATACTCACCTGAAATAGCTGTTGCTATGCGGAAGTCCGTAATCTGCCTCTTCCACTCCGCGGTGCCTTTTCTTCTTCTCCTTCTCCTTGTGAATGGGGCGCGCTGCTTTCTGGGAACTGTGTGTGTTCTCAGAGAGCAGCGCGCCCATTCACAAGCCAGTGTGAGACTCACGCAGGCGCACTAGAAAATGAGCAGTGAAGCCGTACGGCTTCACTGCCTGTTTCCCATAGTGTGAATGGCGGCGCGGGACCCGGAGCGATCGTGGGACCGGCATCGGGGGGGCCATCAGCGCGGGCGCCTAGGACAGGTAAGTGTCCTTATTTAAAGTCAGCAGCTACACTGTTAGTAGCTGCTGACTTTAAAAAAAAAAAAATTCGCGGCTGGAGCTCCTCTTTAATTTTAGGGGCACAAAAACGCAATAAATTGCCCAATGTTTTGGATAAAAGCCGAGGGTTGCACCGAGTAGATACCCACCATGTCAATGCTTAAATTTATTTGCACCCGTGACATGGCACCATCATTTTCCATAGGCGACACTTTAAAGCCCCCCCCCCCCCCCCCCCCCCTATAGGTCATCAGTTTAGCATTATGAAGGAGGTCTGGTGCTAGAATTATTGCTCTCATTCCGGTGTGCGCGGCCATATGTAACATGTATATTGCAATCTGTACCTGTGTGCATGTGGGGCCTCATTTTAATTTGGGGGGGGGGGGGGGATTAAGTGCTTAGGTGTACATCGCACTGCATTCTTTGGGTGGGCAAACTATCAACAGGGACCTGGAGGTGACGTCACTTCCGGGTCAATAAGAAGGGGATGAGAGCGGACGTGCGTGCGCGCAGCATTCGAGCGGCAGCACAAAATGTTCTTGTCGACATTGCCACCTGGCACCTTGGGTTTGTCAAGCTCTGAGTTATATATTTTAAGTTCCCAAGTAGAACCTCAGCCTAATTATTTTCTTGTTTTGATGTTTCGGATTGTGAGAGGGTTAGAACCCCTGTCTGTGTGGTCTTTAAATTTATTTTATTTTTTGTCTGTGACCCATTTTCTCTTTTCTGAGCCACTTTGACTGAAGCTCTTCTTAAATAACAGTAAATGATTGTGTGGGTGGGTAAGTAAATAGCTTTTTAGTGTGGTCATAATCCCAGCAATGTCTCGGCTTGTCACTTCTCTGTGAATATGCCCCAGGCTCTGACTAGAAGTCTGATCTATAGCTGCTTGGTCTTTCTGTATAGCTAAGAATACAGAATAATAATACTGTACATGGAAATCTTCCAAAGGGAAAGTGTTTTTTTTTTTCATTTAGCTCTCCAGAACTGGACAGCAACTTCCATCTGTGTAATTATAGTGTCTATGAACCACAAAGAGACATCTGCTGAGACTTACACATGTGTCTTTGTCAACTCGCAATGTTGTCCTCTTAACCACATCCCGTCCGGCCTATAGCAAAATGGCGGCCAGGCTGTGGCTTTCCCGTTCTGACTGGACATCATATGATGTCCTTCAGAACATGCCACCCCCCGCGGCCCACAGGATAGCGACCCGACACAGCGCATTTCCCATCACCGTGAAGAACCTATGATGTAAGTGCAATGATTATCGGCGCGGCCCCACCAGTGATGCCTTGATACATGCGAGTGCCTCATTAGTGTGGCCGGATGGTGACCAAGATAACAGCAGCCATTGGGGTCAATTCACAAAGCTTTATTTTCAGATTGCCGGTGTTATTTTAACGATTTTGCACGTTATTGAAGCTAGTTCAATTCACTAAACGATTTAACGCTTTGAAAAATCATCAAATAACGTTTCACTACACAGAACCGATATTTTAAGGTGTGGATCCTTATTTAACGATTCGATCGTTATTTTAACCACTTGCTTACTGGGCACATAAACCCCCTTCGTGCCCAGGCGAAATTTCAGCTTCCGGCACTGCGTCGCTTTAACTGACAATTGCGCGGTAGTGCGACGTGGCACCCAAACAAAATTGGCGTCCCTTTTTTCCCCACAAATAGAGCTTTCTTTTGGTGGTATTTGATCGCCCGTGCGGTTTTTATTTTTTGCGTTATAATGAAAAAAAGAGCGACAATTTAAAAATATATATATATTTTTTACTTGTTGCTATAATAAATATCCCATTTTTTTTTTTTTTTTTTATATTTTTTTTTCTCAGTTAAGGCCGATACGTATTCTTCTACGTATTTTTGTAAAAAAAAAAAAAAAAAAATCACAATAAGTGACTGCTTTGCGCAAAAGTTATAGCACCTACAAAATAGGGGACATAATTATGATTTTTTTTTTTATATTTTTTTTTTACTAGTAATGGCGGCGATCTGCGATTTTTATTGGGACTGCGATATTGCGACGGACACATCGGACACTTTTGACACATTTTTGGCGCCATTCACATTTATACAGCGACCAGTGCTATAAAAATGCACTAATTACTGTATAAATGTGACTGGCATTGAAGGGGTTAACACTAGGGGGTGAGGAAGGGGTTAAATGTATTGCCTGGGTGTGTTCTAACTGTATGGGGGGAGGGGGGTGACTGGGGGAGGTGACCGATGCTGTCTCCCTATGTACATGAGACACAGCATCTGTCACCTCACTGACAGGACGTGAAGCTCTGTGTTTACACTCAGAGCTCCACGTCCCTGCTGTCTCACCGACGATCGCGTGTACCTGACGGACATCGCGGCCGCCGGGTACACGCATCGTATCCTCGGTGATGCGTCGGGACTGTTTTTCCCCGCCGCGCGCCACCCTGTGGCGCGCGCGGGGAATTACAAGCAAATCACGTCCAAAGACGTCAACCCGGCGCCTCAGGTCTGCGCTGTTCACGTCTTTGGACGTGATGCGGGTTTGAAGTGGTTAAAGAGTCAAATCGTTAAATATGTACAGAAGTGCAATTCACAAAGATTTTTTTGACAGTTATCGATCGTTAAGCAATTGTTAAATTAACACCTCCCTCAGGGTGGCGTTATGACATTTCCCAGGCGATATTTTGTTGTTAGAGGAAGCTTTTGGCGATTTTTGTAGTGTAGTGAAGTTTTTAGTAGTGTTGGGCAAGATGGGACCATGCTCTATTTGAACTTAAAATTATCCAGAGGCGAAGAAGAACATGTTAGCATGTTGTTCAGATTTATAAATGTGTATTCCGTTCACATACTATTTTGGATGACTTTTCTGAAACCCAGGTGATAGCTAAATTCCTTCCATCCTTCCTTCCTTCCGCATTATTTTAACGATCTTAGACCTTACAATAACTCTTGAGTAGTTGGCATAACGATTGGATAAAGAGTCAGTTGTTTGCTAGCGTTAAATAAGGAGTGGTAATTTAACAACTGAAGAAAACCAATAAGGTTTCTCTTTGTGAATTGACCCCATTGTATTCTCATGTACGTGGTGTGTGTTTTTTTTATTTAAAAAAAAAAAAAATTATATATATGTTGAGCCCTGCATACAAATATAAAGTCCTGACCTACTAGCCGGGGGCCTCAAGTGTTACTCGCCATCAGTTTCCCTGCCCAACCCCTAGCATGTCCCGCCCCTAGACACGCCCTCATAAATTATCTCATGAAATGACACATAAATGTTTTATGCAGAACTAAGTTATAAAAATATTAATAACAACTTTATCCATGGCTAAAAATGCAGCCTGCCCATGTCTAACCGTGCAGCCATGTATCCCCACTGCAGCCAACCTGTGCTGGGTAAGAGAGAGGAGAGGAGGAGCCGCTGCCTGGTTGTTCAAAGTACGGGGAACATAACGGCTTTCAATTCAATAGCTGTGTTGCCTGCCGGGATGGAAGGTGTCAGGGCCATATTTAACAATGGGCTAAAGGGGAAGCTGCCCTAGGCCCAGTCATTGTTGTGGGGCCCAAAGCAGCTGCCCCTTGACCCCTCACTGTCGGCAAATAAGTTGGTAAGTGGATTGGGGAGGGCCCAAAAACAATGTTTTATCAGGAACCAATCAAAATGTAAAGTAGGCTCTGGAAGGGGTGGGGGCCAGGGAAGGCACAAGCCTAAAGCGGAGGTCCGCCTAAAAAAAAAAAAAAAAAAAAAAATGTTATTATAAGCCAGCAGCTGCAAATACTTCTTCAGCTGTTGACTTTTAACAAATGGACACTTCCCTGTCCTGGTTGCCCGTGATGTGGGTAGCCAAAGCCGATCAATTGATTGGCTCTTGGCTGCCCCCGCCGCCATCCTCAGTGAGGGAATCAGAAAGTTGCGGCTTCACCTCCTGGTTCCCTACTGCACATGCACGAGTCGTGGTTCGCGTCCTAACTGGTCCCTGCTGTCTTCTGGGTCCTGTGCATTTCCCAGAAGACAGTGGGAGAAGGGGCGTGACCACAGCTGGAGTCTATGCCCAGAAGTGGGTGTATTATACAGGTATCTGCAACCCCCTCACCCCAATTTTTTCCTTCTAGTAAACCCCCCCCCCAATTTTGGAAGCTGTGCCACTAACAAGAGGGTATCGTCACAAAGTCCAGGATCAGGACTCGTGGATCTCCCTGTATATTGTTCTCTCAATATTTCTGGGGTGACTGTATTCTTGTGTTCTGGTCCCTGTGTGTCTCTTCCCTCGTTGGTCTCTTGCTGTGTTGGATAGAACTCTCTCCATTGCTGCCAAACATCTGGGTCCTCCTCCTCCCTCTTCCACCCTCTAATTATGGCCAACCGTCTGCAGCACAAAGGAGAAGTGACTGGGCCTGAACACGCAGGCTGCGGGTCGTACACATAATGTAGGCCCATGAACAGGGAACTAAGCGATTTTATTTTTTCCTACCCACAGGCTGTCATTACGTTGCCAAATCAAGCTTCTCTTCACCAGTGAACTTAAATAGAATGTGTTACTTGGCATGGCTGCGCAGATTCCCACAACATGCAGAAAGGTCCTCCTGGAGGGAGGCCGAATAGATTTTTCTGCAGCACGCAATTTAAACACCCCCCATCCCAAGTCTGAGGATTTTGGAGTAATTACAGTGAGAAATCTGGGATGGAAGGGAGCTCATGTGACCGTGAAAGTCCAGCCTTTTGGATAGAGTGGGGAGGAATTGGAACCTCTGCCAGGTTTTTACAGTTACTTGGGGATCCATAAGATGTTTACTTTCACTTCTTGATCTGCTGACAAGTCGGGAAATCTACAAACTAGGGCTGTTACTGATCAAAATTTTTGTGTTCGATTAATCGTTTTGTTTTTTAATCGATTAATCAACTAATTTTGATTAATTATAACGCACATACAGATCCAACTACATTTAGCTGCTCTTCTTGCAGGCCGATTCCCAGTGCAGCTCCCAACCACTGGGAAAATGGATAGCAGGATACAAAAAACACACAAAGGCAGCGCTCAATGGGAATAGCATTACAACTTTTATAGTCTTCAAGTAGGTAACTAAATAAATATTGCACTGGAGACAAAATCGATGTAGCTACATAAACTGTAAAAATGGTGTGAGTAATATCAAACGTAGCAAAAGCAGTCATAAAAACATGTAGCTAAGTATGATACTGGTATAAAAATGTGTACAACAATACCACTGCTGAATCCAGATGAGGAGGGGTTAACATCAGTCAGTCGGCATGTAGATGTCTCATGAAGGGAACTATAACAACCCCCAGTGGATGGTTGTAGAATCCCAGGGTGATAGAGGGAAGTGAAAGAGGAAGTAAAAGAGGGAAGTGTAACAGCCCTTGCGTGTGGCAGATAGTAAGGCCCGCCGGCATGCAGATATGAAGGCACAGCAAAGGAGCCCTTCAGATGGACACGGCAAGCCCCGCCGATGTCCGTGACGTCACCGCATCTCTGATGGAACTCCCTGAAGGCCCAGAAGCCGGCGGAGAGGTGAGTACCAATCAAAAGAATTTTAATCGATCAAAAAAATTAAAGATTATTCGATTAATTAAAAGTTAATTTGCACAGCCCTACTACAAACGCAATACAGACTAAAAAAAAAACCGAAAATGTTGTTCAGGTAGAGTAAGGGGCATGTGGAATCCTCATCTGTGAAACCATTATTGGCCAGAAGTTGGGGGAAATATCTTTTTAGGTCCAGTTCACACAACGTGCAGTTCAGTGCGTTTTTTTTTTTTCCCCTGCATCAAAAACGCACTGAAAGTAGGTTATATATTTTTTATGGTTATATATTGCATAGTTCACACCAGTGCTTGCAGTGCCAGTGCCAAAAAAAGTAGACAATGCACTGTACTGGAACGCTGTAAAAAAACATCAAAATCGCACTGGAACACACATGTCCTTAAGGTTAAGAAAAGAGGGGAGAAAAATGCACTGGAACATGTGCAAAACACGCAGTTTTGCGCGGTCCTCTGGTTTCCTAGCCGACGGCGGTGGAACGCACGCCGGCTTTACAGCTAACGACCGCAGCTCTCTTCATTATCCCTATAAGCCTACAGGCTCAGTGCCGGGATACGGGCACCACCAAAAGAGGCCACTCGACACTGCAATTTTATTTTTAATATATTAAACCGTTTTACACTATGGAGATTGTTTTCTCTCTTTTATGATGCCCGCGCACATGTCCATCAAGTGTTATCGGATCGTCCATGTTAAGCAGTTGACTCTTAAAGCTCAATTGACCTTATTTTAAATAGGTCAACATCATCTGGTAAGGAGCCATCTATCCTCACTTGTGGTGATCTTTTCTGGTGAAGGTGGAACCAACATTTGGAAGACCTTTTGAGCACGGAGCACTTTAAACTTTAGTTTTGCACACTATTGCTGGTGCAATAGTTTTATATATGGACTTTAGACAATATATTGTCCACTGCACATTGCATTAATTGTTTGTATTATCACAGTTTTGTTGTCTGTTGCAATTTACTTCCAATGCATGTGATTGCTATATTCAGCTAGTTTACACTGATCATCCTAAGTACCCCACCATTTTTAGCACTTTTGTATATGTATATCTATATATATAACATCATTTCTTCAGCGCCCCTTTCCCACTCGTACACAAGTTATAATCCAGCACTCTGTATTATCTAGGGAGCAGCTTTCACTTGCAACCAATTGCACCCCCCCTCCCCCCTTTTCCTATTTTTGGCGCGTGGTTCCCCTCAATTCTAAAACGCGCAGTTATTAAAGCATCTGGAACACCTTTCACACTGGGGTGGTGTCGGCGGTAAAGCACCGCTATTTTCAGCGGCTCTTTACCACCAATTTCGCACAGCTATTCGGCTGCTAGCGGGGCGGTTTTACCCCCCCCACGCTAGTGGAAGAGAAAGGGTTAAAAACTACCACAAAGCACCTCTGCAGAAGCGCAAGGCCGGCGGTATAGCTGCGGTGCCCATTGATTTCAATGTGCAGGAGCAGTATACACACTGCTCCAAAGAAGCAGCTAGCAGGACTTATTTTTTTTTTTTTAGAGCACTGCTCCAGTGTGAAAGCCCCAAGGGCTTTCACACTGGAGAGACCGCAGCGGCTGTTTCAGGTCAGTTTGCAGGCACTATTTTTAGCGCAATAGTGCCTGCAAAACGACCCAGTGAAACAAAAATTTGTTTTGCATTGACTTTAATGGCATGCAATACCGCATGTGACCAGAGGTGGGGGTGCATCGGGAAACCTTGTAAATACTCAAAGGATTTTGACAGCTCGGCTGAATTCTGGAACAGAGTTTTTCCGAACGGCTCCGCTCAGCTATGGTGCCACCGCACCTCAGGCCAAATGCGGTACTGCACACCGCTTTGGCTTGAATCCTGATCATTTTGCGAGAGTCATAATTTTCCAAAATACAGTGTTCGTATTGTGAAACGTTCATTGTCAGTGTTGCTTGTAATCTGAGGTTTCACTGTGTGTGTGTGAGAGAGAAATATATGTATATGTTTTTTTACCACTTCCATCAGCTTATTCCCCACAGTTACAACCTTTTGTACCACCTGCCCCACCCTATTAGATTGTAAGCTATTCTGAGCAGGGCTCCCTAATCTTGTATTTTATTGAATTTATATATAACTGTATTGGCTCCCCCTTTTTTTTTTTTTTATAATGTAAAGCGCTGAGTAAACTGTTGGCGCTATATAAATCTATTATTATTATAATAAATAAATAAATTTATATATATATATATAATATATACACACACACTTTTTTCACACAAATTAAATACGAATACATATGGCAGCGATCATCTGTAGCTTTTAATGATATATGTTGTAATTTTTTTTATTGATAAATTGTTGTATGCTCTTTGTGGCATATTGACAGTTCCCATTCTGACCTCCTCCTGCTCTTTTGGGGAGGAAGGATATTATAGCATTTCTAACCCTCCCTCCTCCCAAATCTACATGTTTTAGAAACTTACTTCAAGAACTGAGTGTCTGATAAAGTGAGGGAGACCAGGTTTAAATTGGCATTCCAGTAAATGAATTGAGTCTGAACATACTGATACTGAAAACACAACTTGCCTTTAGAAATTTCAATATAATTAGTGATAGAGGAAGCTCAGGGGTGGGGTTAGAGCACATCGGAATTCAGAAAGCTCTCCAATTGGCTCTGTAAATTGTTCTTGGATTCTTTCTGAAGTGAATTACATAATATTTAGACAAAAGTAAAACAAGTGAACTGTCTGACTTTTTAGCAGTTGCATAATGTATTGCTTGTTTGTTGCTTGCTAGTTTTCCTTTTACTTATTGATTTTATTTTCTATTACAGGTGAACCAAAGAAGTATGACCCATCTTTCAAAGGCCCAATACACAACAGGTAATACAATGGAGAGGTAGCCTCTCGGTAAAATGGATAATTACATGTTTTTTTGGTGTAACAGTTTTTTTATTTTCCTTTTGCCATTTGGTGACACATTAAAATGTATCTATAGCTAAACCTCTTAAAAAAAAAAAAAAAAGAGGAAGGTTAAAACGCCCTGTGCAGGGATTTTTCTCCATCGGTTTCCTTCACTTCTGTCCGTTTAAACACAACAGGAAGTAAGAGTAATTCTCTCCAAAGTGTAGGAAATGAAAAGTGCCCCCCACTGGAGTATTTTTCCAGTTAATTGCGTTGGGTAAATCGATAATTTCCAAATAAAAAGTCGGTGTACTTGTAAAATATCTATCCTTCTTTTTTTTTTTTTTTTTTTTTTTTATCAAATTTATTTTAATAAAATGCTTTTTGGAGTAAAAATTGAAAGATCGTTTTCTATTTAAAGCGGATCTCCACCCTTATTATATCATTTCTTTAAATACACTGCCGCTGTATGACATTAGAAAAACGGATCTTATTTTTAAGTAAATCTGTACAGTACCTGTACAGTAGTGAGCCTTCCGGTCTGGCTCACTGCGGGAATTTTCCGGGCATTGAGTCCTTCCTTGTCGATGCAGTGCACTCTGGGAGCTTCTCTCCATAGCTCCCTGTGTTCACTGCGCAGCCGTGTGATGAAATATCGCGCTATTTCCTCTGCAGGAAGTGACGCGCGGCATAAACAAAGCAAGGAGGGCGGGGTTTACAAAATTCCCAATTACAACAAGGATAAAGCTATCGTTGCTCGTGCGCATGCGCGAGATCGAGCGGTGGATGCTGGGACATCAGCATCCACCGGAAGAAGGAAGTGCCGGGTTGTGGGCTTATGCCCACAGTTAAAATGGAAACCGAAACGGAAGCTACAATATAAGTTATTATTTGATACAGAATGGCAGCGGAGCGGCCGCGGGAGACAGAAACCGTGAGTTTTGCTAATTAGTGGCATTAACCGTTTAGCTAGCCCCTAAGAAAAAAATGTGTTTTGCGTGGGAGATCCGCTTTAAGGTACATTAATATTTTTTTTGTTCAGCTTGAAATGGAGCTTAGTTATGTAGCTGTATATTCTGCAATATTTAACTTTTTGGTAAACTCATTTAATGAATCCAAGCTCTACATGCTGAAATAACATGCACTGCATTGATGCATTCACAGAATTTTACGTGAACTACCAGCAAGAATAAGTCCTTACACTTAAAGCGCACCAATCATTTCACTTCCATCAACACAGCGCCTGTTAGCGGCATCCACTCACCTGCTGCCGCCAAGACTCTCACCTTGTTGTATCACTGCCGCATCACCAGCCATCCCATTAAAGTAAATGGGACTGTTGGTGGTTTAACATCGGGTCAGAGGAGGAACCTCTGCAGGACAGAAATTACAATTGCTCTTTAAAAATTGGGATTTTTTTTTTTTTATCGCGTTGATTTAAAGTGGAAGTCCATGCAAAAACTCAAATCCCTGCATCTATAGACGCCGCCTATCTAACACTAACCTATCTCTGTAAAGAAGAAATCTGTATACATACCTTTTTTTTTTTTTTAAGCTAATCCCACACTAAGCTATAAATTGATATTAAAAATTCGACTGAGCCAGGTAAAAAAAATTATTGGAGAAACAGTGACTGCATCCAATCACATGCAGTCGCTGTTTGAGTACTCGGACCGATACGGCGGCCTGACAATAATGGCTTGCAGCGGAGATTCCTCCATCACGCTGTTTAGCATGTATAGGGTAATTGCCCGCAGGCTGAATGAGAGAAAATGTACAGTGTATGGCTAGTTTTAAAGGAGTTCTATGGTCGCAACACACATTAATTTTATATCAACTACACTGTAATAACAATACAAACAAGTTCTATTTGACAGTCTGATAGAAGCATAGTACGTTTTAAATCTCCTCTTATATTGTGAGTTCTGCCTGTCTACTGGCCGTGTCTTTCCATAACTTCCTGGATTCCCAGCTTCTCAATGTATAAGGACTACATATCCCATGGTACCTTATGCCTGCAAGCAGTGATTGCTGTACTGAAACTCCTCCTCTCAGCCCCTCTGTAGGTTAGAAGGCAGGTGTTTCGTCAGATTAGATGACCCTTCCGAATGTGTAATGGAAGTGACGTTTTGTCGCCCCCTTCTTGCTAAACGCCACACATCCACTGTAAGGATACAGTGAGAAGGGGGCAAGCAGACATCTTGTTACAGCCACCGGACTTTTGCGTTTTACACTTTTCTCTAGTCGTCTTCCAGGACAGCCTCTGAGACCTTGGGCTCCTCCCTCCGGGACAGGAAACACACACCCCCCATCACTTTAAAAGTACGCCTCCAGAGTTCCCTCTTCAGTTATTTGTGTTTCCTGCCGGAAGGGAAGGAGCACGCACCAGGAACTAGGCTCAGGGCCGTACCTAAGGACTTTTGGTCTGGGCAACCCCCTGTCCTACATGGGAAGGGAGGACAGCCATACCTGACGCTGCCGGACGCTCATAGGAGCTGGACCTCTGGTGATGGGCAGACAACCCCCCGCATCGGTACCTGAGGAGCGGTGGCTCTGGCCAAGGGGAGCTTCCAAGGCGAGAGACGCTGGCGGAACCCCCACGGCGGCGAAAAGGGGCCGAGTGCATCAGCGGTGGTCGGCAGGCGGGAGACGCAGGCTTGGCCACGAAGCGTGCGCTTCCACGTACAGGCTGAGGGGCGGTCTGCGTTCCAGGGGCCGGAAGTGAGGACGAGACTTCCGGCGGAACATCGTCATCAGAGGGCGCCGAGGAGATTCAGTTCCGGTCTCCTGTAAACGGCGAGGCGCAGGGAACAGACACCGGAGCGGGAAGTTCAAAGCGCTCGGCGAGGCCGCAGCTGAACTGCAGTATGGAGGAAGCACAGGCTACAGACTCCAGCGCCTCCCAGGTAAGAGGGTGAGAGCAGGCCTCTTCTTACCAGGTACCATAGGGTATCCTTGTTTACTTTTCCCTCCCGGGGTGGGGAACTTTGGTGGATGGCAGGGCACTTCCCTATGGGTCCTTCACAGTGGTGATATGGATCTGGGTGGTAGTCTAATGACCTGCCTGGTCTTCTCTCTTGTCAGGTCAAATCCCAGGACAGGACTCCTGCACAGACGCCCAAAAGGAAGTGTGCCGTATGCGGGGCAAAATTGGTTCCTAGCTGGAAGAAACCTGTATGCCCCGAGTGTGTCAGCAGCCTAGCTAAAGATACCCAGATGCCCAGTGATCCCATGGCAGAATGTCAGAAGCTGTTTTCCACAGTTAAAAGCGAACTGTCATCCACCTTCCAATCCTTTAGAGGGATGATGGACAGGTTGCAGGGGCCTCCCTCTCTCCCCAGGGCAAGTAGTGCACCGTCGCTGTCCGAAACGGAGGCAGTACGGGAAGGGGAAGATAGGGGAAGTTTTCCTGGATCTGGGTCCCCCTCTCAGGCAGGCTCAGAGTCGGGGTCTGAGATGGAAGATTCCTCCAGGGGGGCTAGGTATAGACTGTCCTTGGAGGACGTGGGGGATTTGCTTAAGGCAATCTATGACACTTTGGAGATACGAGAGGAAACCGTCCTACTCTCAAAGCACGACCAAATGTACCAGGGTAGTGCTCAGAAGTCTCGGGTATTCCCTGTACATAAGTCCCTGATCGACACGATCTTGCTGGAATGGGAGCAGCCGGAGAGGCGTCCTTTTTTTCCAGGTAGTCTCAAACGGAGATTTCCGTTTGAGACTGACGCGGAGTACCCATGGAATAAGGCTCCAAAGTTGGACGCTCCCTTGGCCAGGTTGTCCAAAAAGACAGATTTGGCATTTGACGACATGGGGTCATTGAAAGACCCCATGGATAAAAGAAGTGATGTGCTGCTAAAAAGAGCGTGGGACACGTCCGCGATAGGACTTAAGCCAGCTCTTGCAGCCACGTGTGTGGCTAGAAACCTGGAATGTTAGCTTTCGCAGCTGCAGTCGCATATCTCAGCGGGAACATCTAGGCAACAAATCCTTAAATCTTTTCCCCTGCTTTTTAAAGCAGTGGGTTTCCTAGCAGATGCCTCAGCGGAGTCGGTGAGACTAGCTGCTAGATCTGCAGCACTGGTCAACGCAGCCAGACGAGCTGTATGGCTCAAGACATGGACTGGGGACTCAGCCTCAAAACTCAAGTTATGTGGGCTCCCCTTTTCGGGTGATCACCTGTTTAGGCGCTGGAAAGGTCCCATGATAAAAAATAAATCCTTTCCTGAAAAAAGGAAGAAAACAGAAACTAGGCGTTTTTTTTTCCGGGGTTTCAGGCAGCAAAACGAGAAGGAAACCCGCCCCAAGAAACACTGGTCGGGCCATAAAGGGCGCGGGAGAGGAGGTATTTTATTCAATCCTCCTCAAACCCAGCCCCCGCCCCCCCCCCCCCAAGTCCCAGTGACGCCTGGGTCCCAGTGGGAGGAAGGTTAGGGGAGTACCTTCCACAGTGGGAAAGATCTACTCCAAGCCCGTTTGTATTGGACATAATAAAGAGCGGGTACAGGCTGGAGTTCAGCACCCCCCCTCCCCCTATCTTTTTGGTTACCCAACTGCCCAGAGACCGGGAAAAGGCGGAGGCTCTAGGAGTATTGTTGGGGGACCTGCTGGACCAGAAGGTCCTGGTACAGGTACCCAGGGAGGAAGAAGGCCGAGGGGTATACTCACACGTGTTCGTTGTAAAGAAGCCCTCGGGAAAATTCCGACTTATTCTGAATCTCCGGCCACTGAACAGGTACATAAAGTACAAACGCTTCAGGATGGAATAAATTTTTTCGATAACCAACTTCCTGTTCCCGGGCTGCTTTATGGCAACCATGGACCTCAGGGATGCTTATTTGCACATCCCGATACATCAGGAGTTCCAGAAATTCCTAAGGCTAGCAGTGAAGAGGGGCTCACAGACGATTCACTACCAATTCAAGGCTCTCCCATTCGGCCTGTCATCCTCCCCCAGAGTATTTACCAAAGTACTGGCGGAAGCACTAGCCCCACTAAGGGTCAAAGGGATACTTGTTATACCTTACTTGGACGACCTCCTGTTCATTGCCTCCTCCAAACATCTGTTGGAGAGGGACCTTCAGGAGGCCCGGAGTTTCCTGCAGTCCCTGGGGTGGCTAGTGAATCTAGAAAAATCCCAGTTATCCCCCTCGCAGGAGGTATTGTACCTGGGATGCAGGATTTATTCGGAAGAAAAGAAGATTCTTCTTCCCGAAGAAAAAATCCAAAAAGTGCAACTAGCAGTAGCTCTGCTCCAGACCAACTTGTTGGTTCAGGTCAGAAATGTCATGAGGGTACTGGGGCTAATGTCGGCCTGTTTCCCTGCAGTTCCTTGGGCAAGGCACCACCAGCGCCAACTACAAAACCACGACTGGGACGGCACGAGAGAGAGCTTGGATCTCCCCATGCCCATACCTACCAGGGTCAAAAGGACTCTTTGGTGGTGGCGTTCTCATCCCAACTTAGTGAAGGGTCTGCCTTGGAGTACGTCGGCACCCCTGGTGGTGACAACAGATGCCAGTGCGTCAGGTTGGGAAGCCCACTTGGAGGGGAACTTGGCCCAGGGGTCTTGGTCCCAGATAGAAGCCCGCCGATCCTCCAACCAGAGAGAGCTCCTGGCAGTGCTAAAAGCCCTAGAAGCTTTTCAGTCTCGGGTGGTAGGGCTCCACCTCCAAGTAAGGTCGGACAATGCGACAACAATCGCATATATAAACAAGCAGGGGGGCACAAGGAGCCCCGCTCTTCAGGCCATATCAGACAGTCTGTTCGGTTGGGTCGAAAGAAACCTGGCCTCATTGACCGCGGTCCACCTGAAGGGGGTCCAGAATACTCTAGCCGATTTCCTCAGCCGGCAAACGGTAAACCAGGACGAGTGGTCCCTCAACGGGGAAGTGTTCAGGGAAATAACAGCACAGTGGGGACTGCCGGAGATGGACCTCTTTGCTTCGGGGAAAAACAGGAAGACAGCAAGGTTCTTTTCAATCCACCTTCAGGATCAAGCCGCGGGGATAGATGCCCTGGCCAATCCATGGCACTTCACTCTGGCATATGCCTTCCCTCCGATCAGGCTGATACCCAAGGTTCTCCAGAAGTTCCTTTCGGAACCTACGGACCTCATTATAATCACGCCATTTTGGCCCAAGAGGCCGTGGTTTACCAGCCTGAGAAATCTGGCCCTTTACCCGCCTTGGTTTCTTCCGAACAGAGAGGACCTGATCTCCTTGGGTCCGGTCCTCCATCCACAAGTAGAAAGCTTGAAGCTTACAGCTTGGTATCTGAGGAACAAATGCTAAAAAAGCATGGATTCTCGGACAAGGTGATCAAAACATTAGTAGAATGTCGCAAGCCGGTAACTCGGGCGATTTACGCCAAGGTCTGGAAAAGATTCAGATCTTGGCTGGCCGAGCGAGATCAGGATCAGGCCGACATACCAGCAGTGCTGGAATTTTTGCAAGCTGGGGTGGACCTGGGGTTATCCGTCAGCACCCTGAAGGTGCAAACGTCGGCTTTAACCTTATTTCTGGAGACTCCGCTTCAGCAAAATCTGTTTGTCAGGAATTTTTTCAGGGCCCTTACTAGGTCAAAACCAGTCAAGGTAAAATCTTGTCCCCCCTGGGACTTGTCTCTAGTCCTTGGAGCTCTTGGCAAACTACCATTCGAACCCCTGGAGAAATCTTCCCTAAAAAATATTGTTTTAAAGACGGTTTTGTTAATAGCGATCACTTCGGCCAGGAGGGTCAGTGATCTTTAGGCACTATCCATTCGGGAACCCTTTTTGTTTATTTTTGAGGATAGGGTCATCCTCAAAACAGATCCTAGTTTTCTTCCTAAAGTGCCTTCCTTATTTCATAGGACTCAGGACATTGTCCTGCCGACCTTCCAGTCCCCTGCAGAAGGGGAGGAAGGGGAATCTTTGAGTTCATTAGACGTTAAGAGGTCCCTTTTGATTTACTTAGAAGCCACCAAAGAGTTCAGGTGTTCAGATTCTCTGTTTGTGAATTTTTCGGGTGCCCGCAAGGGCTGTAGGGCATCCAAATCATCTATTGCAAGATGGCTAAGAATGGCTATTAGCGAAGCTTATCATTCAGAGGGAAAACAGCCTCCCCTGGTTAGGGCGCACTCAACCCGTGCAGTGGCAACATCCTGGGCAGAGAGGGCCGGAGCCTCCCCGGAGGACATATGTAAAGCGGCAACCTGGTCTTCTTTCTCTACATTTGCAAGGCACTATCGCTTGGATCTGCTCTTTCAAAAAGAACAAACCTTCGGAAGGAAAGTTCTCCACTCAGTAACCCCACCTTAAAAAAAAAAAAAGGAAAGGGGGTAAGTTTCTTGCTTATCATCTCAGAGGCTGTCCTGGAAGACGACTAGAGAAAACCGGAGTTAGGCTTACCGGTAACTCTGTTTCTAGGAGTCTTCCAGGACAGCCGGAAATTTTTTTTTTTTTTTTTTCCCACCCGGTATTGATATGGTTACGGGCATTGTGGAACTAACATTGTGATAGTATATTATGTCTTTCAGAGTCTTCCGGCATTTCTTGGATAACTGAAGAGGGAACTCTGGAGGCGTACTTTTAAAGTGATGGGGGTGTGTGTTTCCTGTCCCGGAGGGAGGAGCCCAAGGTCTCAGAGGCTGTCCTGGAAGACTCCTAGAAACAGAGTTACCGGTAAGCCTAACTCCGTTTTTTTATTTATTTTTTAACAGTAAAGTGAGTTTATATAATGAAATGCAGTATTTTAAAATTCAACATCTAAACAGTCAGATGGAGTTCTAAGTACTGTAATTTCCCTATATGAACTCTGTTTACTTGTAAAAAGAAGTGTAAAATGCAAAACTCTGGTGGGTGTAACAAGATGTCCACTTGCCACCTTCTCACTCTATCCTGTGGAGAAGTGCGGGGTGTAGCAAGGTGGCGGCGACAAAACGTCACTTCCGTTACACATTCTGACAGGTAGGCCAATCTGATGAAACACCGGCTCTGTGAAATGTGTGACACAGCAGTGCCTCCTCACAGGGTGTAATGACTACATGTCTCAGAATTCTAGGAAGGAAATGTGTGGGGATCTTAACAAAGTTTTGCCAACTCCAAGGTCATTCAGAGTAATAGGAGTAGGTTAGAAATAATTGAATACGATGTGGAAATGAACGCCTTTAACCCCTTTGCTCGCAGCCCCCGTGTCCGTTTTAAGTCGGGGATATGCAATTAGCGGACCTCCAGCTGTTGCAAAACTACAACTCCCATCATGCCTCTGCCTCTGGCTGTCATGCTTGTGGCTGTCAGTCTTGCTTTTGCCTCATGGGACTTGTAGTTCTGCAACAGCTGGAGGTCCGCTACATGCATATCCCTGGTTTAAGCGGTCTTTTAGGCCCAGAAGTTGGGAAGGTCTGCCTGATCACTGTGACTGGCTGTCAGTGGTCCCATGATCATTACTGCAGAAGAGAACTTGTCTGACAGCTCAGTCTCAGTGCTGGGAGTGCACAGTGTTCACACTCTCCGCTCCAAAACCTCTGCTGCTAATAGGCGCATACGTATGCCTCGTGGCCATTTTAAAGCCCGCCCTCTTTGTTGCTGCATTACGTGGGCAGCTAGAGGTTACCCTCCTTGATTTGGATATTTTCCATGTAATTTTCCCACGGCGATTTCTCACCTGGAGATCCTATTTTCAAAATGTCTGCACAATTTCTGCTCTGCACTGTCTGTCTATTTTCCAATACAAGGCTTAGCTGAGCATCCCCCAGGTGATTGTAATGTACTGTGGTACAGACCGTCCATTAGATGTGGTAGGATGCAATTCATACTCATAAATAAAAGAGCTGGAAGACTTTTATTGGGAACAGAAACCGTACAGAGGAAAAAGCCTTTTAGGAAATCATGTCCCTGGGGTTGTCGTTTGGTATTCATTCATTAATTTTAGGTGCTTGTATAGCGCCATCAATTTATTCAGCTATATATAATGTGTGTGTGTGTGTGTGTGTGTGTGTGTGTGTGTGTGTGTGTGTGTGTGATAAATAATAAAATATAAAAATGTGTGTGTGTGTGTGTGTGTGTGTGTGTATATATATATTTATATATATATTGTACATTCATATCGGTCCCTGCCCTCAAATGGCCTCACAATCCAAGGTCCCTATGTCACAGTCCTACATACAAACCGCTTTTTTCCGGGGGGGGGGGGGGGGTCTATTGTTGCTGGTGTTTGTTTGTTTGTATGCCATGGGGTCAATTGTTGCTGGGAGGGATCTACTGTTGAGGGAGGGGTGTTAGTTAGTTTTGAGGGCTCTATTGTTGCTGGGGTGGAAGTTGTCGCTGGCATGGGGTCTATTATTGTGTGGGGGTCTTTTATAAAAAACCTTGGCTTGTAAATACCATGTGGGGGTGTGTGTGTTGTTTTTTTTTTTGTTTTTTTTTCAGGCTGGTCATGTGACTCGTGGCTGCTGTACAGTACGGCTACTGCAGGAGGGACTGGTATTGTCCTCTGACACCCGCTGGGGAGGTCACATGGCCGCTCGGCTCCTCCTACAGTAGCACTGGAAACCAGCCGATAGTCACGTGACCGGCCTAAAGATCACACTAAATCATTATTCACAAGCCTCTTTTTTTTTTTTATATAAAAGACTACTACAGTGTGCTATGCCTATGATAGAGGGGCTGGCAGTGACCATATATCAACTTTTTTATTTGTACTAATGGCGGCGGGGATGGGGGCAGAGACACAGACACAGATCTGACAGGCAGGGAGGAGGGGATGAGGGGAAGAGATGAGAGGCGAGCAGGGCCGCGGATGACTGGGGGACGTACGCTGACCACAGGCTCAGCAGCCCTGATTTTTAATCTGTTTTAATCTGCTTTAAGGGACCAGGATCTTTCTTTCTTTCTCTCTGTAGTGTGGAGGGAAATAAATATGGTTGAAATACAAGGTGATCTAGTTTTGTATTGATGGACATTCAGTAAGTTTGATGTACAGTAACTTTTAGCAATTTTCTATTTTGTGTTGCAGAGGCTGTACGGACATCATCTGCTGTATTCTCATAGTACTCGCCATTATTGCCTATGTGGCTGTGGGAATTGTCGGTGAGTATTCTATACATTGTGCTGTTATTTCATTTTCTCACTGCAGTCTACTGCAAGCTTTATTGTGATGTGGTAGGAAAGCTTTACTGGTAGGCAGGATGTGTGATTTGCATCATCTGAGCTGCAAAGTGCAAGTAAAGCGTGTCCATGATTAACCGACTTTTAATTGAACAAGTTCTTCTCTAAACATTTATGTAATGTAAAACAGCTAATAAAGTCTGATCACCAGCACAGATCTGAGATGTGTGTGTATGTATGTATGTATGTATGTATAATATATATATACATACATACATACATACATACATACATACACACACACACACACACACACACACACACACACACACACACACACACACACAGTACAGAGCAAAAGTTTGGACACACCTTCTCATTCCAAGAGTTTTCTTTATTTTCATGACTATGTGTGTAGACACTGAAGGCATCAAAACTGTGAATTAACACATGTGGAATTATATACATAACAAAAGCGTGTGAAACAACTGAAAATATGTTATATTCTAGGTTCTTCAAAGTAGCCACCTTTTGCTTTGATTACTGCTTTGCACACTCTTGGCATTCTCTTGATGAGCTTCAAGAGGTAGTCACCTGAAATGGTCTTCCAACAGTCTTGAAGGAGTTCCCAGAGATGCTTAGCACTTGTTGGCCCTTTTGCCTTCACTCTGCGGTCCAGCTCACCCCAAACCATCTCGATTGGGTTCAGGTCCGGTGACTGTGGAGGCCAAGTCATCTGGCGCAGCACCCCATCACTCTCCTTCTTGGTCAAATAGCCCTTACACAGCCTGGAGGTGTGTTTGGGGTCATTGTCCTGTTGAAAAATAAATGATGGTCCAACTAAACGCAAACCGGATGGAATAGCATGCCGCTGCAAGATGCTGTGGTAGCCATGCTGGTTCAGTATGCCTTCAATTTTGAATAAATCCCCAACAGTGTCACCAGCAAAGCACCCCCACACCATCACACCTCCTCCTCCATGCTTCACAGTGGGAACCAGGCATGTAGAGTCCATCCTTCACCTTTTCTGCGTCGCACAAAGACACGGTGCTTGGGACCAAAGATTTCAAGTTTGGACTCATCAGACCAAAGCACAGATTTCCACTGGTCTAATGTCCATTCCTTGTGTTCTTTAGCCCAAACAAGTCTCTTCTGCTTGTTGCCTTTCTTTAGCAGTGGTTTCCTAGCAGATATTCTACCATGAAGGCCTGATTCACACAGTCTCCTCCTAACAGTTGTTCTAGAGATGTGTCTGCTGCAAAAGGTGGCTACTTTGAAGGACCTAGAATATGACATATTTTCAGTTGTTTCACACTTTTTTGTTGGTCACAGCAATTGGCAACACTTCTTTTTCTTCTTCTTTTTTTTTTTTTTTTTTTTACCATAAAGCGGAAGTAAACTCATCGATTTTTAAGTTACATTGCTGACGTGCAGGGGTCAAGTCCTGGGGAAAAAAGTGTGGGAACTCCCACCCAAGATCCACTCCCCCACCAAAAAAAAAATGACACGCTCATATGCATAATTATTAAACTGCATGTTTGTTTGTTTTCCGATCCACTATACCTTAGTAATCCTTTGTTACTGGCTGCTTCCTGTATATGGATTCATTGGGTAGTGTGCGGGTATTCCGTCACTTCCGCAATGTCTCCTGGGAGCTTTTGTCATTGTTCCCCGGAGACATTGCGGAGGTCTGACGTGAGTTATCGCGGGATTTAGTAAGAAGCAAGTAACATAAAGGATTACTAAGGTTCGCCTGCCTCTGACAGTGACACGAGCTGGGCATCGCCGCTTAGTGAAGGATTGGGTCGGGCGGCTTGGCTGCTCTCGGCTGCTCTAGTCCTGTAAAGGGAACGGAGTTCCTGCTGTAAAAATAGTGCAGGAACTCCGTTCCCGCAGGACTTGAGCCCTGCTGACGTGTGTTGGGAATGAAACTGTCAAACCATCCAACTGATCACATGTGCAGCATAATAGCAGTTGATGATTAAACCAAGCCCAAGATGGCGGCTTCCTTGGCTGAAAATGATAGGAGGGTTTACTTCCACTTTAATGCAGGAAATGCATTAAGGTAAAAACCTTTTTAGCTTTATACCGCTTTTAAGTGGAACTAAACCCTCCTTTTCTTTACCGCCAAGGAAGCTGACATCTTGGCCTCTGTTTGATATGCAGTTGTAACACCAGCCATTTGATGCTTTGACAATTCAGTTGAGAGTATAAGCAACTGTGAAAATTACCATTCACAGCATGCCTTTTAAAGTTGCAATAGCATTGTTACCACCCCATCTTGGGAAGCTGCAGTATTTGAACTTTACTGGCAGGTTAAGCAAGGTGTTACAATTTTGCAGGGGACTAAATCTAAGTGCAGATGTACGTATAATGAATGATGCAACATAGGCTTATTATTAATTCGTGGTACCATAGTTCTACTTTAAGATACATTTTGATGACCTGAATTTTGAGTTTCCCCAACAATGGTCTGTTTCAACATAATTTCTAATTTTGCAGCCTGGACATATGGAGACCCGAGGAAGGTTATATACCCCACTGACAGCAAGGGGCAGTTTTGCGGTCAAGTTGGAACCCCTAATGAGTAAGTGGTCCATCCATTACAATCAGCTGGTTAACTAGCATTTCTCCAAAATTCAGAGGCCCGGATTCAGAGATGGGCACACGGTACGCTACGCCGGCGCTGCGCGGAGAGAAATGATCTGAATTCAGCAAGCTATTGCTCCCAACTCTGCGCCCGGATAGCGTACATTTCAAAGGCGCAGGCTGGCGTAAGTGGAAGTGGGCGTGATCCACGCTAATGAAGCGTGACCCCATGCAAATGATGGGCCGGGTTCCAGACAAGTACTTAAAACAAACTGCGCATGCGTGGACGTATCCCCGCACAACCACGTCTGAACAACTGCCTAGGATACGCCGGATCACTGTGTACGCCGTGAACGTAACCTACGCCCAGCCAGACCCACGTCGGCCCATAGTCAGACGTCCAACGTACAATACGTAGGCTTGTGTTCCCTGGGCCATACCTTTGCATGGGTTGCGCCTCATCTATGGGGAATAACTTTACGCCGGACGTAAAAATTACGCAAACCGCGTATATCATGTGCCGGTACTTTGTGAATTGCCATATTTCCCTCATTTGCATATGTGAATGCCTAATCAATGGGAGAAGCAACATACGTCCACAGCGGCGTAAGTAAGCTACGTCGGGGTAGGATGTCCTATTTTTAGGCGTGACTTGGTTTGTGACTCTGGCGCACAAATACCGCAATTTCTCTTTAAAACATTTGTTAGCCCAACAAAAAAAAGAAATACTGGGTCCTGTTCCCTTAAAGCATGTTATACAGCGCAGTGCTTGTGCTGTGTAATTTGGTCCCCCGTCAGAAGGAGAGCGACGGGCAATCACGTGATCTCTGAGCGGGGAGAATTAATAAGGTATTTTAGAGGATAAAATACATTTTTACAAGCGAAGGGGATGAATTTTGAACGGTATACAGGTTATACTAGCAGTGGAGTTGGCAGTGCTTGTGAGCACTGCCTTAACAATGGCAACTCCAAGTAGCCAACCTACAACGTTGTTTATTTAGCACAATCACTTTAACCACTTGAGGCCCGCGCTACCGTCGGATGACGGCAACAGCGCGGGCCTGAATAGCCAACATGCCGTCATTTGACGGCATGTCATTCTGGCGTTCCCAGCGCGCGCTGTACAGCGCACTGCGGGGAAGCCCTGTGTTGTCCGTGTCCCTTGGACACGGCCAATCACAGATCGCGGCAAACGGCCAATCAGAGCGGCCGTTTGTGATGCGATCTGTGGGCGAATGAGAGATGATCTCTCATAGATCATCTCTCATTGCCGGCTCACACAGAGACAATGTCCTGTCTCTGGAGGGGAGGAGCCCGATCTGTGTTCCTTCCTACATAGGGACACAGATCGGTCACCCCCCCCCCCCTCCCCCCACAGTTAGAACACACCTAGCATACACATTTAACCCCTTCCTCACCCCCTAGTGTTAACCCCTTCAATGCCAGTCACATTTATACTGTAATTAGTGCATATTTATAGCACTGATCGCAGAATAAATGTGAATGGCGCCAAAAATGTGTCAAAAGTGTCCGATGTGTCCGCCATAACGTCGCAGTACCAATAAAAATCGCAGATCGCCGCCATTTCTAGTAAATAAAAAATAATAATTCTCTCCCCTATTTTGTAAGCGCTATAACTTTTGCGCAAACCAGTCGCTTATTGCGATTTTTTTTTTTTTTTTTTTTACCAAAAATATGTAGAAGAATACGTATCGCCCTAAGCTGAGAAAAAAAAATGTGTTTTTTTTTTAATTGGGATATTTATTATAGCAACAAGTAAAAAATATTGTATTTTTCTTCAAAATTGTCGCTCTTTTTTGTTTATAGCGCAAAAAATAAAAATCGCACAGGCGATCAAATACCACCAAAAGAAAGCTCTACTTGTGGGGAAAAAAGGACGTAAATTTTGTTTGGGAGCCACGTCCCACGACTGCGCAATTGTCAGTTAAAACGACGCAGTGCCGGAAGCTGAAATTTTACCTGGGCAGGAGGGGGGTGTAAGTGCCCAGTATGCAAGTGGTTAAAGCTTGTAAAATGTCTCAGCAAAATGTATTTATTTAAAGCCAAGGCGGCTCTTGCTCGTCCAACCCACTCCCCGTTTCCGGGGCTTCATGCTTTGATAGGGGTATGGATTTTGAGGGGGGACCTCATGCCAATTACAAGGGGGGGGATCAGTGCAGCATGACAGGGGGCCAATTGCAGGAACAGTTCGCTGTGCTGCTCTCCATGCAGCATCTGAAAGCCAGTTCCTCCCCCTCTCCCTCCCACTGGTTTCAGTTACTGGAGGGAAACACGTGAACACAGGGCATTGTTCCTGTAATCCGCCCTACCGCACTGATCGCCCTCCCTGACCTGCCCACATCTGATCGCACTTCCCCGCACCACTGCCGGCTTTCCTCTCCCACCAGGCCCCTGCGGGTACACGGTGGGAAGTGTAGACTGTCGGAGCTGGGAGGGATCATAAGTCAGATTTTTTTTTTTTTTTTTTTATACAATTTTAGTCAATTTTAATTTTCTAAATCGATCTATTTTATTCCACCTACAGAAAAAAGCCATTCTTGTTCTACTTCAACATCATGAAGTGCGCCAGCCCCCTTGTCCTCCTGGAGTTCCAGTGTCCAACGCCGCAGGTAAGTTGTGTGTGTGTGGTGGCTGGGTGTAAGGGAAGGCCTGGGGCGTCGCGCGTGGTTACGGGTCGTGTGCGCACATGACTGACTTGGCGTGTTGTCTGCTTGTCTGAAGTTTTTCTAAATCTATTCAGCTAGAACGTAAACATGCTGGTTCTATCTGATCGGAACTTGCCTCGTTTCCTGCTTATATAATAACAAGATACTCCAAGGGTAGCTGCAGTCAGAGAAAGAGGAGCAGCCAAGCTAAAGCTTTCCATACAGTTTTACACTTTTTTTTTATTTTTTTCCTTCAGCCCGCAGGCTGAGCGAGATAAATCTAAATTTCTACATCCACCTCTAAACTGTGTGGACTAAGAAATCTCCTCTGACGGCTATTGTAAATGGCCACAGTAACCGCAGCTGCCTCAATATCCAAATACTAATGCCGCGTACATACGATCGTTTTTTGGCATGTAGAAAATCAATTTTTTTTTCCAACTTCGTCATTAAAACTACGTTGCCTACACACCTTTGTTTAAAAAAAAGTGCTCTAGCAAAGCGCTTTGACGTACAACACGTGCGACGGCACTATAAAGGGGAAGTTTCATGCGGATGGCGCCACCCTTGGGGCTGATTTAGCTGATTTCCTGTTAGTAAAAGACGATTCACGCTTTTCTGTCTGTTACAGCGTGATGAATGTGCCATCTCCATTACGAATGGTAGTTTTACCAGAACGAGCGTTCCCGCCTCATAACTTCTGAGCATGCTCGTTTTTTTTTTCACGACGAAGCCCACACACGACCATTTTTTACGACGTTAAAAACAACGTGAAAATTTAGAGCATGTTCTAAATTTTTATAGGCCATATTTTACTATGTGAAAAAAATGCTCTGGAGCCCACACACGATCGTTTTTAATGACAGTAAAAAAAAATCGTGTGTATGCAGCATTACTTTTCAGCTGATCATTTTCCAGCCAGGTCAGTCTTCCCATCGCTCAAATTTCTTCAGATTCTGTAGAAATCAGCTGAAATTTTGAATTGTGTATTGTCACACCTCTGACTCAATTGGTGGTGGGCTGTGTCAGACTCCTGCAGAGAGACCACTGCTTACTCATCTCATAGATCACTCCTCCTCACTGCAGACTCCTATTTTTTTTTTTTTTTTTTTTTTTTTTTTTTTAATACAACCATTGGAAATGTTTTATTTCCAAGAAAATGAAGATGAGCAACATGAGCATTTCAGCACTCTGAATTTAACTTATATATATTATATTTTTTAATACATTTTTTTTTGGGGGGGGGGGGATATTTATTATAGCAAAAAGTAAAAAAAATAGGGCTGGGGAAATTAACCACTTCCATACTGGGCACTTAAACACCCTTCTGACCAGACCAATTTTCAGCTTTCAGCGGTCTTACACTTTGAATGACAATTACTCAGTCATGTAACACTGTACCCAAATGTTTGGGACTGTGTGAAAGTTTGAGTCTACAAGCTATAGTGCAAATCATAAAAAATAATCACACCTGATATACTGAAGGCCTCTCTAATTTCTTGAGACCCTAACAAGCCAGGAAAGTACAAATTCCCACAGATGGCACTGAGGCAGGTACTGATGTGCTCCGATGATGCCTGTGTACTGGTGGACACAGGTGGGCACTATTGAGGCGGCACAGAGGGCACTATTGAGGCGGCACAGAGGGCACTATTGAGGCGGCACAGAGGGCACTATTGAGGCGGCACAGAGGGCACTATTGAGGCGGCACAGAGGGCACTATTGAGGCGGCACAGAGGGCACTATTGAGGCGGCACGGAGGGCACTATTGAGGCGGCACAGAGGGCACTATTGAGGCGGCACGGAGGGCACTATTGAGGCGGCACGGAGGGCACTATTGAGGCGGCACGGAGGGCACTATTGAGGCGGCACGGAGGGCACTATTGAGGCGGCACGGAGGGCACTATTGAGGCGGCACGGAGGGCACTATTGAGGCGGCACGGTGGTACTGGTGGGCACACGGTGGTACTGGTGGGCACACGGTGGTACTGGTGGGCACACGGTGGTACTGGTGGGCACACGGTGGTACTGGTGGGCACACGGTGGTACTGGTGGGCACACGGTGGTACTGGTGGGCACACGGTGGTACTAGTGGGGCACAGGTAGTCCTGGGGGCACTGGTTAGTCACTTTTATTCTTTGGTTTTTAGCGCTGACACTTACAGTTCTCTCTCCCTCCTCAAACGTGCGCTGTCTGTGTGAGGAGGGGAGAGTCGGCAATGAGAGATGATCTCTTGTGTTTACATATGAGATCATCTCTCATTGGCCGCACACATCGCGCTGTAAATAGCCGCTGTGATTGGCTATTTACCGCGATCTGTGTCCTGGGGACACGGCCAGCACAGGAGTTCCCGCTGCGCACTCGCAAGCGCGCGCTGGAAATGCCAAAAGGGGCGGCCGTAACACGGTGGGAGAAAACACGGCCTGTTATGAATTCAGGGCTGCGCTGCAGCCGTACAAAGTCGTACGGCCGTCAGCAAGTAGTTAAAGATTAATTCCTTGATTAATCTTTAATTCTTTTGATCAATCAAAATTCTTGACGTCACCGGACAGCTTGGACAGTGAGACTTACCCTGCTGGATACGAGCAAACTGCACCCATTGAATTGAGGTACCTTTGCATCTGTGGAGCAGGAGGATGCATCGGGCTCCATCAGGGGAAGGGGGCAAAAATAACCATCGTTTTCCTGTCCTGAGCAGTTTTGTGAGGACAATTTTTTTGCGATCATGTCTGCCCCAGAAAATGTAAACGATCTGGTATGTCTGTGTGACTGGCTAAAGTGTTGCCTACTTGCCTACTATAAAGTGATTGACCGTGAATATACTAGATCAGTTTTAAAATTAAAGTTAAACTAACTTTCTACATTTTTCTTAAAGTTTAATAAGAAAAAATTACATCAGTGCTACAGTTTGAATTTAAAATGTATTTGTGTGAAGTGAAGTCATGGATTGTGGAAACTAACTAGTGTCGGATGATTGTATATAGTGTATACCACATTTACCACTGACTAATGCAGAGTTGCAATGCAAGGAGATCAGCTAAAAGTACTTGGATCTGTATGTGCATTATAATTAATCGAAATTAGTTGATTAATCAAACACAATTTTTTTTTATCAGTAACAGCCCCCAAAAAAATATATATATATATATTTTTCCACAAAATTGTCCTTTTTTTTTTTTTTGTTTATAGCGCAAAAAATAAAAAGAGGTGATCAAATACCACCAAAAGAAAGCTCCATTTGTGGGGGGAAAAAAAGGACATTAATTTTGTTTGGGTGCAATGTCGCACGACTGCACAATTGTCAGTTAAAGGAGTTGTAAAGGTTCTTCTTTTATTTTCTAAATAGGTTCCTTTAAGCGAGTGCATTGTTGGTTCACTTACCTTTTCCTTCCATTTCCCTTCTAAATGTTATTTTTTTTCTTTGTTTGAATTTCTCACTTCCTGTTTCTCCTCGGTAAGCTTTCCACCATCATCCTAGTGGTGGAAAGTCATTTAGAACAGCTTACTGAGGAGGAACAGGAAGTGAGACATTCAGACACAAAAAACAAAGAAGAAAAACATTTAGAAGGGAAATCGGAGGAAAAGGTAAGTGAACCAACAATGCACTAGCTTAAAGTAACCCATTTAGAAAATAAAAAACAAACCCTCTTCAACCCCTTTAAAGTGACGCAGTGTCGAATCGCAAAAAGTGCTCTGGTCAGGAAGGCGGTAAATTCTTCCCGGGGCTTAAGTGGTTAAATAACAAACATGTTATACTTGCCTGCTCTGTGCAAGAGTTTTGCACAGAGCAGACCCGATCCTCCTTTTCTGGGTTGCCCAGTCGACGCTCCTGATTCCTCCCTTTCATCGGGTTTCCTCACGGAGACCCGCATTACCCTGGGGGAACTCGTGCGGGTGCGCTCACGAGTCTCGCTGCTGCATCAATTGATATAAACTGCAGGACTCGGCCATCGGGATTTTTATTCCCCCCCCCCCCCCTTTTTTTTTTGCCAGTAGCAAAGGCTCCTCCAGGTATTTAATATTAAATTGGGTATTTAATATTAAAATATATATATAAACTTATTTTTTAGGATGTAATGTACTATTGGTGTGTATTTTTTATTTTTTTTTTCATTGGTAGCGATTTTAACATAGATATTACCTTGTGGAATTAGTGGTGACATGATCATTGTGCTGTACATAATGTGAACAGAGCTGTGGGAGTGGCCCAGCAGGCTCCACCCACTAAAGGCTGCCCACAGAAAACTACAGGAGGGGAGGAGACGAGACCAGTCACCCTGCACAACAACAGAGATCAGCAGTGATCGGTCTTTTTATTACAGGAGCTCCTGCACAGAGCCAACACTTCACATTCGAATATTGCACAGATCTGTAAGATTTAAGTAAGAATAGACGTGCATCTTGTAATTTTAGAAAATATTTTTTAATCCTGGAGTATAACTTTAAAGCGGAAGTAAACCCATCGGTTTAACAGTTTCAAAAAGCAGTTAAATTTCCGGCATGCCGGGATTGCCAACTGTCACATTGGTTGTGCTCTCAACCAAACTGTCAAACCATCCAATGGCTGGTGTCATAACTGATCATATGTGCAGCACCACGGCAGTTGAAGATTAAACGGAGGCCAAGATGGCAGCTTCCTTGGCTGAAAATGATAGAAGGGTTTACTTCCACTTTAAACTCTGTTGAATCACGCTCCATCTATACATGTAGTTCTATACGCTATGTTGGCCTATACCCCTGAGTGATTTCACGGCAAATAACTTGGATTTTGGTTCTTTTGACAGATCTGTGTGGAGAAATGTCCGGACCGTTTTCTCACGTACCTCACCGTTGCAACAACACAGCAAAACTTTGACTACTACAAGAAGTTCTGCAGATATGGCTTCAATGACTTCTCCAAGGT
>CM056051.1:498083690-498333690 GCA_029574335.1 Rana kukunoris | reverse complement strand
CTCCTCCTGGGTGGTGTCTCCCTGTGGTGGGAAGAACATACCCCTAGTCACATAGCTTCTCCTGGGTAGTGTCACCCTGCGGTTGGGAGGACGATGCCATGTCACATAGCTCCTCCTGGGTGGTGTCTCACTGTGGTGGGAAGAACATACCCCTAGCCACATAGCTTCTCCTGGGTAGTGTCACCCTGCGGTTTGGAGGACGATGCCATGTCACATAGCTCCTCCTGGGTGGTGTCTCCCTGTGGTGGGAAGAACATACCCCTAGTCACATAGCTTCTCCTGGGTAGTGTCACCCTGCGGTTGGGAGGACGATGCCATGTCACATAGCTCCTCCTGGGTGGTGTCTCACTGTGGTGGGAAGAACATACCCCTAGCCACATAGCTTCTCCTGGGTAGTGTCACCCTGCGGTTTGGAGGACGATGCCATGTCACATAGCTCCTCCTGGGTGGTGTCTCCCTGTGGTAGGAAGAACATACCCCTAGCCACATAACTTCTCCTGGGTAGTGTCACCCTGCGGTTTGTTAGGACTATGCTATGTCACATAGCTCAGACCTCAAAACGAGGTCTGGCGAGGAGCTGGGCTGCCTGGCAGAAGGGGGGCGAGCACCGCCGGCGACCATTGTTGATCGGGAGCTGTTCTCCCAGTGATCGCCTATGGCAGAGTGCATTGAGGTAGAGGAGAGTGGCGGTATCACTGAGTGGTATAGCCCGCTGTAAAGCACAACATTCAACTTTTCTCTGATCTGCTCGGTCTCGCACACAGCCCCGCCTCCTCCTAACCCTGCACCTGTAATAGACAGAATGCATCCCAGCATTGGACCTCCGCATTCTGTCATACAGGGGCGGGGTTAGGAGGAGGCAGGGCTATGTGTGAGAACGAGCAATACACACGCTGACCCTGTGGAGGTGTCTGTAGCTGTGCCCCCGCCCCATATCCTCACGTCTAGGTGCAGCAACAATGAGCGCCCGATCTGCCCGCCATATCAGCAGAATGTTGGCACAACAGACGCTCATTAGCGTGTATCCATGGCGACACCCCGCCCACTCACCTCGCAACCCAGGCCTTTGCTCAAGTATGTGTTAGGTTTGGGCAGACCCCGCCCCTTTGCTGGCAGGCTGTGGGCAGAGCGTGGTCGGAGCATGGAGGAAGCAGTTGGGATGAGTGGATTGGAGAGTGTGATTGATCAGGTGAGAAGACTGGGGCCGCATATATTTGGGAGGCTGTCCTGTATGAAGAGATGACTTCTGGTAGAATTTCCATCTATTCCTACATGACAGTGTCACCTGTATGTGCTACAGCTTAGTGTGTTGGTATAAAGAACAGCCGTGCTGAACCCGTGACGCTGGGGTGTGAGCTCACAGAATATTAGGTGTTCTGCGGGTAGGACAGTCCATGTATTTTATTGGGGACCCCCAAAAAAGAGGGACACTTTTTAAAAATAATGCTGCAGGAAATCGCGTGCATGCGCACAAATGCGGGATATTTGCTGATGCGTGGGGGCCCTGTTTAAAATTGATGGCGCCACATGCATCTGTTAAGCAGCGGCACATTTCTCTTGCTTGTTGCACATGGCACGTGATTGTGCCAGCGTCCCCGAACTTGCAATAATGTGAACTTTCCCAGTGTCCTGTCCTTGGATTGTAAGCTCTTTACAGCAGCCCTCAAAAATTTCACTTGCTTGCTCGCATTTTGGATTTTGAGGGCTGGCGAGGAAGGGCTGCCTGGGAAGCTGGGGGGCTAGCGTCGCCGGCATGCAGGGTTGTATGGGAGTCCTTCTCCCAGTGCTCGTGGTGGAGGGGAAGAGAGGAGAGCACTCGGCCGGATCATCAGAGCGCAGGGAACATCACTCGCGGCTTTCATTTCAATTGCCATGTGTTTCCTGCACTCACTGTCACACACAGCCCCCTGGTCATGAGACTTTGCTAGACAGATCACCCGTCCAATCAAGAGTGAAATGTATCAAAGTTCCCCCTGGGCCAGGGGGCGGGGCTGTATGTGACGCCGAGCGGCGGTAACACATGGCAATTGAAATGAAAGCTGTGATGTTCCTCGGTGCGCTCATCATTACCCGGTAATCCACTTCCTCTTCTCTGTTCCCTGCATGAATGACACATATAGACAGCATGATGGGTACAGGCTGCATCGGTGGACACCGCAGGCTGCATCGGCAGATACGAGCAGGCTGCATTGGTGGGCACAGATAAAGTTGTTATTATTTATTTTTAGAACTTAATTCTGCAACATTTAAGTGTTATTTTATGTGATAATTTATGAGGGCGTGTTAAGGGTGGGGCATGGTAGGGGTTGGGTGGGGCAACTGTTGGCGAGTAACCCTTGAGGCTTGGCTAATAGCGCAGGACTTGAAATTTTGAGCCCTGACATAGCTCCTCCTGGGTGATGTCTCCCTGTGGTGGGAAGAACATACTCCTAGCCATATAGCTTCTCCTGGGTGGTGTCACCCTGTTGTTGGGAGGATGATGCCATGTTACATACTGTCACCCTGTGGTGGGAGGGACAGAGTCCATGTCACATAGCTCCTCCTGGGTGGTGTCACCCTGTTGTTGGGAGGATGATGCCATGTTACATACTGTCACCCTGTGGTGGGAGGGACAGAGTCCATGTCACATAGCTCCTCCTGGGTGGTGTCACCCTGTAGTTGGAAGGATGATGCCATGTTGCATACCGTCACCCTGTGGTGGGAGGGACAGAGTCCATGTCACATAGCTCCTCCTGGGTGGTGTCACCCTGTAGTTGGAAGGATGATGCCATGTTGCATACCGTCACCCTGTGGTGGGAGGGACAGAGTCCATGTCACATAGCTCCTCCTGGGTGGTGTCACCCTGTAGTTGGAAGGATGATGCCATGTTACATACCGTCACCCTGTGGTGGGAGGGACAGAGTCCATGTCACATAGTTCCTCCTGGGTGGTGTCACCCTGTAGTTGGAAGGATGATGCCATGTTACATACTGTCACCCTGTGGTGGGAGGGACAGAGTCCATGTCACATAGCTCCTCCTGGGTGATGTCACCCTGTAGTTGGAAGGATGATGCCATGTTACATACTGTCACCCTGTGGTGGGAGGGACAGAGTCCATGTCACATAGCTCCTCCTGGGTGGTGTCACCCTGTAGTTGGAAGGATGATGCCATGTTACATACTGTCACCCTGTGGTGGGAGGGACAGAGTCCATGTCACATAGCTCCTCCTGGGTGGTGTCACCCTGTAGTTGGAAGGATGATGCCATGTTACATACTGTCACCCTGTGGTGGGAGGGACAGAGTCCATGTCACATAGCTCCTCCTGGGTGGTGTCACCCTGTAGTTGGAAGGATGATGCCATGTTACATACTGTCACCCTATGGTGGGAGGGACAGAGTCCATGTCACATAGCTCCTCCTGGGTGGTGTCACCCTGTAGTTGGAAGGATGATGCCATGTTACATACTGTCACCCTGTGGTGGGAGGGACAGAGTCCATGTCACATAGCTCCTCCTGGGTGGTGTCACCCTGTAGTTGGAAGGATTATGCCATGTTACATACTGTCACCCTATGGTGGGAGGGACAGAGTCCATGTCACATAGCTCCTCCTGGGTGGTGTCACCCTGTAGTTGGAAGGATGATGCCATGTTACATACTGTCACCCTGTGGTGGGAGGGACAGAGTCCATGTCACATAGCTCCTCCTGGGTGGTGTCACCCTGTAGTTGGAAGGATGATGCCATGTTACATACTGACACCCTTTTTCATTTATGTTTGAATGTTCTCAGAAATGTAGCATGCACTAAGTATAATGTATTATGTTTGGTTCTGCAGTCACCAGAAGGTGCTTCCCAGCTATTAATATTAAGAAAGGAGTGATTACTGTTGGCAATGAAACAACATTTGATGATGGAAAAGGTGACAAACAACGCAATGTGTCTGACCTGGTGGAAGGAGCCAAGTAAGTACAGAGACAACCAGCCCTAATGGTCTAACCACCCGGGCAGCCGTTCTGTCCTGGTACTTTATCTTTTGTGTGCTCACAATGCTTTCTGTATGTGTAAATCTTTCATAACAAAATTGTTCCTTTATTCACCAAGAACACTACAGTTTCTCCTTTTCTGTTTAAGTATGACTTCTCTATAAATGAGTTATCGGCTCAAAAAATAGAACATCTCCTGTATTCTTTAAGATTTTCAGGGTCAGTGCTAGAGATTTATGAATCTTTGTTAGGCTTTGCACTGTCATTGATCAAAACAAGTTGATTTATGTATGGCAGACCGATGTTAATTATTAGAGAGGAACAATGGCAAGTGACATGTAAGTATTGTCAGTATGCCTCCGAACATATCTCAGATGGTGTGTGTGTGTGTGTGTTTGTTTTTTGTTTGTTTTTTCAGCCAAACCCATTTTAGATTTTTATTGTCTCTGCCCTTAAAGTGGATGTAAACCACTCTCATCCATTCTAAACTACTGCCATAGTGCTGATCTATAAGGATATAGATGCCTCCTGCATGTATCCTTACCTGTCAAATGTCTCCCCTCTGTCCATGGGCGTCCGCTCCATAGAGCAAGGGGGATCCTCCCCCCCCCTAGAATTGCCAGAGAGAGCCAGGAGCAGGGCCGATTTAAGCGGTGACCCTTATTTAGAGTGCCTGTCCCTCTTCTGGAATCAAATCCATGTGTCCCCCCATTCCAAAAGGTTCCTCTTTTAGACCTGAAATAAATATACTGTCAATATAGTGTAGTGTTTCAGTCAAGGGAAATAGGTGCTGTGTAATGTAAAGGGGTCCAGTGGGGCAGGGTGCTGTGTACTGTAAAGGGGTCCAGTGGTGCAGGGTGCTGTGTAATGTAAAGGGGTGCAGGGTGCTGTGTAATGTAAAGGGGTGCAGGGTGCTGTGTAATGTAAAGGGGTGCAGGGTGCTGTGTAATGTAAAGAGGTCCAGTGGTGCAGGGTGCTGTGTAATGTAAAGGGGTCCAGTGGTGCAGGGTGCTGTGTAATGTAAAGGGGTCCAGTGGTGTAGGGTGCTGTGTAATGTAAAGGGGTCCAGTGGTGTAGGGTGCTGTGTAATGTAAAGGGGCCCAGTGGTGCAGGGTGCTGTGTAATGTAAAGGGGCCCAGAGCTGTGAGGAGCTGTGTAATGTAAAGGGGTCCAGAGGTGCAGTTGTGGAGAGGGCATGCACAGTAGTGACAAAGAGATGTTGAAAGATGCAGGGGGCACAGTGGTTTTTTTTTACATAACGTGGGGAGGGGGGTGCTTTTAACCCCCACCAGCGGTCGAAGAAAGGGTAAAATGCGACTGTGTATTGCCGCTGCCGAAGCGCCCCCCCCCCCCCCTCTGAAAAACTTTCAGCGGCTGCCCGTGCCTCTGTGTTATGAGATTGTGATGTCAGTAGACTCCCCGCCCTCCTCTACACTCCCCTTGTCAACATGCATGTTTTCCTATGTATTTCTTACACTGAATTCTGCTATGATCACTAACATCCAGTCAAAATCCAGAAAAGTAACCACATAACTTCAGAAACGGAACGGGGGTGGGAAATTAAAAATTATGCCTGTCTGAAGCTAGTGCATGAGATATGTAAATAACCTGTCACTCACAGCAAGGGGGCAGAACGGACTAAGGTTTTTCTCTGTAAGTCCGTTTTATTTCACTGAACAATAAAAGAGGATTGCTCCGAGCTGGATTAACTCTGTGTGGCAAGACTGGGCACAGATGATAGGAAATCTTTTACTGCACGTTGTGACAGCAAACAAATACAACATGTTGGGTTCATATCTACTTTAAATTCTTAGAACTCCCCAAAAAAATAAAAAATGTCTGGAGTTGTGATTTTAAAAAATATACTGAACTTTGGTGCCTCTGGACATGAGAGTTGCAGTAGATGGGGCGGCACCAAGCCTACAAATCTGCAAATTGTGGTCATTTTGAACCCCACTTCTGAACATTGTGGCCAAGATCTATATAGGGCAGGGCTGACGGGAATTTCCAGAGGCGTTGGAATCATTATAGTTTAGTAAATGTAAAAAATATTTCTCTGTTAATACAGTTAAAAGTTTAGCTGTGAATATAAAGCAGCAGCATGTCTTCAATAATGCATGCTAACATGACTTTATACTAAATATAACTGCATGACAAAATGGACGCCGATTGTATAAAAGAGATTATTATTCGCGTGTGTGTATTTTGATGTCTCAATACGACCCCCGATCTTTACCTATACTGTATTACGTTGTGTATTTATAATTGATCATCTGTTCTGTACAGGAAGGCCAACGTGGTGCTGGAGGCCCGGCAGGTGGCTATGAAGATCTTTGAGGATTACACTGTGTCCTGGTACTGGATAATCATGTAAGAACACAGTTACCCTCTCGGGGAATATACCTTATTATTATTATTATTATTAATATTATTATTTCAGGTACTTCAACGCAGGGCTTTACATGCATTACATTTTACATTCACATCAGTCCCTACCCTCAAGGAGCTTACAACCTAAGGTCCCTAACACGCATTCATATATATACTAGGGTACTAAAAAGAGGGTTTCGCCTCCCCACCCCCCAAAAAAATGACATGCCAAATGTGGCGTTTCAGGGGGTCACCTTCCCTTGAAGTCCCATTTTCGGTTAGAACTCCGCTTTAATTCCAGGTTTACATTAAAGGGGTTGTAAAGGTACAAATTTTTTCCCCCTAAATAGCTTCCTTTGCCTTAGTGCAGTCCTCCTTCACTTACCTCATCCTTCCATTTTGCTTTTAAATGTCCTTATTTCTTCTGAGAAATCCTCACTTCCTGTTCTTCTGTCTGAAATCCACACAGTAATGTGAGGCTTTCTCCCTGGTGTGGAGTGTCGTGCTCGCCCCCTCCCTTGGACTACAGGAGAAACTCAAACTCCGATCTTCAGATTTTCGGAATTTCCAATTTTTCACATTTCCGAATTTTGGAATTTAAAAATTTCTGAAAATTAAAAAAAAAAAAAAATAAGAATCGGTAAAATAATCCAAAATGACAAATGGAACAAATTAATAATACAAAGTTTTTTTATTATTATTAGATTGTTGCATTCCATTTGTTTAGATGCAGCATTCGGTATTTTGGATAATTCGTAACTTCCGATAAATTTGTATTCGTTGCGATCACTAACAGCCAAATTTGAAAGGATATTTCAATAACTATAATTTAATAGTTAGTAATAGTTATGTTTTATTAGTTATTTTATTCTAGTTATTTCAGATGATCATTTTTATTACGGATTTTCAAATTTCCGAAATGTAAATATTCAGGAATTTCAGAATTTTCAAGTTTCCGAAATTTCGGAAATTCTGAAATTCAAAATGTCGGAAATAGAAAAATTCGGAAATTTTGGAATGAATGAATTTGTTAAACAAATTCAGAACGAAACAAATTGCACATGTCTACATGTACAAAAGAAAAGAGAAAATATATTTTATAATGTGTGTATTTTTTATTTCGTCTTTACTAAATGGATGTGCACAACCACTACACATTTCTTTGTTTTTCTCCGCAGAGGTCTCATCATTGCCATGTTGATCAGTTTAATATTTGTGGTCTTGCTGAGGTTTCTGGCTGGGATTATGGTGTGGGTGATGATTGTCTTGGTGATTGCAGTCATGGGATATGGTGAGTATGCCCCCCCCTTTTTTTTCTCTTTGGTAAAGTGCAGTGATGTGCCCATTTTTCTGTGCCTAACTGAACTCTGCTAACCACTTAAGACCCAGACCATTATGCAGGTTAAGGACCTTGCCCCTTTTTGCGATTCGGCACTGCGTCGCTTTAACTGACAATAGCGCGGTCGTGCGATGTGGCTCCCAAACAAAATTGGCGTTTTCCCCCCCCCCCCACAAATAGAGCTTTCTTTTGGTGGTATTTGATCAACTCTGCGGTTTTAATTTTTTGCGCTAATAAACAAAAATAGAGCGACAATTTTTGTAAAAAAAATCTATATTTTTTTACTTTTTTGCTATAATAAATATCCCTCAAAGATTAAAAAAAAATTATTTTTTTTCTTCAGTTTAGGCCGATACGTATTCTTCTACCTATTTTTTGGTAAAAAATTAATAAATAATTGCAAGCGTTTAACGATTGGTTTACGCAAACTTTATAGTGTTTACTAAATAGGGGATAGTTTTATGGCATTTTTATTAAAATAAATTATATATATATATTTTTTACTACTAATGGCAGCGATCAGCATTTTTTTTTTTTTTGGACCATTGTCATTTTCACGGCTAAAAGTGCTATAAAAATACACTGTTACTGTGAAAATGACAATTGCAGTTTAGGAGTTAACCCCTACAGCACCCCCTAGTGGTTAAGTGTGACCTCGTATGTGTTTCTAACTGTAGGGGGGCGGGGCTGGACGTGTGAAGTCAGTGATCGTCTTTCCCTATATCAGGGAACAGGCGATCACTGTCACAATGAAGAACGGAGAAGGTGTGTTTACACACACCTCTCTCCGTTCTTCAGCTCCTGTGACCGATCATGTGACACCGGCGATCGGGTTCCACGGCCATGGAGCTTTGGACCGGGTCGTGGGCGACCCACGGCTGGGCACTTAAAGGGGACGTACCCTTGCGTTATTGCGCCCAGCCGTGCCATTCTGCCGACGTATATCGGCGGTCCTTAAAGCGGAGTTCAAACCACAATTAGCATTTTTTAAATGTATGTCCTTTTTTCATCATGCGTTTTTATAATATAAATCCGGTCACTTACTATTTTACAATCCGCCGCCGCTCTGCATAGTTATTCAAAAAAGATAGTTTTATAAACTATGTCCACACCGTTGTCATTTTGCTTGTGGCCATTGTGAAGCCAACAAGCACTTACTTCCTGGAAGTCTTGGATGGGAAGTGATAATTGGGTAGCGCACTGCATCCTGGGAAATGACACACATTTCCCAGGAGCATTAGAGGGAGATGTCAGAATCCTAGGTGATTCCAAAAGCAGATTTCATGGGACCGCATAGCAACAGGCATTTTCAGATGAATAAAAAAAAAAAAAAAAAAAAATTCTCTTCTTTTTTAAAAAATTGGGATGGAAACTCCACTTTAAGTGGTTAAAATTTGCTACAGTAAAAACATTTGCGAAATACATTTGGCTAAATACATTTGCTGCCTCCGACAAATTAAAACAAGTCAGAACGAGAGATTTTCAGACACTTTTGGGAAAGTGTTCGTTGCTCAGAAATGGAATGAACGTGGCGCACACCATTTCATTAGTTCACATGATGGTGAGGCAGATTTGAGCACACTTACCAAAAATGTCCTTAGATTGCAGACCAGTCTCAATGCAATCTTCCCAATGCACACATTCCTGTAGAGATGGCTGTTTTTATAAATGGGTGCTGAAGCGTCCACCGGCTGGAACCATGTATAGTCAAACCAGGGGCGGACTGACAACTCATGGGGCCCCAGGCAATAGAAGATTATGGGGCCCCTGGGCTTACTGATGGCCACCATGTCAGGAGGCAGTACAGAGGCGGGGCAGCTAAAATCTCTTGATTTTCACATCAAAAGCATGTCGCTTTCGGACATATCTGGGACCGATGTAAAAAAACTAGGGCTGTTACTGATCAAAATTTTTGTGTTCGATTAATCGTTTATTTTTTTTTAATCGATTAATCGACTAATTTCGATTAATTATAATGCATATACAGATCCAACTACTTTTAGCTGATCTCCTTGCAGACCGTTTCCCAGTGCAGCTCCCAACCACTGGAAAAATGGATAGCAGGATACAAGAAACACAGAAAGGCAGCGCTCGCTGGGAATAATCCATAGGTAACCAAATAAATATTGCACTGGAGATAAAATCGATGTAGCTACATAAACTGTAAAAATGGTGCGAGTAATACCAAACGGTACCAAAAGCAGTCAGAAAAACATGTAGCTAAGTATGATACTGGTATAAGAATGTGTACAAAAATACCACTGCTGAATCCAGATGAGAAGAGGTTAACATCAGTCTGTCGGCATGTAGATGTCCCATGAAGGGAACTATCACATCTCCCAGTGGATGGCTGTAAAATCCCAGGTTGATACAGGGAAGTGATAGATGGAAGTGTAACAGCCCTGCGTGTGGCAGATAGTAAGGTCCCGCCGGCATGCAGATATAAAGGCACAGCAAAGGAGCCCTTCAGATGGACACAGCAAGCCCCACCGGTGTCCGTGACGTTACTGGATCTCCGACGGAACTCCCTGAAGGCCCAGAAGCCGGCGGAGAGGTGAGTACCAATCAAAAGAATTTTAATCGATCAAAAAGATTTTGATCGATCAAAAAAATTAAAGATTAATCGATTAATTAAAAGTTAATTTGCACAGCCCTAAAAAAAAACACAGATTTTTACATACTGTCCCTGGTTTTACTGAGCCTGGCAACCCTGATGGGGCCCCCTAGTGGCATGGGGCCCTCGGGCAGTGCCCGAGTGACTCAATGATCAGTCCGCCCCCGAGTCAAACTAATGTCACCAGGATCTCCAAAAATGGGTCCAAAACTTTTTAATCGGCGATCACATAATTACAGCAGAAAGCTTTCTTTGAGTAGGAAAGTCTGTCTCCTGCCAGTATACGGCAGAGAGACCGCTACTTCTACACATAAAGCAAGGGTCTCTCTGCAGAGGACCAATATGCCCCTTCCTGAGTCAGAGCTAGTGCTCTCCATTCAGTAGGGAGCGTGAGCATGGTATTTCTATACCGCACTGTGATGCAAGCACTGGCTGTAGAGTTGAATCGGAACTGATTGTGCTGTGGATTCCTTGTGCCTGAGTTGTGTTTTGTACCCTGTAAATGTAGTTGAACCAGTTATGGAGAATCTGCTGATTTTTGTCTTTTGCAGGAATATTCCACTGCTACATGGAGTATGCTCGGTTGAAGGATACATCTGGATCGGATGTGAGCCTAAAGGACATTGGGTTTCAGACTGATTTCCGGGTCTACTTACACCTGAGGCAGACATGGCTGGCATTCAGTGAGTCTACAGGCTATGTAATGGAAAGGGGAGGCGCTGGATGATAAAAGGAGCTGGCTATTTGTGTACAAGCAATAGTAGTGTTGGAAGGTTCTGATGCAGTGTGTATATCCACATTGGTGGTAGAATAGGCTGGAATTGTGTGGGTACAGGTTGTGTTGGTGGATGAGGCGCTGGCACTGTGTGGGTACTGGTTAGGTTGTTGGTGGGGGGGGGGGGGCTGGCACACTGATCGGATTGGTGGGGGGCTGCCACTCTGTGGGTACTGGTTAGTTTGGTGGTAGGAGTGTCTGGAACTGTGTGGGTACTGGTTGGGTAGGTGGGGCTGGCACTGTGTGGGTACTGGTTAGGTTGGTGGGGGCTGGTATGGTGTTTAGTACAGGCTATGTTGGTAGGAGAGGCTGACACACTGTGGGTACTTGTTAGTTTGGTGGTAGGAGGGGCTGGAACTGTGTGGGTACTGATTGGGTTGGTGGTAGGAGGTCTGGGTACTGGTTAGGTTAGAGGGGTGCGGGTACTGGTTTGTTTTGTAGGAGGTGCTGGAACTTTGTGGGTACTGGTTGGCTTGGTGGTAGGAGGGGCTGGCACTGTGTGGGTACTAGTTAGGTTGGCGAGGGGGTTAGCACTATGTGGGTACTGATAGGCTGGTGGAAGGGGCTGGCACTGTGTGGGTACTGGTTGGGTTGGTGGTAGGAGGTGTTGGGTACTGGTTAGGTTGGAGGGGGCTGGCACTGTGTTGGTACTGGTTAGTTTGGTAGGAGGGGCTGGAACTGTGTGGGTACTGGTTGGCATGGTGGTAGGAGGGGCTGGCACTGTGTGGGTACTAGTTAGGTTGGTGAGGGGGCTGGCACTGTGTGGGTACTGGTTGGGTTGGTGGTAGGAGGGGCTGGCACTGTGTGGGTACTAGTTAGGTTGGTGAGGGGGCTGGCACTGTGTGGGTACTGGTTGGGTTGGTGGTAGGGGAAGCTGGCACTGTGTGGGTACTGGTTGGGTTGGTGATGGGTGGTGTGGGTGTTAGGTTGGTGGGGGGTCGGCACTGTGTGGGTACTATTTAGGTTGGTGGGGGTGGGGTGCTGGCACTCTGTTTAGTACAGGCTATGTTAATAGGAGGGTCTGACATACTGTGGGTACAGATTATTTTGGTGGTAAGAGGATGGCACTCTGGGGTGGAGGGGGAGATGGGGAGGGATGAGTCCCATGTGCTATTTCTGTGTGTATTCTGGGACATCTCTAATCCTGCACTTCTTCTCCTCTTTGTACAGTGATTATTCTATGCATCATGGAGGTGGTTATTATTCTGATCCTCATCTTTCTCAGGAAAAGGGTTATGATTGCCATTGCACTCATTAAAGAAGCCAGCAGGTGAGCAGGGGTGGTTCCGTGTTCACTGTGGAGGGATGCAGAAAAGTGTCAGTGCTTATAAATGAGTAGCGGTAATAAACTAGACATCAATGTGTGTATTGTGTCCTGATTCTGCTCCTTGTCTCTCCTCAGGGCGGTCGGTCATGTGATGTGTTCCCTGCTTTTCCCTCTTTTCACCTTCCTGCTGGTGTGTCTCTGTATCGCCTATTGGGCCATCACTGCAGTGTATCCTTCCTCATCCCGCGCCGTCATCACACCCCACTCTTCACCATAACTGTGCACATTCATTGGAAAATATTTCACATGCCGCACCAGGAAAGAGATCCACAACCACATCTCTGGCGCTGGCTCAGCCCTTCTGCCCCAAAGCAGTCGCTGTGCCTGGCTAAGAAACATGTCAAAGTAGAATTTGTTCTTACTAGGTATTGTAAAGTCGGATTATTTTGCATCTCGGTATGCAGAATTCATGTGGATACAAGTGACATCCAGTGTAAGCTCCCATGAGATCCTGGCAGACAGCCCAACGCCTGCTCCACAGACTCTCTTATATTCGCTATACACGTTAGAGAAGATCCTATTTTTGACCCATATGAAAATCCAGTTGCACTGCGTACACAGATATGAGTCAAAAGTACAGCAACTCAAGGAAGGTTCTTAAAACTGAGAACCCACAGCAATAAAATATCATTTAGAGAACATGGAGGATCCCTCAACAGTAGTGGGTAAGACTCCCAAGCTAGCCGTCTGCCAGACACCTGAACCCCCACTAAGATTTTCATATTATGATCGTATTGCGTCTAAAGACCAGCGCTTGCCTTTTCCAGCTTTGGATGGGCAGCATTGGATTGAGATACTAGCTCCCTCTTTACATTTTGGCAACTCCAATAGCAAGATTCTCCAGTTTATGTATATAAATGCCCCTTCCACAAGTTTGATATTGCTGTTGCTTGTAGAGTAACTTTTTTGCTGTGACTTACGTGTTGGTTTCATAGGAGGAGAGTTGAAAGAACTTTTTTTCTTAAAGCATCATACTTGCGTAGATGGATGCAGCATCGGTCCCCCGCCGGCTCTAAGAGTAAGAACTGAAAGATCAAACACTACTGATCTCTCGGTTCTCAGTGCTCCGTGAGCAGAGAGCTGGTGACTGTAAGCCACTGCTGTCTGCTCTGCCCCCCCCCCCCCCCCCCACTGGAGCTCTTAGCTGTGGAGGGGGTGGGATGGGCTGACTCAGGCTCTCAGGAGTGGGGGGGGGGGGCACGAATTAGGCGAGGTTGCCCTGGCGACCCCTGGGCCCCTTACAAAAACAAAACTCTGGGCCCTTTAACCACTTAAGACCCAGACCAAAATGCAGCTTAAGGACCTTGCCCCTTTTTGCGATTCGGCACTGCGTCGCTTTAACTGACAATTGCGCGGTCGTGCAATGTGCCTCCAAAACAAAATTGGCGTCTTTTTTTCCCCCCACAAATAGAGCTTTCTTTTGGCGGTATTTGATCACCTCTGCGTTTTTTATTTTTTGCGCTATAAACAAAAATAGAGCGACAATTTTGAAAAAAATTCAATATTTTTTTACTTTTTGCTATAATAAATATCCCCCAAAAATATATAAAAAAATATATTTTTTTTCCACAGTTTAGGGCGATACGTATTTTTCTACCTATTTTTGGTTAAAAAAAATCGCAATAAGCGTTTATCGTTTGGTTTGCGCAAAATGTATAGCGATTACAAAATAGGGGATAGTTTTATTGCATTTTTATAAAAAAAAATTTGTTTAACTACTAATGGCGGCGATCAGCGTGTTTTTTTTTTATTTTAATTTTTTTCGTGACTGCGACATTATGGCGGACACTTTGGACAATTTTGACAAATTTTTCGGACAATTGTAATTTTCACAGCAAAAAATGCATTTAAATTGCATTGTTTGCTGTGGAAATGACAGTTGCAGTTTGGGAGTTAACCACAAGGGGGCGCTGAATGGGTTATGTTTTCCCTAATGTGTGTTTACAACTGTAGGGGGTGTGGCTGTAGGTGTGACGTCATCGATCGTGTCCCCCCTATAATAGGGATGACGCGATCGATGCAGGCGCCACAGTGAAGAACGGGGAAGCCGTGTTTACACACGGCTCTCCCCGTTCTTCAGCTCTGAGAACCGATCGCCGGACTCCAGCGGTGATCGGGTCCGCGAATCCCGCAGTCCCGGAGCTTCGGACCGGGTCACGGCTGGGTACTAGCACAGCACGTACCTGTACGTGCATGTGCCCAGCCGTGCAGGAGGCGGTCCTTAAGTGGTTAATAAAGACACAAAAAAAATCATATAAAAAGGAAAAAAATGTTATAAAAGAAAAAAGGGGTCGGGGGCTTTGGGTGCTGACAGAAAAAATACAAAAAGGGGGGGGGGGTTGACATCTGGGGACCTCAGGGCCCCTTACAAAAAAAAAGGGTTGCCATCCGGGCCCCTTACAGGTGTGCTGCCTGTACCCCCTGATGGCGGCCCTGGTGGTACACTTTTTTGGAAAACTCTGACTTGAGGGAGGAACAGTAAAGCACAATCACCATGCAGCACTAATAAGCGGGAAGCCTGCATATACCAAGTCCCCCCCATCCCCCTTTACTTGTATAATTACAATCTGCACATATAGAGTTCTTGAAACCATAAGAATAATTTCAGTAGGGAAATCACATTCACGTCTGTGGAGAAGGATGTACACAGGCATCTAAATATGTTTCCTAAATGCTTTCTATGCATTCACGCTGAATTTTATGGAGTATTAAAACCAAAGCACATATTGATCCTAAAACCCATTGTCTACTAGTCCTTCAGCTGTAAAAAGGCTTTAAATGAAACCTTTCACTTCCTAAAAGCTTCTAGCTAGATAAGGTGCCTGTATATACTTCTGGAGAATCCACGGTGCACAAGGCCCCCTAATATATAGACCTGTGCAGGGCCGCCATCAGGGGCGTACAGGCAGTACACCTGTAAGGGGCCCGGATGGCAACCCCCCCCCCCCCTTTTTTTTATTATATAATTATTATTATTTTTGTCTTTATTAACCACTTCCTTACTGGGCACATATACCCCTTCCTGACCAGGTGAAATTTCAGCTTCCGGCACTGCATCGTTTAACTGACAATTGCGCGGTCATGCGACGTGGCTACCAAACAAAATTGGCGTCCTTTTTTCCCCACAAATAGGACTTTCTTTTGGTGGTATTTGATCACCTCTGCGGTTTTTATTTTTAGCGCTATAAACAAAAAAAGAGCGACAATTTTGAAACCATATTTTTTACTTGTTGCTATAATAAATAGCCCATTTATTTTTTATTTTTTATTTTTTTTCTCAGTTTAGGCCGATTACGTATTCTTCTACATATTTTTGGTAAAAAAAAAAAAATCGCAATAAGCGACTGGTTTGCGCAAAAGTTATAGTGCTTACAAAATAGGAGACAGAATTATTATACATTTTTTTTTTTTTTTTTTTTACTAGTAATGGCGGCGATCTGCAATTTCTATTGGGACTGCGACGTTATGGCGGACACATCAGACACTTTTGACACATTTTTGGCACCATTCACATTTATACTGCGATCAGTGCTATAAATATGCACTAATTACTGTATAAGGTGTTAGTTTACCTCGATGCATAGTATGCATTAAGGTGAAAAGACAAAAAGCTTTAAGGTCTCCCAGGATAATCATGAAGCTGCTACAAGGTATGTAACCTCTAGGTGCTCACATTTTAATTATATAATCTGTCTTGAAAGTGTTTTTTTTTTTTTTTATGTAGAAAGTAATAGGTTTACTTTTAAGCTGATGACGCCTTTTCACATTGCACCGTATGGAACTAAATTGTGACTTTTAGGAGAAAAACACAGATCTCACATTATTTTCATCCTTGACTCGCTCACACAGTTTCCTCTCCACATCTAATGAGGCCGTATACAAGATTTTTAATGAAACGGAGTGTGATTATGCCAGCAAAACATGTGACCCAGAGGTAAGTCCATCCCCCAGCAATCCGTAAAAGCCCATGCCTGCTACTTCTATGCTGGAGAAGAGCTGGTGCTGGACAATGCCATCTAAATGACTTGGGCTGGGGGGGGGTGGGGGGGCAAGTCCCTAGCAATACTCTTGAGGGAACTTGGCTCCTTCTCTCTGATGGAGCAGTTGGATTGGTGGTGAAACTTCAAAATGGGTAATTATAAATTGAACGTTGATTCCTGCACTTGAACAGTTGCCAGAGTGGGGAACATGCAAATGCCTCTTGGGGGATCAGGAAGGAATTTTTTCCCCTGCTGTAGCAAATTGGATCGTGCTCTGCTGGGGTTTTCTGCCTTCCTCTGGATCAACTGTGGGTATAAAATTGGGTATATGGGATTGATTTTTATTATTATTATTATTATTAATAATTTATTTCTTATGGTTGGACTTGTGTCTTTTTTTTTCAACCTAACTATGACATTCTTATTAAAGAGTCTTACTGTAACGGCCAGGGGTTAACGTTGTTTACGATATTCCATCCAGAACCCAAGACAGCTTATCGACACTCCATAGTCAGGCAAACGAACACGACCCATATGATTCCCCCAGAAACGAGATATACAGCTCTCTCTGGTTCAAATGAATAGACTTTTTTAATGGTAAACTCAAGCTCTTATACCGTTGGCAACCAAATATAAACAATGACTCAACTCCACCCACAACATTATATAATGCTTCCTAACGAGCCTCCAATACACATCTTGGGTAGACTTTCTGACACAATCCACATGAGCTAATTGGCTACAGCTGACAAGTCAGACATCATAACTCCAGGCTCTTCTCACCTGCTATACAATACACATTTATCATCAATAAAAATTCACACAATACAGTGTTAATTAGCATCACACAATGAAAAGGTCTTTAGAAGCCAGACTAAGGTTAGTTTACATGACAGTAGCAGACTTAATTACCAACTTGACAGTCTGTGTTCCCACATGAATGAATCACTCTATTGACCGGTTGGGTTTAGAATCTACAACCTGTAATATTTCAAGATATCCTGCAATACATTGTGAATTATCATTACTGTACCATCTCATGTAATCAGAGATATCATTTCTAAGCCATCATATGCCCCTAGTGGACATAGGATGACCCTAGACACAAGAGTCATTGGTGAAGCTGAAACAGGAGTACACCAAACCCTTCAAGAGCCTCTGGGTCCCACGGGCCCTCCCATCGCACTTACTAAATTACCATTCATTGAAAAAAAGTAAGGCTAACCGAAGTCTACCAGTACAGATGCAGGTTGATGCAACTAAAGTTGCTTGTAATCTGCAAATATATCCCCCGATCTTGTAGTCTATTGCTGGATCTAAGAACATCCAAATGTCTGTAGTTATCCCCAACCATGATCAACCATCCCGTCTGGCTAAGCTATGTGAGGTGGGAAGTCGGCTACACTGATCACTTCTGAATTGATCGCTGTTGCATTTCATAAGAGGTCACCGCTAAGGATGTGCCTAGAAGCGCCACCTCTGCCCTCTAGGTAAGAACATGCACATAGGTTTGTGCAGTGCTTGTTTGCCAGAGGTGATCCAGGATCATTAAAGCGAAGGTTCAGACAAAAAGTGAACCTCCGCTTTTTGGACCCCCCCTCCTCCGGTGTCACATTTGGCACCTTTCAGAAGGAGGGGGATGCAGATACCTATCTAAGACAGGTATTTGCACCACTTCCGGGTTCTGAGTCTAGCCCCTTCATGCCACCCCCTCCCCGCTGTCTTCTGGGAAATGCTGTTCCCAAGAGAGCGGCAGCGCGCTGCGATCCTTGCATAGTAGGGAATCGGGCAGTGAAGCCGCAAGGCTTCACTGCCTGATTCCCTCACCGAGGATGGCGGCCGAGGACCAAGCGATTGCTCAGCCTCGTCTGCTGACATCGCGGGCGCGCTGGACAAGTAAGTGTCCATTTTTTAAAAGCCAGCAGCTGCAGTATTTGTAGCTGCTGGGTTTAAAAAAAAATAAAAAATCGTGTGGACCTCCGCTTCCAATCCAACACATGCCACTTTCAACCCCTTCCTTCCCAGGTCAACTTTCAATTTGAATGACAATTGCGCAGTCATGCAACACTGTACAAAAATGTATTTTTATCCTTTCTTCTGAGACCGCTCAAGTTTTTTCTTTTGGTGGTATTAAAAGCGGTTGTATACCCGCAACAAGTTTTTATTTTTTATACCTGAAAGGCAAAAGGCATAATGAGCTAGTATGCACTGCAGATCAGTGCCCTGATTATCTGTGTACAGGCCCCCTGTCATACTTGCCGGTTACTGGCCCTCCTCTCCTCCTGTTGTGACAGCGCACTAGGAAAGAAATGCTGATAACCCAGTAAGTTTGCTTACTTTTGATCCGCTGGGATTGGACACAGCTGTTTACATGGTAAAAGGTCACTGTGATTGGCCCTTTACCACAATCTGTGATCAGCTGTATCCAAAGGACACCTTCCAAGAACATGAGAGCCGTGCTGTAGCGGTCTTTGGGCTATTGCGTGAGCATGAAGTGGTTAATCTAAAACGAGACTGGGGGATAATTATCAATTCCATCTTTCAGCAAAGCTAAACCACAGCAAAGGGACAGATTTTACTTTAACAGTTCAACTTCATTTGTGCAATAGATGTGTATCTTATAATGCTTGATAAGGGTTCTTCTGTTTTCTCTTGTATAGAAGGTTTATTGAAAGCCATTGGATTAAATGTAAGTGTTGATCCAGTGGATGGGGAAGATCTGATGTTCAGATGCCAGTTGAGGTCTGAGCATCATCTATTTTAGTCAGAAGCCTCAGATGGAGACGTGGGAGCGACATACTGCTGCTTTGTACTTCTTCTTCCTTTTTTTTGACTAATAAATATCCTTTAAGTCATAAGATAATGATTTATTTATTTTTATAGGAAATTCTTTAACGTTCTGACATTTGAACCTTTGCCCTTTTAAGACCATGACACAAATAAGTGGCACTCTCAGGAAAAGGGAGGGGATTTAGAACATTCCAATTATAAAATGGGATCTAAGCCTATAAACCTTGTTGATCTTGAGCTTCCTGGTGGGGGGGTGGGGGCGGGGGGGCGCGGCGCGCATAGCTGCTAATTATTCTTTTTTTTTTTTTTTGCTTGTGGGTATAATGACAAACTAATGCTCACTAGAGTAACTTTTAATTGGTGTCTTAAAGTGGATGTAAACCCTCACATATACCCATTGAAGTGAACAGCCTCAGATGATACACAGAGATGATGCATATCTCCCTAAATACGTTTTACATTTATATCTGCTGTCTTTAGCTTTATAAACTGTTTAGAAAGTGCACTTCCTGTTAGGAAGAGAAAATTATATTTCAGCAGTGGGAGGTGAGTCTTTTTCCATACACTGTGAGACAGCTGATAGGATGAAAGGCACACACCTCTCCACATAGACTTGCAGAGCTGTGCTGTGAATTGACCAGCTGCCTGCTAATCTATTTATAGCACCCGCCCTGGCACCAATTTCAGGCTGGTTTTATCACATGTGTCGGGGAACTTGTCAGAAGTTATCAGGCTGAGAACAGAATAACGGAGACTAAGAAAGCCACGGGACTCAGGGCTTTGGCGAGAGATAAGAAAACACTGCAGATATGTGCCCAGCTCAAATTACATCGGGTTTACATCGGGTTTACATCCACTTTAAGCTGGTCTTAGATGGTTTGCATTTCGGGCAGTTCAGCAGGGACTGGCCGAAATTCGATCCATCTATGGGCAGGCTGATCGTGTTCAAGTGGATCCAGCAATCGACTTGCGTACAACCAGCATGTTGTGTTTTCGGCATGCGATTAGCCACTGGCAAAAATCACTGTGTTCTCCCAGCATGGACAACCCCAACCCCCCCCCCCCCCCCCCCTATTATGCCCTGGGACACAATGGCTCCCCAGGAGAAATTCCATCAACCCTGAGTGTTGATGAGGGAATTGAGCAATTTTCTTCATTGCAATCTGTGGCACACATTTAATGATATTGCAAAATGTACAATCCTCCTCCTTGTGTATGATATTGTACAGTTTGGCAAATTTCCAAGGCCAATCTGTGTGACTTTGTAAATCCCCCCCTTGCCCATTGACACTCAATTGCCTAATCCAGTAAGATGGACAGTGTTCTGGTTGATGGGGATGCCTTGCTACTCAGTCTTAAATATCTTAAGATGACACCTGTGTGCATTAACCACTTAAGGACCGCCTCCTGCACATTTACGTCGGCAGAATGACACGGCTGGGCACAAGCACGTACCTGTACTTTGCCTTTAAGGGCCCAGCGGTGGGTCGCGCGCGTGACCCTGTCCGAAGCTCTGTTACTGCCAGACCCGATCGCCGCCGGTGTCCTGCGATCGGTCACAGGAGCTGAAGAACGGGGAGAGGTGTGTGTGTGTGTGTGTGTGTGTGTGTGTGAACACACCTTCCCCGTTCTTCACTCTGGCAGTGACACTGATCGTCTGTTCACTGATATAGCTAATGACGATCAGTGATGTCACACCTACAGCCACACCCACCTACAGTAAGAATCCCCTCCCTTAGGGCACACATAACACGTTAGCGCCACCTAGTGGTCAACCCCTTCACTTCCATTGTAATTTTCACAGTAACAGTGCATTTTTATAGCACTTTTCACTGAAAATTACAATGGTCCCAAAAAAGTGTCCGATGTGTCCGCCATAATGTCGCTATAACAAAGAAAACGCCGATCACCGCCATTAGTAGTAAGAACAAATTATTAATAGAAAAGCCATAAAACTATCCCCTGTTTTGTAAACTCTAGAAATTTTGCGCAAACCAATCGATAAACGCTTATTGCGATTTTTATTTTTTAAACCAAATATAGGTAGAATACGTATACTCCCTAAACTGAGGGGAAAAAAAAACTTTTGTTAGATCTTTTTTGGGGATATTTATTATAGCACATATATTTTTCGCTCTATTTTTGTTTATAGCGCAAAAAATAAAAACCGCAGAGGTGATCAAATACCACCAAAAGAAAGCTCTATTTGTGGGGAAAAAAAGGACGCCAATTTTGTTTGGGAGCCACGTCGTACGACCGCGCAATTGTCGGTTAAAGCGACGCAATGCCGAATCGCAAAAAGGGGCAAGGTCCTTAACCTGCATAATGGTCCGGGGCTTAAGTGGTTAATGCAAAATAGTGCTGCTTTGAATCCACAATGGTGTTTTGGTGGATGTTTTAACTTAATAAGGGGAACTGATACTATTCTTCTTTTTTTTTCCTAGACCTTCAACTCCACCAATGTTACCCGCTTGTGCCCAAATGCTAGATGCCAGTTTGCCTTCTATGGAGGAGAAACCTATTACCACAAGTACCTGATCGTTTTCCAGATTTACAACGCCTTTATGTTTCTCTGGTTGGCCAACTTTGTCATCGCTCTAGGTCAAGTGACTCTGGCTGGGGCATTCGCTTCCTACTACTGGGCCTTCAAAAAGCCAGATGACATGCCAGCATTTCCTATTTTCTCTTCCTTGGGCAGAGCTCTAAGGTGAGGTGATGATCCTAGAACTGCTAAATCGAATATCTAGTTCAGCTTTGATATAAAACTAGATTTTGGTTATTTTTGCTAACTGTACTTTAGGCCCCTTTCACACTGGGGCGTTTTTACAGCGTTTTAGCATTAAAAATGGCGCTATTAAAATCCTCTTAAAACACTCTCTATGCATCTCAATGGACCCTTTTACACTGAGTCCTGCAAGCAGCATCTTTGAAGCAGCTTTTGGGCGCTAAAAAAACGCTCCAAAAACGCCCCTCTTCATTAAAATAAATTGAAAGCGCTGTAAAAACGCCTTACCCTTTTCACACTGAGGCACTGCAAAAACGCACTAAACGGTAGAGTCTAAAGCGGTGCTTTACCAGCATATTGGGATTGCAGATGAGGCTTCGCTCAAATAACGCTCGAAAAACGCCCCAGTGTAAAAGGAGCCTTAAAGTGATTGTAAAGGCGTGTTATGTTATTTTTATAGAAAAAAAAAAAAAAATTATACATACCTGCTCTGTGCAGTGGATTTGCACAGATCAGCCTGGATCCTCCTCTTCTCTGCTCCCTCTTCTGTGATCCTGGTCCCTCCCTCCTGTTCAGTTGCCCCACAGCAAGCGGCTTGCTATGAGGGCTATGTCCAATCAGAGCCCCGAACCAGCCCAGCCCCCTCTTCCCTAAATGACTATCTGACAGCAGCGGGAGCCAATGGCGCCACTGCTATGTCTCAGACAATCAGGAAGAAGCATCTTAGATGGCTGAGACATTTGTGGACATTGCTGGACAGAGAGGGACCTCAGCTAAGTATAAGGGGGGCTTCTGTACACAAAAGGCTTTTTTTTTATCCTAAGGCATAGAATGCATTAAGATAAAAACAAAATTCTGCCCTTACAACTCCTTTCAATTCTGTCTTTCAGTAAATTGAGGGACACAAAGAAGGCTTTAATGTTTGTGTTATACTGACACCTACAGGAGGATTAGATACTGGCATGCAAGAAAGAAAACTTGCACTCCTAGTATGCTATGAGAATAGAAGGTTTTATTTTTTATTTTTTCAGCTCTGCTGTGTTAAAGCGGTAGTAAACCCGGTGCCGTTTTTTTTTTTTTAAACCCCTGAAAAGCAAAAGCCATAATGAGCTAGTATGCATCGCATACTAGCTCATTATGAAATACTTGCCTTGAAACGAGGTGTGAGGAACTTGCCTGGTCCACGCCGAGGGAGATGTCCTCTTGCCTCGGCGTGTCTTCTGGGTATCGCCGCTCCAGCGCTGTGATTGGCTGGAGCGCCGATGTCGTCACTCCCGTGCATGCGCGGGAGACTTTTCTCCGGCAAGATCCGGCGGCTGCCGGGCCTTAAGCCGAGGGTCTCTGCTGTACATGCGCCGCTGCAATCAGCGGCGTATTGTGAGTGGAATATCTCCTAAACCGTACAGGTTTAGGAGATATTCTTTATACCTACAGGTAGGCATTATTATAGGCTTACCTGTAAGCCCAGATTCACGTAGGAGCGCGTATCTTTGTGCGGGCGCAACGTATCCTATTTACGTTACGCATCCGCAACTTTTACAGGCAAGTGCTGTATTCACAAAGCACTTGATCCAAAAGTTGCATCGGCGTAGCGTAAATGGACCGGCGTACCCGCGCGCAATTAAAATTAGCAGGTAGGGGGCGTGTTGTATTGAAATGAACGGTGACCCGACGTAAATGATGCGCCATACGAACCGGGCATGCGCCGGCCGTGGACGTATCCCAGTGCGCATGCTCCAAATCACATCGCAAATAGTAAAAACGACGTGAACGTAACTTACGCCCAGCCCCATTCCAGCAGGGAACAAGAGACGCCTGCTTCCTTGCATTGCTCTTGCATATGAAGGGAACTGATATCGTAATGCGCCCTGCTTAAATGTACTGTGTCCCCCTTGTACACTGCTTATCTAAAGTTCGGCCCAGAATTGAGAATCTGCGCAGAGGAAAGCAAGAACAAGTTCCACATTAAGTGGATACATTTTAACATTTTATTATTTTATATATATAATGCTAGTTCTAAAAATGTATTGTTAAATCAACAGCTTTCTGATCACTAAATTGTTTTGTGGGTTGTAGATGTGATCACTATTTCACGGGTTACCGGGATCTCAAATTTTTATTTCCTAAATCTCTTCCTTTACCTTAGTGCAGTCCTCCTTCACTTACCTCATCCTTCCATTTTGCTTTTAAATGTCCTTTTTGTTCTGAGAAATCCTCACTTCCTGTTCTTCTGTCTGTAACTACACACAGTAATGCGCATCTTTCTCCCTGGTGTGGAGTGTCGTGCTCGCCCCCTCCCTTGGACTACAGTAGAGTCAGGACGCCCACTAACACACAGCTCCTTTCTCTATCTGCAACGTAGAGAGCGTCCTGACTCTCCCGTAGTCCAAGGGAGGGGGCGAGCACGACACTCCACACCAGGGAAAAAGCCTTGCATTACTGTGGTGAGTTACAGACAGAAGAACAGGAAGTGAGGATTTCTCAGAAGAAATAAGGACATTTAAAGGCAAAATCGAAGGATGAGTTAAGTGAAGGAGGACTGCACTAAGGTAAAGCGGTTTTAATGGAAAAAAAAATGTTTTCCTTTAAAATAACATGTTATACTTGCCTCCACTGTGCAGTTCGTTTTGCAGAGTGGCCCCGATCCACATCTTCTGGGGTCCCTCGGCGGCTGTCTCTGGTCCTCCCAGCAAGTACTGACCACAGTAATGCGAGAGCTTGCATGGTGGTGAGTAATTGCGGGCGCGCTCCTGTGATACAGCGAGCGGCCATAGCCGCTCACTGTATCCCTCGGCCCCGCCCCTCAGCGCGTCGCGTCGCTGGATGTGATTTGACGGCAGCGCCAGCCAAAGCTGCGCTGCTCTCAATCCATCCGCTCTAGCCAATCAGCGGACAGGCTGAGCGGCGAAGAAGATCTCAGGAACGCGCAGAACTTTCGAGGGGGCTCAATGGGGGCTGTCAACATCAGATGTTTTTTCTCCTTAATGCATAGATTGCGTTACGGTGAAAAAAAAATCATTTACAACTTCTTTTAAAGGAAGCTATTTAGGGAAAAAATTGTACCTTTACAACCCAGTTAAGGAGAAGTAAACTGTTTTCCCAAAATGAGTTACTCAAGGACGTCGGCGTTGCTTGGGTTCTCAGCCGAACTGATTCACAGGGCAGATTATCACGGATCCGTCCCGTGTGAAAGAGGCCAAAAATGTTAAATGTAACCTGTTGCTTATTAATACACATTCTGGGGGGAAAAGTGTCACGATTGTTAGTTTGTGTAAAATTTCCCTTTTACATGAAGCTATAAAAAGTTTGTGTTTTTCTTCAGGTATCACACTGGGTCACTGGCGTTTGGTTCTCTTATATTGGCCATTGTGCAGCTCATCAGGATCATGCTGGAGTATCTTGACCACAAGCTGAAAGGTGAGGATAGACACATCAGCAAAGCTTGTGCTCTTCTGATTGGCTGGGATTTAGCTGTCACTCAGCAGGGAGGGGGTGTGTCAGTTGCTGCAGAGAGACTGCTGATTCCACACTGGGAACAGAGGTTCTCTTTGTGGCTGAGCAGCGGGTGGAGAGGAATTTGCCCTGAGCCTGGGGAGCAATATAATGAATTATTACTAATTAATAATTCTTTTTCAGTTTTTGGCACAAAATTTAGTCTACCTAATTTTTTTTAAACTGTTGATCTTCAAAAGGCCTGTACAGCCGATCGGATTTTACAATAATAAATGTGTGATGGCAGGGTTTTGTCGGAAAATCCGACCGTTTGTATGCTCCATCGGACAATTGTCGGATTTTCCGACAACAAATGTGGGATAGCATGCTTTAAGATTTTCCGACAACAAATGTGTGCCGTTGGATTATGCGATTGTGTGTACACAAGTCCATCGAAAAAAAAATCCAAAGTACTCCGAAGCAATGCTAACCATAAGATAACATTGGCAGAAGTCGCCCAAAGGGTGGCACTAAAGAGCTGAAAAAACACGTAGTACGTCACTACGTTTTGTGTTTGTTGGCTGACAAATTTTTTGCCGTCTGTATGCAGAACAAGTTCACAGCCAACACCGTTCGCACAAAATTCCACGGATTTGTCCGATGGAAATTTTGATTGCGTGTACGAGGCTTATGAGTATCTAAACCAAAAATGTAAACTAAATCTTTTTTTTTATTTTTATATACCTGTGCTTTTGTGACCATCACCCCTTGGCAGCTGTGAATGATTCCTCCCTGGCCACCAAATGTACAATTAAAGCAGAACTTTACCATAATAATTTGAAAATCATTTAACAAAAGGGCATACATTTCACATTAATAATTATGCTACCAGCATTGCTCCTGTTGCTTTTTGCCGGAGCCTGCCGTTTTGCTGAAGCCCAGAGCAGTCACTTACTTATTAAACTCTCCCCCTCTCCATATTTATAAAAACTTGTTATTTTCTGCAATTTAAGCTGTGTGCATTTTCAGCATTGATTGTATGTCTTGGTTCAGTTAGACAGGAAGGCTGACAGAAGCTTCAGTGTTCAATCTCATAGCACCAAGGGAGAAAGAAAAGAATATTAGGAAGATAAGATGGGATACTATTAGGGTTGCACCGATACCGATACAAATATCGGTGCCAATGTCCAGCACAAGTACTCATACAAATGCTGCAATGCCTAATCCGATACCTGGGCAGTCGCAGACATGATCAGTGCGGCGGTGGGGGCAGTTACAAGCACCGCTCTCCCTGTATAGATTTTCGAACTTCTCCGCTGCTCTCAGGGAGATAGGTGCTTGTAACTGCCCCCATCGCCGCACCAACTGTGCTCGGTGTTCTGCTGTAGGTCCCTCTCTGTGCTCCCCAGGTCTCCGTGCCCTGCTCCGGGTCCCCCCTGTGCTCACTGGGTCCCCTGTGTTGTCTCGATCCATGTAGTCCTCCCAGTCCCCCTGTGTCCTCCCCAGCTCTCCGGCTCCGCCCCCCACCCCCAGAATGGCGAGTGGAGGGAGGAGTCTGTAAATCTGTCATTTACTGGCTCCTTCCTTTTCTGAATGCTTTGTTTACGATGTCTCCGTTTATGAATGGCGAGGAGCCGCTGTCTCCTATCCATTCATTTCCAGTGCAGCTGAGGCTGCAGAGAAAGGGACTGAGGAATCTGCCAGTCCTTTTCTGTGTCTCAAAGGCGAGATATCAGGGGTCTGTTTTTAGACCCCTAATATCTCACCAAAGCCCCCACCCCTAAAAAGGGCTGCTAAAACAAAAAATACCTTTTTATTTTATTTTTTCGTTTTTTATAAATACGGTATTTAAAAAGTAAAATTTAAAAAAAATTAAAATAAAGTAAAAAAACACTGACATCGTCCACTCCTCAACCCCCCCCCCCCCCCCCCCCCACAAAAAAAAAAGCAAGCATTGTAAAAAAAAATTATATGTTGTAAAAAATAAATAAAAAACGCCTCATCAGTGCTGCATATTAGTGCCACTATAACGTGACAATAAAAAAAGAATCTATATCTGCGAGTACTAAAAAAAAAAAAAAAAAAAAAATCTGTCTTAAAGTGCAACCCTAAATACCATCCTTGTAAATTTAAATCTGGCCATATATGGATTGGAATGTGGCTGATTCTGTAGGGACCGGATACTTTTTTTTTAATGATGTATGGGCAGGCTCAGACATAATCGACTCATAATATACTTTCACTTTACATTCCAGTTCACACTGGTGCGATGCGGGGAAACCCTGCGATTCAGTGGCAGCTCCCACATTGCACCTAAATCGCACACTGGTTTACACTGAGATCTGCGAATCACTGTGGGTGATGATGTAAATTTAATGTAGGTGTAAAGCCACTCTCATCCTTTCTAAACTACTGCCATAGTGCTGATCTATAAGGATATAGATGCCTCCTGCATGTATCCTTACCTGTCAAATCCCCTCTGTCTGCTATAAGAACTGAAAAACTGCAGATTCTGTGGGTGGGTCTGTTGTCTGGAGCTCTGTGGGTGGAGTCGTGATGTCAGTAGACTCCCCGCCCACCTCTACACTCCTTGTCAGCATGCATTTTTCCCTGTGTGTTCCTTACACTGAATTCTGCTATGAGCACTAACATCCAGTCAAAATCCAGAAAAGTAACCGCATGATTTCAAAAAAGGAGTGGGGGTAGGGATTAAGAAATAATGCCTGTCTCCAGGCTAGTGCATGAGATGTGTAAAAAATAAAATAAAAAAACTGTCACTCACAGCAACAGGGCTAAGGTTTTTCTCTTTAAGTCCGTTTTTATTTCACTAAACAATAAAAGAGGATTACTCAGCGCTGGATTAACTCTGTGTGGCAAGACTGGGCACAGATGATAGGAAATCTTATACTCTACATTGTGACAGCAAAAATAAATAAAAAATTTGGGTTTACATACACTTTAATGACGCCCCCAGATCAGTTCACAGATTGCAGTGGAAACTTTCAAATGGTGCAGGAATTGGATGGCATAGGTGTGAACACCCAATGCGATCCGAATCCAGTGCGGGTCAAAAACAGTCCTGCACCATTTTGGTGTGAATGCGATGTGATTTCAGCCATACACTTTGGCTGAATTCCCATCGCACAGACCTCGCTTGTGTTGTCTGTCATCACACAAGTGTGAACCCAACCTACATGATGATCTGGTTTCCAATGATATTTAATCATGTCACATTTTCTTTTTTCCAGGGGCAGACAATAAATGTGCTCGCTTCCTCCTGTGTTGCCTGAAGTGCTGTTTCTGGTGTCTGGAGAAGTTCATAAAGTTCTTAAACAGGAATGCCTACATCATGGTGAGGATGGGATGAGTGTGGGCTTAAAGTGGTTCTAAGAGCTTTTAGTTTAGTTTTTTTTTACCTTCATGCAAAAAAAATCTGTATCCAGGTTTTCCGGAAGCCCCACAGATGCTCCATAAGGTTTTAGTCTGGAGACATGCTTGGCCAGTCCATCTTTTTAAAACACCTCAGCTTCTTTAGCAAGGCAGTGGACGTCTTGGGGGTGTGTTTGGGGTCATTATCATGTTGGAATACTGCCCTGCAATCCAGTCCCCTCAATTCCCTCAATGAACTGTAGCCCTCCAGTGCCGGCAGCACTCAGGCAGCCCCAGATCATGACACTCCCACCACCATGCTTGACTGTAGGAAGACACACTTGTCTTTGTACTCCTCACCTGGTTGCCACCATACACACACACACACACACACACACACACACACACACACACACACACACACACTTGACACCATCTGAACCAAATACGTTTATCTTGGTCTCATCAGAATGAATGAATGAAAACTTGTATAGCGCAGCACATGCAAACTTAATCGCCTCTGGTTCCAGGTCCATGTCCTTAGTCTGCTTGTCTTCAGCAAACTGTTTGCAGGCTGTCTTGTGCATCATCTTTAAAAAAGGCTTCCTTCTGGGATGACAGCTATGTAGACCAATTTGATGCAGTGTGTGGCGTATGGTCTGCGCACTGACAGGCTGACCTCCCACCTCTGCAGCAATGCTGGCAGCACTCATGCGTCTATTTCCCAAAGACAACCTCTGGATATGATGAGCACGTGCACTCAGCTTCTTTGGTTGGCCATGGCAAGGCCTGTTCTGAGTGGAACCTGTCCCGTCAAACCACTTTATGCCCTTGGCCACTGCGCTGCCACTCCGTTTCAGGGTCCTGGCAATCTTCCTATAGCTTTGGACAGGGGTCTCCAAACTTTCTAAACAAAGGGCCAATTTACTGTCCTTCAGACTTTAGGGAGGCCGAATTGTGGATAGCGGGAATGGAAATGTTATTGGCACCAGTGGGAGTAAACATCACCACATTTAGTACTAGTGGGACAAATGGTGCCCCATTGTTGGTGTCAGTAGGAGAAATGGTGCCCTGTTGTTGCCAGTTGGCAGAATACTGTCTCACATTAGTGGGAGGAATAGTGTCTTGTATCAATGGAAGGAATAGTGCCCCAGGGGCCAGATAAGGGCAAGCAAAGGGCCACATCTGGCCCCCGGGCCACCGTTTGAAGACCACTTGTGTAGAGCACAATTCTTTTTTTCAGATCCTCAGAAAAAATGTTGATCTTCCAGTGACCAGTATGAGAGAGTGAGAGCGACAACGCCAAATTTAACACACCTGCTCCCCATACACACCCAATACCTTGTAACACTAACAGGTCGCATGACATTGGGGAGGGAAAATGGCTAATTGGGCCCAAACTTGGGGGATGTACTCACTTTTATTGCCAGCGGTTTAGACATTAATGACCTGTGTTGAGTTATTTAGAGGGGACAGCACATTTACACTGTTATACAAGCTGTACACTCACTACTTTACATTGTAAAAAAGTGTCATGTGTAGGGTGTGATCAGCTCTCACCAAGATTACATATTTTATAGTTGCCCACAAGGCCTTGTACATATATATTGACTCCAGATCAGCTACTCCAAAAGCATGGGAGACAGCCAAGCAGTTAGTATTTTCAGGAGATCAGGAATGGCAGCCCACCTGCGACGTGGCTCCCAAACAAAATTGACGTCCTCACCCCCCCCCACAAATAGAGCTTTCTTTTGATGGCATTTGATCATCATTTATTTTTTTTTTGCTATAATAAATATCCAAAAAAAAAAAATCTCAGTTTAGGCCGATACGTATTCTTCTACATATTTTTATTTTTGGTAAAAAAAAACGCGATAAGCGTATAGTGATTGGTTTGCGCAAACGTTGTAGCACCTACAAAATAGGGGATTGAATTATGACTTTTTTTTTTATAGTAATGGCGGCGATCTGCGATTTTTGTCGGGACTGCCATATTACGGCGAACACATCGGACACTTTTGGCACATTTTTGGGACCATTTGCATTCATACAGCGAACAGTGCTATAAAAATACACTGATTACTGTATAAATGTGACTGGCAGGGAAGGGGTTAACACTAGGGGGTGAGGAAGGGGTTAAATGTGTACCCCTGGAGTAATTCTTACTGTGGGGGGAGGGGACTGACTGGGGGGGTGACCGATCTGTGTCCCTATGTACCGTCGGTCTCCTCTCCCTGACAGGACGTGGATCTCTGTTTACACACAGAGATCCACGTCCCTGTCTCTGACTGCCGATCGCGGGTGCCTGGCGGACATCACGGCCACCAGGCACGCGCATCGGCACCTGAGTGACATGGCGGCCTCCTGGCACTTTAGAGACACCTTGTGGCCGTAAAAAGACAAGGCAGATGGGAAGAAGTAAAAAAAAAAACAGGTCACAAAGCCCTTGTTTTTTTTTCACAGAAGTGTTTAGCCACAACCCTGTGTTTGCTCTGACAATTAAATATCTTGCCCCTTACAGATAGCCATATACGGAACCAACTTCTGCACGTCTGCGAAGAATGCATTCTTCCTACTAATGAGAAACATCATCCGGTAAGTTTGTGGTTGCTTTATTAGATATTGAGAATCATCCATCAGGAAATGATAAAAACACAGATCAATATCCAGGTAGCCAGTGTTTGAGTTGTTCCTTTTGAATGTGACCATATAAAAATTACTTGCACTTAAAGGGTTAATAAAGGGGGAAAAAAATATTCTTTTAAAATAACAAACATGTTATACTTACCTCTACTGTGTAGTTCGTTTTGCACAGAGTGGCCCCGATCCATGTCTTCTGGGGTCCCTCGGCGGCTGTCTCTGGTCCTCCCCGCAAGAACTCACCACATTCATGCGAGCTCGCATGGTGATGAGTCCTTGCGGGCGCCATAGCCTCTCACTGCATCACTCGGGCCCCGCTCCTCGGCACGCCGCGTCACTGGATGTGATTGACAGCAGCGCCAGCCAATGGCTGCGCTGCTCTCAATCCATCCGCTCTAACCAATCAGTGGCCAGACTGAGCGGCGAAGGGGATCTCGGGACAGAGCAGGGACTTTCGAGGGGTCATGTAAGTAAAACGGGGGCTGGGGGCCGGCATCATCAGATGTTTTCTCACCTTAATGCATAGATTGCATTAAGGTGAGAAAAATGTTTCCTTTACAACTCCTTTTTAACCACTTAAAACCCGGACCAAAATGCAGATAAAGGACCTTGCCCCTTTTTTCTGACAATTGCGCGGTCGTGCGACGTGGCTCCCAAACAAAATTGGCGTCCTTTTTTCCCCACAAATAGAGCTTTCTTTTGGTGGTATTTGATCACCTCTGCGGTTAAAAATCCCCCAAAAATATATAAAAAAACATTTTTTTTCCTCAGTTTAGGCCGCTACGTATTCTTCTACGTATTTTTGGTTAAAAAAAATCGCAATAAGCGTTTTATCGGTTGGTTTTCGCAAAATTTATAGCGTTTACAAAATAAGGAATAGTTTTATTGCATTTTTATTAATTATTTTTTTTTTTACTACTAATGGCGGCGATCAGCGATTTTTTTCGTGACTGCGACAATATGGCGGACACTTCGGACAATTTTGACACATTTTTGGGACAATTGTCATTTTCACAGCAAAAAATGCATTTAAATTTGCATTGTTTACTGTGGAAATGACAGTTGCAGTTTGGGAGTTAACTACAGGTGGCGCTGTAGGGGATGTGTGCCTATGTGTTTTGTTTACTACTGTAGGGGGGTGTGGCTGTAGGTGTGACGTCATCGATCGCGTCCCCCTATTACAGGGATGACGCGATCGATGCTACTGCCACAGAGAAGCACGGGGAAGCCGTGTGTACACACGGCTCTCCCCGTTCTTCCGCTCCAGGGACGGATCGCCGCACTGCAGCGGCGATCGGGTCCGCAAATCCAGCGGTCCCGGAGCTTCAGACCGGGTCGCGGGGGCGCGCCCGCGACCCACGGCTGGGTACTAAAATCAACGTATATATACGTTGATGTGTCCAGCCGTGCAATTCTGCCGACGTAAATGTGCAGTAGGCGGTCCTTAAGTGGTTAAGGTGAATAGGTTCAGGTGTGGGTGTGTGTGTTTGTTATTTAAAAAAACATGTCATACTTGCCTCCACTGTGCAGTTCGTTTTGCACAGTGTGGCCCCGATCGTTCTCTTCTGGGGGTCCCTTTGGGAAGCTCTCTCCCGAGGGGGGGTTACCTTGGCCGCCAAGTGTATGCCTCGGCCCTCCCCACCAGCGGCCGCATCATTGGATTTCATTGACAGCAGTGGGAGCCAATGGCTGTGCTGCTATTAAAGGGATTGTAAAGGTAATAGTTTTTTTTACCTTGATGCACCCTATGCATTAAGGTAAAAAAACATCTCGCAGCACTGGCCCCCCCCCCCCCCCGAGCCCCTGTTTTACTTACCTTACAGTTCGAAACTCCCGGGCGCGTCCACGTCATCCTCTTCGGTTCCCAGCCTGGCCGTTGATTGGCTGGGCGAATTGAGAGCAGCGCAGCCATTGGCTGGCGCTGCTGTCAATCACAGCGGATGACGTGGCGCGCCGGGGGCGGGGCCGAGTGATACAGTCAGTGGCTATGGCCGCCACTGTATCACGGGAGCGCGCTCGCAAAAGCTTTCCACCGTGCGAGCGCCCTCGCATGAAGATATAGAGCTTTTGCGAGGAGGGGCCCAGACAGCCGCCGAGGGACCCCAGAAGACAGCTTTCAGGGCTACTCTGTGCAAAACAAACTGCACAGTGGAGGTAAGTATAACATGTTTGTTATTTTTTTTTTTTAAAAACAACCTGACTTTTTAGTGTTCCTTTAAGCCATCCAATGAAGAACCGAGAAACCGTGGTGAGAGCGATGCGGGATCGCCCCCACGAAAATTCTGGGGTTCCGATAAGTAAAATGGGGGGGGGCTGCGAGGCCAGATACTGCAAGGTGTTTGTTCACCTTTTAAAGGGGTTGTAAAGAAAAAAATTGTTATTTAAAATAACAAACATGTCATACTTACATCCACTGTGCAGTTAGTTTTGCACAGAGTGGCCCTGATCCACATTTTCTGGGGTCCCTCGGCGGCTGTCTCTGGACCTCCCTGCTAGAACTTCACATATTCATGCGAGCGAACATGGTGTGGAGTCCTTGCTGTCCCCCTCCTGTGATACAGCGAGGGGCTATAGCTGCTCACTGGATCACTCAGCCCCGCCCCCCTACGCTCAGCGTCATTGGATGTGATTGACAGCAGCGCCAGCCAATGGCTGCGCTGCTTTCAATCTGTCCGCTCTAGCCAATCAACGGCTAGGTTCAGCGGCGAAGAGGATGTCAAAGCCATCTGAAGTTTTTTCACCTTTAATGTATAGGATGCGTTTAGGTGAAAAACGCAAAGGTTTACAACCCCTTTAAGGCGAATTTCTGTAGTATTTTTGTCTGTAGCCTCATGTAATGGAAACCTGAATACGATAAATATGTGTTGCCCAGAGCAGCTTATCAGTTACACGTAACAACCTAAGAAGCTGTTTTCTATAGGAAACGCGATTCTTTCCTTTCACCTCCTTTTTTTTCCTCTCTCCCCTCTGGCGGGTGGACTGTATCGCATGTTTATCTTGCCCTCTCTATGTAGTAGCACTTATCATTCACTCTCTTTCCAGTGTTGCCGTCCTTGATAAAGTTACAGACTTCCTTCTGTTCCTGGGAAAGTTGCTGGTAGTTGGCTGTGTTGGTAAGTAGAATGAATAATTTTTTATATTTTGAAGGCCAACCCGTTCAGAGTTTGTATCGGCTGCTCTCTTGCATTTCTTAGGCACTCTGTAAGAATTTACCTTCTGTCCTTTTCTGTCCTTTCCACAAGGCCATAGTAAAGGCTTGACACTCCTATGGAGAAACCATTGGAATGCCAATATGACTTGGCTTTGTTATACACAGAGCAGTTGGATGTAGCTGAGATTTCAGGTGAGGAGATCTCACCACTGGAGTCTCCAGGAAATATCATAATCCAGCAAGTGACATAAATTGCTAACATCCATACAGAACTGTCATGTCAGCTTAAAGTGTTACTAAACCCAGTAATATGAAATTAGTTCATCTGCCGGCCCACAGCTTATAAATCTTATTTTTACATTTAAAATATTGCCACTATATACCCTTTTTTTTTTTTTGGCTGATCTGTATATAACGGTCACATCATAACCTGCAGAGTTTGCCCAGATCTGCGTGTTCAGGTAGAAGGAGATTTCCACTATAGCCTGTATACACGCCTACATGTGTGACGTCAATATTATGTGACTTGGCTAGCTTAGAGTACCAGGAATTGTTCTCTCCAGCATAAAAGAAACAACTGAGCATGTGCAGGTTGGCTACCTTGCCTGTGTTAGTTGGCCTTTCACAGATGCAGTGCAGGAACATGAGGATCTGTGCATATAGGATAAAACAGCCTTTTTACACATTGCGGACGATTAACCCCATTAAGTTCCACAGTGAGTATAACAAGCATACTATTCTGCATATACAGACTCATTTTAAAGCGGAGTTCCACCCAAAAATGGAACTTCCGCTTAATCCCCTCCCCCTTACATGCCACATTTGGCATGTAATTTTTTTTGGGGGGGGGGGGGGGCTTCAGTAGGAGTGGGACTTCCTGTCCCACTTCCTGCTTCCGCCGAGGGGCTGGTTAGGCCTAATCGCCTTACTGCAGCCCCTCCCTTTGGCGATCGTCTAGGACACTGACAGGTCCTAGACGATCGCCTGTCCAATCAGCGGCGGGCCGCGCGCGCATGCGCAGTGCGGCTCGCGCATGCGCAGTGGGTGCCCGGCTGTGAAGCCGAAGGCTGTCACGGCTGGGTGCCCACAGTCGCAATGAGGATGCCGGCCGGGGAGGGGCGAGAGGAGCGGAGCCCCGGTCGGCGCGTCGCTGGAACCCTGGAGCAGGGAAGTGTCTGTTTATTAAAAGCCAGCAGCTACACTTTTTGTAGCTGCTGACTATTAATAAACATTACATTTGGGTGGAACACCCCTTTAAAGGGGTGTTCCAGCCCATTTTTATGTTTATTAAAAGTCAGCAGCTACAAAAAGTGTAGCTGCTGGCTTTTAAATAAACAGACACTTCCCTGCTCCAGGGTTTCAGCGACGCGCCGGCCGGGGCTCCGCTCCTCTCCCCCTCTCCCCGGCCGGGGTCTTTATTGTAAGTGTGGGCACCCGGCCGTGACAGCTTTCGGGCGGCACTGCGCCATCCGATTGGACAGGCGATCGCCTAGGGCCTGTGACGTGTCCTAGGCGATCGCCTACATGGAGGGGCTGAAGATAGGCGATTAAGCTAATCGCCTAACCAGCCCCTTGGCGGAAGGAGGAAGTGGGACAGGAAGTCCCACTCCTCCTGAAGCCCCCACTCCCCCCCCACAAAAAAAATTACATGCCAAATGTGGCATGTAAGGGGGTGAGGAGTGGGTTAAGTGGAAGTTCCATTTTTGGGTAGAACTTCGCTTTAAGGGGTGGACTGGCCCTTAAGCCTAGTACACAGCACTCCTTCCCTTTTTTATTTTTTTTATTCAATCTAGCTGGTTGAATGGAAAAAAAAAAACTGACCGCTACGATCTCTCCTGCTGTTCTAATATGTTCTGACAGGGGGACAGCCCCCACCCCCTCACTCTTACATATAGTTAGGCTGTGAGTGGGAGCCTATTTAATAGTAGTATTTCTTATATATTCTGACAAATCGCAGAACGTACATTTGAGATGCCATTCATTTTAATGGTACTTAAAATCACAGTGCGGTTCTGCTGTGATTGTTGTGCGATAAATTGCAACAACCTTCATCGCGTAAAGCTTGTCGCCATAAGGTAGCTTCTACATTTTTTGGGGGGCCACAAGCTTCACTAAATGCGGGTTGCTGCAATTGTAGCACAATTTATCTCTGAATTTTTTTTATTCACACCTTGGCGCTTTGATATCGCAGACAGAATCGCGGCATATTTGCCTGCGATTCAAAACGCTGAGGAGTGAATGCAGCCTTACAGTTTGTTTTTAGGACCATGGCAGTTGCATCTGACATCAGTTGGGTTAGAATTCATCGATGGCTGCATCTGAAATCAGTTGGGTTTATGTACCGTATATACTCGAGTATAAGCCGAGTTTTTCAGCACATTTTTTTTTGTGCTAAAAATGCCCCCCTCGGCTTCTACTTGAGTTACCTTTTTATAATTTTTTTTTTTTTTTAAGTCGGGCACCCCTTCTATATACTCCATGTTAAATAGTATGTCTAGTCATGGGCACAGTGAGGCATGTTAAGTTTTTTCCCATTTTTTTATTATTTTTTTTTGTGGTAAAATTGGGTGCCTCGGCTTATACTCGCGTATATATGGTACATTGATACTCGAGTATAAGCCGAGTTTTTCCGCACTTTTTTTTCCCCCCTCTGGTTATACTCGAGTCACCTTATTTGCGGCTCATCTCCCGGACTTTGGGGACCCGGTAACGGCCGGCTGTAGGTCACCTGGACCCCAACCTTGGCACACATATTGTGCCACTCTTGGGTGCCTCGGCTTATATTCGGGTCGGCTTATACTTGAGTATATAGGGTACATTGATGGGTGCATCTGACATCAGTTGGATTAGAATGCATCGGTGGGTGCCTCTGGCCTGCACTCCTGACCAAGTTTTTATCGCCTGAGCTGCATCAACCCGCTTCTGCATTCCAATTAGTGTGTGTATAGGGAAATCTGTTCTAACGAGAACGCATTTTAGGTAGGTCCATAAAGTGTAATTTTCATGCACGGTTTATAATTCTGAGTACGTGAAGACTGATGCATTTTCTCATTATATCAGTAGGCTTTGCTTCCTGTTAAATCTTACTTTTCACTGATAAGCTCTCTTATATTGAGGGGAAAAAAATAAATACAAATTACCCATCTACACAACCTCAAACCCCATCAACGCAGGCCCTTAGGCCTCGTACACACGATCAAATCTGTCTGCTGGAAACGGTCTGCAAACAGACGGATTTGGCCACCCGACAGATTTCAAAGCATGCTGGGAACCCGTCCGCCCGACATGTCTGCTGGTTAGTACGCTAACCAGCAGACATGTCTTCTCGCACACGCGCTGAATGGTTTCGACGCATGCGCGGAAGTGTTTTACTTCCTGGTGCGGTGACGTGGCGGCGTCAACGTCACCGACACGTCGGCGCGCTATCTGCTGGCGGGGATTTTGGTTTGTTCGTGTGTACACGCGAGCAAACCAAAATGCCAGCAGACAGATTTGTTCAAATCGGTCGGACAGACCGTTTTGAACAAATCTATTTACTCGTGTGTACGAGGCCTTATACTCATACTCGGATATGATTTGCCTTTCGAGACACATAAGTCACAATCTTATGCTTTATAGATCCATTAACCTCCATTTTTCTGTTCATCTATTCACAAATATTTCCATGATTTCCCCTTTTTTCCTTTCAGGGATCCTTGCCTTCTTTTTCTTCACTCACAGAATCCGGATTGTGCAAGACACGGCTCCCGCTCTTAACTACTACTGGGTGCCTATCTTGGTGAGTGCCGTATGGAGTGTAAACTAGTCAACGCAGGGTGTCGGCAAAATTCTGGCGGCAGCCCAGGCACCAGGTCGAAACTTCTGGTCGCAATGGGCGCCTGGGGTTTGTCGAGCCCTGATGTAATGTGTTTTAGAAGCGCAACCAGACAGGATTTGGAATATTCCTTTTATTGGTTTATTTGAGAGCCATTGATTATGCCCAAATGACAACTCCTAGATGAGTAGGAACTCTTAGCACTGTATATCCATTTTTTTTCTCAGTTTTTAGGCCAATATATAGTCTTCTACATATTTTTGGTAAAAAAAATTGCAATTAGCGTATTCTGATTGGTTTGGGCAAATCTTATGGGAAAGATTTTTGTCATTTTGATGGGTATTCTACATTTATTTTATTTTTTTTACTACCAGTGGCGGTGATCTGCAATTTTATTTTTGCGCTAATGCAGATCAGAGACTTTTGACACTTTTTTTGGGACCTTTGGCATTTATGCAGCGACCAGTGCTATAAAAATGCACTAATTACTGTGTAAATGTCACTGGCGGGGAAGGGGTTAATACTAGGGGGGCCATCAAGGGGTTAAATATTTGTTAATTAAATGTGTTCTCTCTGCATGTTCTAACTGTATAGGAATGTGAGTGACTAGGAGAGAAGCCCTATTTTTCCTACTTGGGAAGAAACGATAGGGCTCCTCTCCTCTGACAGCACAGGGATTTGTGTGTTTACACACACAAATCCCTGTGCTGGCGCTCGTGTACGCGATCGCGCATTGGCCGGTGGCGATCGTGCAGGCCAGCCACGCGCATTGGGTCGCCCGCCGTGCAGCGGGCGCACGTGTCCTCTGGTGGCCAAAAGCGGGTAGGACGTACCCATACAGGATTTCACCCACCAGTGCCATTGTGCCGCAGTATATCTGCGCGACGCGGACGGCAACTGGTTATCCGCAGTAGATCACCAATTGGGGTCTGCTGTCCAGGAAGCCTATGTACATTTTAAGACTGATGGGACAGAAATACAAATCCTTTTGCAGGCAAAACCATGCAGTTTGTCTGAATTTCATATTTTAATGGTGGTACAGGCACATCATTGAACTGTAAAACCTTACCCAAAAATAATAAAGCAACACATTTTATGTATACATTTATTTTTATATTATAATATGCAAAACAATAGGTAATCGGATACCTTGGGTAGAAATTGTAGATGGAAATGATCACTTATTTTTAAATATTAAATGCTTACATGTCATGTTTGGCTGGTAATTTTTTTTTATTTTTTTTCTCCCACTACAGACAGTGATTGTTGGCTCTTATCTGATCGCGCACGGTTTCTTCAGTGTGTATGGCATGTGCGTGGACACGCTGTTCTTGTGTTTCTGTAAGTATTTTGGTCTGTGTGGTTCTCTTCTAAAACATAAGAGGGAGGGATGTGGGAAATGGGGCCCTATAAGCTTGCAGTCTAACACTTTCTGTCTACCGCTTAATTTGGTGAACTCCATGGACAGCCCTGCCCCAATTTACTAGACTCCTCCATATTGCACTTGGAAATGGCCATCCCAAAGAGATATTGGAAGTTGGTGTCTGTTTGGCTGGTTCAGTCCTTTTGGTTGTGGGCCCCTTGGCTATTGATAACCTTCAGTCACAAGGGATGTACAGCACACAAGTGCGGAGTGCCCCTCAATGGATGTATGTATGTATGGTTACCTGTGCAAATTCAGGACTGTACATACTTGGCAAGAGAAGGTCTACCATTTTATTAAAGTGGATGTAAACCCGAAAAACTTTTTTTTGCTATCACTATGTAGAGTATAAGATTTCCTATCGTCTGTGCCCAGTCTTGCACAAAGTTAATCTAGCTCTGAGAAATCCTCTATCTTTTTTTCAGTGAGATAAAACAGACAAACTGAGAAAACTTTGTCTGTCCCGCCCCCCCCCCCCCCCCCCCACTTACATATCTCATGCACTAGCCTGGAGACAGGCATTATTTTTTAATTCCCACCCCCACTCCTTTTCTGAAGTCATGTGGTTACTTTTCTGGGTTTTGACTGGATGTTAGCGATCATAGCAGAATTTAGTGTAAGAAATACACAGGAAAAAAATGCATGCTGACAAGGGGAGTGTAGAGGAGGGCGGGGAGTCTACTGACATCACAACTCCACCCACTGAGCTTTGGACAACAGATCCACCCACAGAATCTCCAGTTTTCAGTTCTCGTAACAGGGGAGACATTTGACAGGTAAGGATACATGCAGGAGGCATCTATATCCTTATAGATCAGGAGTATGGCAGTAGTTTAGAAAGGATGAGAGTGGGTTTACATCCACTTTAAGTGCTACATGGAGAGGCATAATTGAAGGAATGGGTTGTCTCGGAGTGGGAGGACTTATCCTGCTCTGTACTAATCATGTTTTCTTTCTTCCATTTTTTTCCACTTCTATCTAATCCCAAACTCCTGCTCGGTATTCTCTACCTCCCCTGCTGTGCCCACACCTCCCCTGCTGTGCCCACACTCCCATTGACTCTTCCATCATTGTCCTTCACCCTGCTTGCTGTCCACCATCTCATTGGTCCACCTTGCCTTTTCCTGCCATGCCCTTTACTTTTCTGGCTTGCCTTCCACCCACCCCCTCTGCATTGAACTTTGCAACCTTCATATTGCTGGTCTTATTTGACCTTGCCCCACTCTCCTTCACCTTCTTCCTTGCTTTTTTTTCTCCATTTCCTGCTCGCCATTACCCTGTCGGCGTGGAACGTCTCTACGCATGGTTTATCATTCGCACTCCAACATGTCTGCTACCCTTCCCTGTGTCTCTTCTTTTTCTCTCTTTCTCTATTTTGCCAATACTTGATGGTGGTGCTACACACAACAAGGTGAAGACTTGGAGAGGAACGATGGCTCCCTGGAGCGGCCATACTACATGTCCCCGGAACTCAGCCAAATTCTGCTCAAAAAAGATGCAGAACTGCTAAAACCCAGCGAAAGCCAAAGCTGATGGGTCCGAGGGTGACCAGACTTTCCCTCGAGTACTGAAAACGACACGGGTTCCAGTAACGTCTATATCTTCTTTGACTACTAATCCCTCTGCTGTACCTAGCGGAGAGAGCTGTGTTTTGGGAACAGGGCACTTTGAGATGGCCGCACACCCGTCGGTGTGCAACGGACTGTGGCCTTATATATGTCGGAGGTCTTCTGAAACCTCTTGAAAATTAAGGGTTAACCTGTCTACCTTGCTCCATATGCATATAAAACACATTATCTATGTATTCTACAGACACCCAGTGCCTTGTTTTAACTCTTGCGTGACCTACGTTCCCATTGAACCTAGCGCTCTTTGTATCTCTTTCCCCTTTCTTTCTTACCTGATTATGCCATGCTGCTCACTTGTTCCAATTCCCTCCTGCGCAGTGGAAGATCTGGAGCGTAACGACGGCTCGACCGACAGACCCTTTTTCATGTCGCCCAACCTGCAAAAACTATTGAATAAGAAGAACAAAGGCCAAACCGACAAATGACCTTCAACATTCAATCCCTTTTTTGTGTAATGCCTATCTGACAATCCCGGAATTCAAAGCCAGATATGTACTGTACCCTTTAGACCTCCATCAAGTTAAATCTCTTTGTTGTCCAGAGTTCAGCAGTCATTTTCCTACTAGGGCTTGGAGAATGAATGCTAGAGTTTGATTGGTTAGTTCCCACTGCTTCTGAACAGTTCTCCTGAACATGTGCTTTCGTGAGTTGATCCCCAAAGATTTGCTTTAAAAGAAAAACCTTTGCTGAGGGCAATAAAAGCTATTACTGCAGACCTCTTCTGAAAATGCTGATTGCCTAGCTGTCTTGCTGAACCAGCGGCTTCAATGCTTGCTAGTCAGTTACTCGGAACAGATCTGCAGATCAGGAGTTCCAATTCCATTTTGACATTCTAATCTGCATGCCTGCCCCAGGCCCCCGTCACCCTACTGAACCAGAGATTGCCAGGCAACTAGTATTCTTAGGCAGGCCATAGATGGTGCAAATTCATTTCCTGCAACCGAAAGAAATTTGCACGATTCCCCGATGAACACACATTGCCGACAGGGGAATCCTACCTGCCGAGGCCAGCGGGGGAAGCCGTCCCCTTTTGGAAGAAGACGGCGACTATTGCTAGCGGTTATAGCAGCTGCTAGCAATAATTGCAAGTAAAATCTGACAGGCTGGTTGTAGCCATGTTGACCGATCAATCAGCTTGGTAGATTCGGCCTTGTCCATACACAGCTGAACCAGCCGAGATTTAAACAGTCTATGGCCGGCCTTAGCAGGAAGTAGGCAATAGTTGCCCTCGTAGTTCTTTTTGTACAGGTGTGCTTTTAGGGAGAATTCACTGACGTTGCTGATGGGTTTAAAAGATAGAAAAAGACCTGCCCACTTAAAAGTATTGTAGATGATAAAAGCTGTGTTTTTATAGATTGATCCGATCTTAATATGTGGAAGGTAATCGCCAATTTCTGCAAAATTGGTATGCCAAATGATGGCACCCTGGTAAAAAAAAGTAGATGGGAGTCACACATTGGTGAAGATGTCCCATTGGTTACCTTTTGGTACCCTCCTCTAGGTGTCAGGCCTGTACCTTTTTGGTACCCTCCTCTAGGTGTCAGGCCTGTACCTTTTTGGTACCCTCCTCTAGGGCCGCGTACACGCGATCAAATTTATCTGCTGAAACCGGTCCGACGGACCGTTTCAGCAGACAAATCCGATCGTGTGTACGGGCGAGCAGACAGGTTTTTCCAGCAGACAAATTTTAAAGCATGCTTTAAAATTTGTCTGCTGGAAACCTGTCCGTCCGACATGTCCACTGGTTAGTACACTAACCAGCGGACATATCTGTCCGCACATGCGTCGAATGGATTTGACGCATGCGTGGAAGTATTTTACTTCCTGGTTCGGTGACATGGCGGCGTCAACGTCACCGCGCTGTCTGCCGGCGGGGATTTTGGTCTGATGGTGTGTACAACCATCAGACCAAAACGGCCCAGCAGACATATCCGATGAAAGCGGTCCGTCGGACCGTTTTCATCGGATAAGTTTGAGCGTGTGTACGCAGCCTAGGTGTCGGGCCTGTACCTTTTTGGTACCCTCCTCTAGGTGTCAGACCCATAAGAGCTCTAAACATAGAGGTATATGTGAGTCTTGGTTTGCATGTAGCTAGTATAAAGAGCAATCTATCTTTACTTGCCAACATTTTGGTAATTCTTTTCAGCCGGTCTTGTGTATTGCAAAAGTCCATCTGGCCTTCCTTTCTGTGTCTTGTGTAAAACCCAAAACTGGCTGAACAAAATTACAAATCCTTAGACAGGTGAAACTATTCATAGACGTGTAGGGCAGCAGTGTATTTAGCAGTTGGTCTGGCATTCCATTTAGAAGAACCCTTTTTACTCAAGCCTGGTAGTGCCAAACCCAAATCTTAATGAGTGTTGGCTGTAGCTTTACACAAGCTTTAGCAGGGTTAAAGCACCCTTTGCACTGGTTTGTTCAAAGCTCTCCAGATAATACCTGTATTTGGCAGTCTCAGTGAAAAAAAAATGATCCTGGACTGCCGCACTCTGATGAGTGAAACAAAATAAACAAAGGATAAAATCCAAAGCTGTATGAGATCCAAAAATTCATGCAACACTGCAATCAAGAAAGTGGACACAGGGGACAAAAGGCCAACATGTTTCACATCTTGGATAGATGCTTAGTCAGTCATAGCAGTCTCAGATTGAAAGTAATGGAAACTTTACAGGTTGCCATGACTGATCCACTTTGATAATGCTAGTTGCCTGGCTGTCCCTGGCTTTGATATAGTAACTAAAAAAAAGGCTCGCAGCAAAGTGTTACCTAATCTGCAAACTTGTTCTCAAAGGCTTTGTGTACTTCCAACAAAAGTTGCCACTTTTACACCGATCCTAGGACAATTTGGATGTGCGGCTACAGGGACCCCCACTTGTGTCTTGATCCTTTACAATCAAACTAGTCTGGCCTGTACAGGCAAAGCCTGACAAATGCCTTTGCGTTTAAGGGCGTAAAAGACAATCTTTGACACCTGCAAGGTTGCAGGGGTAAAAAATGTTTTGATTTTCAGCGAGTATGTATACAAATTTAGTGCCCTAATTAATCAAGCTTAAAGCAGCGCTTGTGGTAGGGTTGCCTCCTCATCCCTTTAAAACAGAACACATATTAATTACTCAGGTTCTGTGGCTGATTAAGGTGGTAATTAAACTCACATGGTGCCTTATCTGCATTAAATTAGCCATAGAACCGGTGTAATTCATATGTGTTCTGTTTTAAAGGGATGAGGTGGCAACCCTACCTTGTGGTATCTTAAATAGGGTTGCCATCTCATCTCTTTAAACCCAAACACATGTGAATTACACAGGGTCTGGGGCTAATTTAATGCAGATAAGGCACCAAGTGAGTTCAATTACCACCTTAATCAGCGACAGAACCTGTGTCATTAATGTGTTCTGTTTTAAGAGATGAAGTGGCAACCCTAATCTTAGGCTGGGTTCACACTATTGCAAATTGAATGCAGGATCCCCGCATCCAATGCGCAAAAGCAGTAGAATGTGACTGGCTCTCTATGGAGCTGGTTCACACATCTCTGATACGACTCCGGTGGGAACTTGCACAGGGGTCCTGTGCGTCTTTTGGTCCATTTTAGGACCAAATTCAGCCCAAAATTCAGACTGAAATTGGGCCTGAAACGGTGAACCAGGACGCACAGGACCCCTGCTGGGTGCCGCATCGGTATCGGGTGTGAACGGAGCCTTAGTGTGCTAAAGTGACCTCTCAGGCAATACTGTATGTCATTTTAGCATGCTTTAGTATTGTAACACGCCACAAGTGCCATTGCAGTGTGATAAATTAGGGCCTATATTTGCGTTACTCATGTGTGCCCATTAGAGTGGCTATGTTCTATAAAGTTTTATTGTTTAGCTATACCAAATATATGTGCTTTCTGGTGTGAGGAGTGTTCGGACCTATGTCAACAGGTGTTCGCATTCTATTGGGTTTTGCATGTTCATGCAAGTCTATGGGAATGCAAAACTCATCAGAAACACAAGCCCAAAGCCTGTGGACCTATAGGAGATTTACTAAAACTGGTGCACAGAAAATCTGGGGCAGCTCTGCATAGTAACCAATAGGCTTCCAACTTCAGCATGTTCAATTAAGCCTCGGCAATTAAACCTAGAAGCTGATTGGTTAATATGCAGCGCTGCACCAGCCATAGTAAATAGCCCCCTCACTCTAGATGTGTAAACCAACTTGTACCTTGTACAAGTGCTAAACTGTCCTCCCATGATGCAGTGCAATGGCAGTCATCTTTTATACTAACTCCCTGGCACTGAGCCGCCCCCCCCCCTCCCCCGCCCCATAGCTTGGCACCAACCAAGTGTTCAAATCAAAGATATATTTATATGTAACTTTAACTGGATTGTCCATTTTAAATGTTCTTGTTTTTTATATATATTAATTGCATGAGCAGCGTGTGGTTTTTGTATGTATATACAAATATGTTACAGTCCGCAAGGTTTACTGATACCAAATGTAATGGCATCTTTACAGTTTGTACAAATTCGCCCTCTAAAATGTATGGTTATATGTTCAAACAATAAAGTGTTTTTTTTGTATTGGCTGCTTGTTCTGTGTATTTTCCTCTGGTTAACATATTATCTTAAAGGCAACTTCTGTTAACTGGAGCCCACCAGTCTGAAAAACTTAAGACCCATCTCCTTGCTTTCTTTTAGGTCTAAACTTTTAGAACACTTGGCCTACAAGGGTTTGAGTTCCTACCTCACTGACCACAACCTTCTTGACCCCTTACAGTCTGACTTCCGCTCACAGCACTCAACAGGAACTGCCTTACTAAATATCACTAATATTTAACGAACTGCCAAACTGCATGACCAGGGATGCCCAACCAGTGGCCCAGGGGCCACATGTGGCCCGCGGACCCCTCTGATGTGGCCCGCGACCTCCTGCTCTGGGATGGCTGGTTGGCAAGCCCAGATTGCAGGTTGCTGACCTGCCATCTGAGAGCATCAGTGTGTAAATGAAGCCGGCAGGAGAAGAAGCAAGTGGCTTTTCAGAAAGTGCACTACTTCTGCAGGATATAATAGACGTCTATGGCAAAGTGTAGCTAACCTTTGGGAAATCCACAGGTACATTGCGCCAAAATAGACCACAGACCATCAGTTTAAAGGCAGACTTATGTCCCTTTCACACGATCGGTTTAACCCAATTTGACCTTCCATTCACCTCTTTGGAGCGGTAGATGTAAACAGACTTTTGTTCATTTACACCTGCCTACCTCCAATCTGATCTGCTAAAAAAAAAAAAAAAAAACAGAAGTGGATCTGTCCTCTTCCATCTGATTGGATCAGAGGGCCCATTGAGTAGATTGGGCTGTGTCTGCTTTGCACATGCAGACTGGACACAGACCTGTCATCTGCCCACTCCGCTCATTGTGGCCCACGATTGGTTACTAAGTCGCTTACGTGGCCCTCGGCCTTCAAACGGTTGGGCACCCCTGTACTAGACCTTTCCTTGGCCTTTGATACTGTTGACCATCTGTTTCTACTCGATAATCTCCACTCCCTTGGCTTCCAAGACTCCGCTCTTTGCTGGTTCTCCTCCTTATTAAAGCGTTCTTCTAGTTAGCAGAAAAAAAATTATCCTGAACTGCCGCACTCTGAGCGATTTATTGAAACAAAATGAACAAAGGATAAAATCCAAAGCTGTATGACCTCCAAAAATTCATGCAACACTGCAATCAATCGTAGCAAGGGGACACAAGGCTAACATGTTTCACATCATGGATAGATGCTTAGTCATATGACTAAGCATCTATCCATGATGTGAAACATTTTAGCCTTGTGTCCACTTGCTACTATTGATTGCAGTGTTGCATGAATTTTTGGATGTCAAATAAACCGCTCATCGGAGTGCGGCAGTCCAGGATCATTTATTTTTTCCACGGATCAGCGCAGTCTCTGCACCTGTTAGTGCTACAGGGTGGAAGCACAGCATAGGTCGCAGGGCTTGGAGCGGTACTTTTCTCTCCGTTCTTATAGTTACCTACAACTCTGTCTCGTCTCCTAATTCTGCTCCAAGCTACATCAGCAAACTTGTCTCAAAATATCACCCAAGCCGTTCCCTCTACTGTTCCCAAGACCCCCTCCTCTCTACCCCCTATGTCTTCTCCTCCCATGCTTGCCTCCAAGGCTTCACCAAATTCTCACCCATCCTCTGAAATGATCTACCTCAACCTGTCTGTCTAGGCCTTGTACACACGATTCGGAATTATCCCATTGAAAAAGTCAGACATGCTTTTTCTATCGGAAATTCCGGCTGTGTATATGCCCCATCAGAGAAATTCCACCGGAAATTCAGAATAATTCCATCGGAGATTACATAGAGAACATTTTCTTATGCGTGTTATGTTTGTTATTTAAAACAAAAAAAATACCCTTACAACCCCTTTAACCACTTATAACCCCCGGCATTGTATAGTGACGGCCACAAGGTGGCTCTACAATTACGGGAGGACGTATATTGACGTCCTCGGCTCCTCCGGCCACTGGGGGGGGGGCGCACGAGCGTGCCCGGCGCGTCACTGCGGTGCCGATGCGCGTGCCTGGAGGCCGCACCCGTGATCGGCTGTTACACAGACAAGGACGTGGACCAGTCGGTCCCCTCCACCCACAGTTACAATCGCTCACTAGGGAACACATTTAACCCCTTCCCTGCCAGTCACATTTATACAGTAATTGGTGCATATATATAGCACTGTTCGCTGTATAAATGTCAATGGTCCCAAAAATGTGTCAAGTGTCCAATGTGTCCGCCATAATGTCGCAGTCACAATAATAATCGCAGATCGCCGCCATTTACTAGTAAAAAAAATATTTAAAAAGGTCATAATTCTGTCCCCTATTTTGTAGGCGCTATAACTTTTGCGCAAACCAATCACTATACGCTTATTGCGATATTTTTGGAAAAAATGTAAAAGAATACATATGGGCCTAAACTGAGAAAAAAAAATTTTTTTAAAAAGGGGTATTTATTATAACAAAAAGTAAAAAATATATATATTTTTTTTTTCAAAATTGACGCTCCTTTTTTTTGGTTTATAGCGCAAAAAATAAAAAACGCAGAGGTGATCAAATACCACCAAAAGAAAGCTCTATTTGTGGGGAAAAAAGGACATTAATTTTGTTTGGGAGCCACGTCGCACGGCCCTGGAATTTAGTCCGTTAAAGCGACGCAGTGCCGAAAGCTGAAATTTAGGCTGGGCAGGAAGGGGGTATATGTGCCCAGTAAGCAAGTTGTTAAAGGTGTCCAGACTAAATCCTTTACAACCACTTTTACCTACAGGTAAGCCTATATTAAGCCTTACCTGTAGGTGCTCGAAATATCTCCTAAACCTCCACGGTTTAGGAGATATTTACAATAATGACAGGCCGATATCTACGGCGCACTTTAGAAACTGTGATCGTGCCGTTTCTAAAGAAGGCCATGCCGTGACTGGCAGCTCCAATGCTTTGGAGTGACACATTGCGGCTTTGGCCAATCACAGCACCTGAGCCGCGATACCTGGAAGTAACACCCCGGAGAGATGTCAGCCTTTCGAGCGGTGTACAAGGACAGCTGCGGGGGCTTTGATATGAGGTGAGTATTGCATAATAAGCTAGTATGCTATGACGTAAAACACAACGACGTGCTGAAAAAACGAAGTTCAATGCTTCCAAGCATGCGTCGACTTGATTCTGAGCATGCGCGGCCCTTTAACCAATGCTTTTGCATACTAACGATCGGTTTTGACCCATCGATCAGGCGTCCAGCGGTCAAATTTTAAAACAAGTTCTCTTTTTTTCTTTTTTTTTTTGACTGAAGGATAACTGACCTTTTCATCGGTTTGGACCGATCGTGTGTACGCGGTCTCACATATCCCTCATCTCTCTGCGTTTCTATTGAATAGATTTCCCCTATCTACCTCTACCGAGAAACTGTCCACCATAGGAACATAAGGGAGCGGAGGATCGAGTAAGTAAAACTGCTTTTTGTGTCCCTCTAGACACAAATATCCAATTAAACCTTGCAGTGAGGAAGCAGCAAGGGTGGAATTTGACTTTTCCTGGAGTTGGGCGCTAGGATATAGCATTCTTTGTAAACCTTTTTGCTGCCCCTGCTTTGTTAATAGGATGCAAACAAACTCAAAGCCGCTACAGCAGCCACAGGTTTGTTTACACCGTCAGTGCCGGCTCACAGCTGTACAGCTGCCTCACCACTTCTACAGGGTTTTCATGTATTGTCTTTGTTATAGTACTCAAGTTAAGTAAATAATATGTAAAAAGTTGTCCAATTTTTTAAAACTTTAAGGCCCCCCCCCCGCTTATATACACATACATACACTCAGACGTGCATATAATGCGCACAGGCACATATTTAACAATTGCACAACAGGTGTGGGATATTGCCGTGCAGGTCATACAAGTGAGAGAACCGATTCTGGCGCCATTATTTATGGTGAACTTCAAATCTGAGGCGATTTTATAATTATGGGGGCGTACAATTGTGAGCCATGACAGGTTTGGTATCTATTGACTTTTATATCAGATGGGGAAATTCCATTGTGTTGGCGTTTATTGAATCTTAGATCGACAGGAGGGCTCTGTGATTGGCCCTCCTGATCACATGACGGCCGTGTCTGTCATGTGATATAAACAGAGAGCTGGTTGCTAGGCGATCGGAGAGGAGAGGGATCGCACATTTAACCCCTTGCGATCACCCCCCTGTCACACTGTCACTGATTGCAGTGATCATATATTTACTGATCACTGCATTTAGTGTCAGTGTGACAGTTAGAGTGACAGGCAGTTAGTGTTAGGTCCAGGGTAGCCCCCGTACCCCCCCTAATAAAGTTTTAACCCCTTGATCACCACCCTAGTTAACCCTTTCACCCCCTATTACCAGCGTCACTAGGCGATCATTTTTCTGATCGTTGTATTAGTGTCGCTGTTGCCGCTAGGTAGCTAATTTTTTGTTATTGCGATTTTTTTTTTTTACGAAAGACATGTGGCTGAATAAATTTTGGCCTAAATGTTTGACTAAAATTTAGTTTATTCAATTTTTCTTATAACAAAAAGTAAAAAATATAGATTTTTTTCAAAAAATGTCGCTCTATTTTTGTTTATAGCGCAAAAAATTAAAATCGCAGAGGCAATCAAATACCATCAAAAGAAAGCTCTATTTGTGGGAAAAAAAGGACGCACATTTTGTTTGGGAGCCACGTCGCACGACCGCACAATTGTCTGTTAAAGCGACGCAGTGCGAATTGTAAAAACGCCTTTGGGCATTTAGCAGCATATTGGTCCGGGGCTTAAGTGGTTAATAGAAATTATAATGATAAAATGAGATCTATAGTTCACATATTTTAGGTAATGAAAGCAATCTATAAATGGAGGAGCGGTAAGTGAGAGGTCTGCCTCCTCCATTCATAGTTTGGTTTTCTGAGAACAGATAATACAACTTCTGTGATTGGGGGGGGGGGGGTGATGAATAAAAGGTCTGCCTCCTCCATTCATAGTTAGAAGCTGTACTGTCTGTTCAATGAAAACCTGACTGGAGGACAGATGGGTGAATGGGAGGTCCACCTCCTCCATTCAGAGTTTGGTTGTCTGAGAACAGATAATACAACTTCTGTGATTGGAGGACAGATGGATGAATGAAAGGTCTGCCTCCTCCATTTATAGTTTGCCTTTCATTGTGGTGATAGTACAACTTCTGTGATTGGAGGACAAATAGATGAATGAAAAGGTCTGCCTCCTCCATTCATAGATTATCATTTTTTATCTGATTTTAGGAGTCAATTAGTTTAATTTCATCAGTTTGGTCTCTTTTATGTGTTTTAGTTCTTCCTTACTTTAGTACTTGTTCTGGTAGCCAATTACCAAGTACTTCTATTTCAGCACCTGATTGGTTGCACCTTTTCTGTGAGATGTTTATATTCTATCAGCGCTCTTATTGGAGGATATTCCCCTCTATTGCTGGTCTCTTCCCACATTCTATCAGTCAGCTGAGACATCTGACGTTCCCGTAATATGTCTGATGATGTCATGGAATGTTCCGGATTTGGTGGGATATATTCACATCTGGACATTATTTTTCATCATTATCAGCCTTTTTTTGCTCATTCTTGCAGCCCTGATGAAGGGTTTGTGTTTAGAGGGGTGTTGCCCCTTGAAACGCTTTGATATTTTAAATATTTTTTTTTAACCTGTAAGCGCCTGTGCTATAGGCTAAAATTGCTGGAAGGGGCGTCCGTGTGCGTACTCCAGAGCATGCGCTGCCTGCACGCTCCCTGCGGGGTGCCTCCGGGGCACTCTGTGATCAGCAAGTCCAATGAGACCAAGATAATCATCCGGCCCTTTACCACATGATCAGCTGTCAGGCAATGTAAACAGAAGCCGGAACAATTTTTTCTTTTACCCTTACGGTGCCGGTATAAATGGGACATCGGTCCTGCAAATGGAGAGCCACTGCCACCACATCAGTGCCCACCAGTGCCATCTATTAATGCCCACCAGTGCCACCTATCAGTGCTGCCAATCAGTGCCCATCATTGCATCATCATAGGTGCCACCTATCAGTTCTGCTTATCAGTGTCTCCTACCAGTGCCCAATAGTCCACCTCATCAGTGCATGGGGTAGCATGCCACAAACAAACCAGCAGCTCCTTCGGGGGTAGTGCTACAGGAGAAAGTGTTGTGCTCAGAATGGAACCAAAATTTAGCTATTTGGCATTAACTCGACTCGCCGTGTTTGGAGGAAGAAAAATGCTGAGTATGACCCTAAGAACACCATCTCTACAGTCACACATAGGTGGAAACATGATGCTTTGGGGCTGTTTCTTTGCTAAAGGTACAGGTTGACTTTGCCGCATTGAGGGGCCAATGGACGGGGCCATGTATTGTAAAATCTTAGAGGAGAACCTTCTTCCCTCAGCCAGAACACTAAAGATTGGTCATGGATGGTACCGCCAAGGCAACAAAGGAGTGGCTTAAGAAGAAGCACATTAACCACTTAAGACCCGGACCAATACGCTGGCAAATGACCCAAGGGGTTTTTGCGATTCGGCACTGCGTCGCTTTAACAGATAATTGCGCGGTCGTGCGACGTGGCTCCCAAACAAAATTCGCGTCCTTTTTTTCCCACAAATAGAGCTTTCTTTTGGTGGTATTTGATCGCCTCTGCGATTTTTATTTTTTGCGCTATATACAAAAATAGAGCGACATTTTTGAAAAAAAAATAGGATTTTTATAACAGCTTACCTGTAAAATCCTTTTCTTGGAGTACATCACGGGACACAGAGAAGCATAGTAATTACTATGTGGGTTATGGAGTACCTTCAGGTGATGGACACTGGCACGCCCTTAAGGCAGGAAGTTCCCTCCCCTATATAACCCCTCCCATACCGGGAGTACCTCAGTTTTGTAGCAAGCAATAAGTGTCCCAAATTCCCCAATTAGAGGGGCGGGAGCTCTGTGTCCCGTGATGTACTCCAAGAAAAGGATTTTACAGGTAAGCTGTTATAAAAATCCTATTTTCTTTATCGTACATCACGGGACACAGAGAAGCATAGTAATTACTATGTGGGACGTCCCAAAGCAATGCTAATGAGGGGAGGGAGACCCCAAAAAAAAAATTTAAGCCGGGCGCCATCAGACATGAGGAATCAAACTGCAGCCTGCAGCACACTGCGCCCAAAGGCGCTTTCCTCATTTTTCCTTATGTCCAATTGGTAAAACATTGTGAAAGTATGGACAGACGACCACGTCGCGGCCTTGCAGACCTGAGCCATGGAGGCTTGATGATGCACTGCCCAGGAAGTACCCACCGCTCTAGTGGAATGTGCTTTAACCTTAAACGGGGGAACCTTTCCCCTCAAGCCATAGGCTTGAGTAATGACCTGTCTAATCCATTTGGAGATAGTGGATTTTGATGCTGCCTGTCCACATCTGGGACCTTCTGGCAGGATAAACAAAATGTCCGTCTTCCGGACCTGAGCAGTAGCCCTAAGGTAGATCTTAACTGCCCTACGCACGTCTAGCGTGTGCAAAGACTTCTCACTTGCAGAACTAGGTTCTGAGAAAAAAGAAGGGAGAACTAGATCCTGATTCAGATGAAAGTTAGAAACAACTTTCGGAAGGAAAGCCGGGTGAGGCCGTAGGACCACTCTGTCCTTATGGAAAATAAGGTATGGTTCCCTACATGATAAGGCCGCCAACTCCGATACCCTCCTAGCAGAGGTTATGGCTATCAAAAAAACCACCTTCCTGGTTAGAAGGACCAATGGAATGTGAGCCAAAGGTTCAAAAGGTTGCTTCTGCAAGGTAGAAAGAACCAGATTCAGATCCCATGGACACAAGGGGGTTTTGACTGGAGGATTAACCCGGATCACACCCTGTAAAAAGGTTTTGACCAGAGAATGTGTAGCTAGTGGCCCTTGAAACAATATTGACAAGGCCGAGATCTGGCCCTTAATGGTGCTTAGAGCCAACTTCATGTCTGCCCCCATCTGCAGAAAATCTAGAATTCTGCCAATGATATACCTCCGGGGATGCCACCCTCTGGTTTCGCACCAGGCCACATAAGATTTCCAAACTCTGTAATAAATAAGCCAGGAAGCTGGCTTTCTGGCATTAATTAAGGTAGACACTACTGACTTAGAGAGACCCCTCCTTTTTAGGATATGGGACTCAACAGCCAGACCGTTAAATTCAGAGACGGTAAGGAAGGGTGGAATACCGGCCCTTGAGACAGTAGGTCTGGACGAAGTGGAAGGGTCCATGGACGCCCCACGGACATCCTTATGACCTCTGAGTACCAGGCCCTTCTGGGCCATGCCGGAGCGACCAGAATCACGGGTTTCTCTTCCGACCTTATCCTGCGAAGGAGGCGGGGTACTAATTGCAGTGGAGGAAACGCATACATCAGGGAGAATTGGTCCCATGGAAACACCAGCGCATCCGTGCCGCAAGCGAGTGGATCCCTTGTCCGGGACAGAAAGTTGTTCACCCTCGCATTGAACCTCGATGCAAAGAGGTCCACATCTGGTGTTCCCCACCTCTGACAAATGGCCTGGAAGATGTCAGGGTGAAGAGTCCACTCCCCTGGGAGCAACTGTTGGCGGCTTAGGTAGTCTGCCTGCCAGTTGTCTATCTCCGGAATAAAAACCGCAGATATGCAGGGGACATATTTCTCCGCCCAGGTCAGAATTCGATTCACCTCTCTTTGGGCTGCACGACTCCTTGTGCCCCCCTGGTGATTTATGTAGGCCACAGCCGTGGCATTGTCGGACTGAATTCTGACTGGGAGACCCCTCAACTTGTCCGTCCAAGCTGATAGGGCTAGATGGACTGCCCGAATCTCTAGTAGATTGATAGGTAGTGACCTTTCGGTGATTGACCACCTTCCCTGGAGAGACAGGCCCTCCAGGACTGCACCCCAGCCCAGAAGACTGGCATCTGTGGTCACAACCTGCCAAGAGATGGGAACAAAGGACTTCCCCCTTAGTAAGTTCTGGGGAACCAGCCACCAACAAAGGCTCTGCCGAACTGTCCGGGAGAGGGACAAAGGGAGGTCTAAGGCCTGAACCTTTTTGTTCCAGGCAGACAGGATGGCGTGTTGAAGTCCCCTTGAGTGGGACTGAGCGAATGGGACGGCCTCGAAAGAGGCTACCATTTTCCCCAGTAGCCGCATACAAAGGCGAATAGAGGACAGACGCCTTGACTTGACTAGCTGAACTAGTTCCCTTAGAGCATCGATCTTTCTCTGGGGAAGAAAAATCTTTCTTTGATCTGTGTCTATGAGTAGACCCAAATACTCGAGCCTTTGCACCGGCACTAAGGCCGACTTGTTTAGGTTGAGAACCCAACCCATGGATTCTAGGAATTCCATGGTTCTGTGCACTGCTGAGTTTAGACCGGCAACTGAACGGTCTACCAACAACAGATCGTCTAGGTAGGCTATTATAGAGATGCCTTGAGACCTTAGAACGGCTAAGAGTGGGGCCAATACTTTCGTGAATACACGAGGTGCGGTGGCCAGACCAAAAGGCAAGGCCACGAATTGAAAGTGGCGCTGATTTACCGCGAAGCGCAACAGCTTCTGATGGTTGAGGAAGATGGGAATGTGTAAGTATGCGTCCTTTATATCGATGGACGCCAAAAGCTCTCCTCCTTGTAAGGAGGCAACCACTGACCGGATTGATTCCATCCGGAAAGACTGGACCTTTAGGAATTTGTTTAAGGCCTTGAGGTCCAGAATGGGCCTTACATCTCCGTTTGGTTTGGGGACGGTAAAAAGATTTGAATAAAACCCCAAACCTTGTTCTTCCGGTGGCAGTTCCTTGATTACCCCTTGGGATAATAGATGATCCAAGGCCAATGCCAGGGACCTTCTTTTTCCCGGATCTTTCGGGACGCTTGAGGCCAAGAAGCGAGGTGGAGGAAACTCGCTTAACTCCAGCTTGTAGCCCTCGGAAACCGTAGTGAGAACCCAATTGTCTTGGATCCTCCCTTGCCAAGCCTCCGCAAACAGCTGAAGTCTTCCCCCCACCCTGCTGAGTGGGGGTGAACCTTCATAATGCTAACTTAGAGGCCGGTTTGGATGGTTTACGGCCCCAAGGCTTTTTGGAAGCCTGAGGCTGGCCCTGCGGCTTCCCACCCGCATTAAACCGACCGGGAGGCCGTCGGAACTGCCTAGTAGCGGAAGCACTAGGGATCGGAGAGGAGGATTTTTTAAAGGAGGGAGGACCCTTAAACCTTTTCTTCACTGGTAGCAGTGTGCTCTTGCCACTGGAAATTTTCTGAATGTATGTATCCAGATCTTCCCCAAATAAACGCTCTCCATGAAAGGGAAACCCTGCCAGTAACTTTTTACACAGGGTTTCAGCCGACCAGTTCTTTAACCAGAGTAATCTGCGCATATGAACCAAAGAGAGAGTGAGACGGGAGGACTGTTGTATAGAGTCCTTGATAGCATCTATGGCAAAGCATAATGCCTTAGGAAAGTCAGCCAATTCCTGAGCCTGTTGAGCTGGGATATCCTTCAAGACCCCTTTCAATTGGTCTTTTAAGGCTTGGCAAACACCAATAGCTGCAATAGCAGGCTGGACTATCTCTCTAGCTGTAGAAAACAAAGTCTTTAACAGCGTCTCTAATCTCTTATCTGTCGGGTCTTTAAATACCTGAACGTTGTCCACTGGACAGGTCAAGGTTTTGTTTACGCAGGACACGGCTGCGTCCACTGTGGGGATACCCCACTTTTTAGTGAATTGTTCCCCCATCGGGTATAAAACCGAAAACTTCTTAGGAGGAAGAAAAAAATCTATCTGGATGTTCCCAATCCTTGTAGATAAGTCCTTCCAGTAGGGGATGAACCGGGAAGGAAAAGTTAGCTTGAGGAGCTTTTAAAGAGCCTAAAGAAGAGACTGAACTTGACGCTGGCTCTGAAAGGGGCAACTTGAAGGCCGAACGGACCATCTCCGTGAGGGACTGGACCCACAATTTCTCGGACTGAGACGCCGAAAATGGTTCCCCCAGGGTGGAATCCTCAGAGTCCGAAACCTCTGAATGACCCTCTGCCTGGTCCCCAGAGGGTAAATCAACCTCTTCTGAGGATGGTTGTTCCGTGCTGAGGAACTCTGCAGAGGGAGACCTTGTGCGTTTTTCTCTTGAGAGAGAGGATGCAATCAAAGTCGCTAATCTCTGCTCCAGACCACCCATGGCTGAGGCCAAAGCCTCCTGTGTCACAAAAACTGGAGCAGGCGGGACAAGGGCAGATGAGGCACCTGACAGCCCTGATGGTTCACCCTGGGCCTCCTCCAACTTTTTAGGAGAGGAACTAGCCGCAGGAGCATGCCCGAGATCCTCTAAGCCTGATGGCGATCCCTTAGATCTCTTTGTACTTCTAGTCCCTGAGCCTTTAGCCATAATAAAGCTGAGTTACTCACAACAGGTGCAACTACTTGCGGACCTATAGACCAGCACTGACGCTGCTATTTGATGGTCGGCAAGGTGCAGAGCCCACTATGCGCCTTAAGCAAGTGTCACTGTCCAACAACCAGCACTAATACTGAAAGTTTGTGCATAAGTATTCTCTGTGTCCACCGTCAGCCAGGATGGGTGAAGTGGACTTGAGCATTTATGGACTAGGTGCAAGTCACCTGACCTGCTCTGTCCTGTAATCTCAAGTCTCATAGAGAACAGCTGAGATGAACCCCTTGCGCGCATGCGCACGCACGCGCCGCTGCCTGAGCGTGCACCACGAGGCTGCGCGCGCGCGCACACGTAGCCGCACGTGCGCACATGTTGCCGCACGCGCCTCTACAGCCCCATGCACGTCGCGCACACGCGTGCGCACCGATGCAGCCAATAAATTTGTGTGATTGCGCGCGCGCGTGCGCTTATGACACATACTATGTCGCGCGCGCACGAGACGCAGGCGCGCCTGTGCACGAGGTTGGAGCCACCACAGCTACCATGTGAGAACCAGGTAAGACAAACTGTGGCCAAACTTTTTGGACAACTTTACTCTGCTAAACCTGCACAGGAGGGGCTAATTGACTGAGCATAGACACCCCTCCTCCCACAGCACTCAGGACAACATTTTTAGAGAGGCACAGACAGATAGCTTAGGCAAGCATAATGGCTCAAAAAAAGAAGGATACTTTCAGGACCAAGTCCTAAAGCACCTTCACTTACCTGATCCAACGCTGCAGGACTCTGCACACACAGAGCCCAATCTTCGCCCATCACGGAGAGCAAAGTCTGCAGACCTTCAGGGACCGGGGTCCATGGACAGGAACACCACACCCCTGGACCCATATCGCACCCTGTCAGTAAACTTTTGGTATTAGGAAATTGACCAAAGTACTGAATAATCAGGATCCAGCCCTCAAATGAGGAGCATTACAGGCAAAACCCCGTTCTTCTCAACCGGGGCCCGGGTACCGTCCACTTTGGCTATGAAGCGCTTTGGACGGATCCGGATTTATGGAGGCTTTTTACATCCAGTATGGATCCCTCCAGTGGAGCTCCTTGGAGCACATGTTCACTCGTGACCAACACCTTAGACACTGGCGAAAAAACTGAGGTACTCCCGGTATGGGAGGGGTTATATAGGGGAGGGAACTTCCTGCCTTAAGGGCGTGCCAGTGTCCATCACCTGAAGGTACTCCATAACCCACATAGTAATTACTATGCTTCTCTGTGTCCCGTGATGTACGATAAAGAAATCAATATTTTTTACTTTTTGTTATAATAAAAAACCAATAAACTAAATTTTAGTCAAACATTTAGGCCAAAATTTATTTAGCCACATGTCTTTAGTAAAAAAAAAAATCGCATTAAAAAAAAATTAGCTACCTAGCGGTACAAGCGACACTAATACAGCGATCAGAAAAATTATCGCTTAGTGATGCTGGCAATAGGGAGTGAAAGGGTTAACTAAGGCAGTGATCAAGGGGTTAAAACTTTATTGGGGGGGGTGGGGGGGCTACCCTGACACTAACACTGACTGACTGTCACACTGTCTGTCACACTGACACTAAATACAGTAATCATACATGTATGATTACTGCATTCAGTGACACTGTGACAGGGGGGAAGGGGGGGGCGATCGCGGGGGTTAAATGTGTTTGTGTCTGTGTGTAAGTATGCTGTTGGTGCAGACTTACTTGGTGTGTTGTGATCTCTCCTCAGCGGCGCTTGAAACAAACGCCGAGGGAGAGATCACGTCGCTTCCTCCTTCCTGTGTTTACACAGGAGGAGGAAGTGACAGGGCGGGCGGGCGCGCGCATTGGCTGGGAGCGATCCGGAGGGGGCGGGTGAAAACGGATAGCCGCCCCCACTTGTCGGATCGCTCCTGCAGCCGCGCGGACCGCCGCATGTACGGGGGGGGGTCCGATCGGACCCCCGATCCCCCCCAAGGCACCAACGTATATATACGTTGATGTGCCTGTCGGTGCCATTCTGCCGACGTAAATGTACATGCGGCGGTCCTTAAGTGGTTAAGGTAATCGAATGGCTAGCCAGTCTCTAGACCTTAATCCTATCGAAAATATATGGGGGGAGCTGAACCTTCAAGTTGCCAAGCGACAGCCAAGAAACCCTTAGTATTTAGAGAAGATCTATAAAGAATTGTGAACCAAAATGCCTCCTGAGATGTGTGCAAACCTGGTAACCAATGACAAGAAAACATCTGACCTCCGTGATTGCCAACAAGGGTTTCTCCACCAAGTCATGTTTTGCTTGTGGATCAAATACTTATTTTACTCACTGAACTGCAACTCCATTTATAACATTTGTATCATGTGTTTTTTTCTCAGTCATATAAAATAAACCTATGATAAAAACAATCGACCCTTCATTTCTTTGTAAGTGGGCAGACTTACAACATCTGCAGGGGAGCAAATCATTATTTGCCCCACTGTATAGTGTCTGGGTACCAGTGTGTGGTGTTTCCATGTTAGCACATGGCGCATCAAGCACTCCAGCATTAGTTTATTTCAATAGCCAGAATAAATTATTCACAAGAAATATAGGCCCGGATCTACGTAGGGCGGCGTATCTTTAGAGCGGCGTAGCGTATCTTTTTTACACTACACTGCCGCAACTTAGAGAGGCAAGTGCTGTATTCTCAAAGCACTTGCGTCCTAAGTTACGGCGGCATAGCATATATGGGCCGGCGTAAGCCTGCGTAATTCAAAGTAGGCAGGTAGGGGGCGTGTTGTATGCTAATGAAGCGTGACCCCGTGTAGATGCATGGCCGAACGAACGGCGCATGCGCTGTCCGTGGACATAACCCAGTGCACATGCTCAGAATCACATGGGATAGAATGCCTAAGATATGCCGAACACTGCCTACGACGTGAACGTAACTTTCGCACAGCCCTATTCGCGTACGACTTACGCAAACGACGTAAAATTCTTCAGTTGTTCAGACGTCCATACTTAACATTGGTTGCGCCTCATATAGCAGGGGTAACTTTACGCCGGTCGTACGCCTTACGTAAACGATGTATATCAATGCGCCGGGCGCAAGTACGTTTGTGAATCGGCGTATCTAGCTCATTTGCATATTCTACGCGTAAATCTACGGAAGCGCCCCTATCGGCCGTAAATATGCAACCAAGTTACGACGGCATACGGCAACTTACGTTGGTTTATATTTCAGGCATATCTAGGTTCCTGGATACAGGGCATAGATACGACGGCGCATCCTAGAACTTACACGGCGTATCAATAGATACGCCGGCGTAAGTTGTCGCCACTGTGCCCATCAATTGTCACCACTGTGCCATGCCATCAAACGCAGCCACCAGTGCTGGGACAAGGCCATTTGGTGCCCAGGGCGAAGATGGCAAACTGCCCCCCCCCCCCCATTTTTTAAGATAGAATCTGTAATAACGCTCGAAAAAGGGCCTTAGGGAATCACTTCTCTAACACTGACCCACCTCTCAGCCAATCAGGTGCACCGGGTCTGGTTACTGGTCACCTGATTGGCTGAAGCAACAGATTTAACCAAGAAAGGTAAGTTCCGGGCGGGGGGCACACTGGCGGCATTTGATGGGGCTAACTGGCAGCACACCGGAGGCAATTAATGGGGCAAACTGGCAGCACGCTGGCGGCAATTGATGGGCACACTGGTGGTTATTGATGGGCACACTGGCAGCATACTGGCGACAATTGATGGGCACACTAGTGGCAATTGATGGGCACACTGGCGGCAATTGATGGGGCAAACTGGCAACAATTCATGGTTACTATTGTTGCCAGTGTGCCCCATCAATTGCCGCCCGTGTGTTCTGCCAGTGTGCCCATCAATTGCCGCCAGTGTGCTGCCAGTTTGCCCCACCAATTGCCGCCAGTGTGACCATCAAACGCAGCCACTGTGCCATGAAACACAGCCACCGCTGAGTGGCTGCGTGTGATGGGCACTGTCGCTGGGTGTGATGGGCACTGTCGCTGGGTGTGATGGGCACTGTCGCTGGGTGTGATGGGCACTGTCGCTGGGTGTGATGGGCACAGTCGCTGCGTGTGATGGGCACAGTGACTGCGTGTGATGGGCACAGTGGCTCCGTGTGATGGGCACAGTGGCTGCGTGTGATGGGCACAGTGGCTGCGTGTGATGGGCACTGTCATTGCATTTGATGGGCACTGTGACTGCGTGTGACGGGCACAGTGGCTGCGTGTGACGGGCACAGTGGCTGCGTGTGACGGGCACAGTGGCTGCGTGTGACGGGCACAGTGACTGCGTGTGACGGGCACAGTGGCTGCGTGTGACGGGCACAGTGACTGCGTGTGACGGGCACAGTGACTGCGTGTGACGGGCACAGTGACTGTGTTTGATGGGCACAGTGACTGTGTGTGATGGGCACTGTCGCTGCGTGTGATGGGCACAGTGATTGCATTAGATGGGCACAGTGATTGCATTAGATGGGCACAGTGACTGCGTTTGATGGGCACAGTGGCTGCATGTGACGGCACAGTGAGGCTGCAATTAAGGTTTTTTTTTTTTTATGCAGACAAGGAAGGCAAGCTCAAAATAACAAAAAATGATGGTCACCTCAGTCCTCCCCTCCCCAATACAGAGTCATTTAAGTTCTTACTTTGTACACAGATACACAGTATAGTTCTTCTTCTTCTGTTGCAGACAGTCCACACACTCTGTACTGTAGGGCAGGCAGGCGCAGGCAGGCTCCATGTGTCTTGTCCTTTTTTTTTTTTCTTGCAGACAGCTCCGCGCGAGTCCTCCCTCTCTGTCTCAGTGAGTCACCTCTCACCCCCGGCGTGACGTCACGCGGCGCACGCCGGGAATAATCCAATTAAATCCTCGATGGGGGGGGGGGGGCGAGAGGAAGCTCACAGGAGGAAAGGAAGCCAGGACAGAGGAGCGCAGTCTGCACACAGTAAAGTCAGTGTGCCACAGCCACTGCCCGCGCTGTCTATCACTCAGTAAAAGTGAGTGACAGACAATCCAACTGGCCTGGCGGCCGCGGCTAATTGCGCCCCCCTCCTGTTAAACTTGGTAGCGCCAGGGTCACTCGCCCCTCCCGCCCCTGCCTTGTACCGGCCCTGGCAGCCACTGTGCCATCAATTGTCACCACTGTGCCCATTATCACCACTGTGCCTATCAATTGTCACCACTGTGCCCATCAATTGTCACCACTGTGCCATGCCAAATGCAGCCACTGTGCCACGCCATCAAATGCAGCCACTATGCCATCAATTGTCACCACTGTGCCCATCAATAATCAATTGTAGCCACGGTGCCATCAATTATAGTCACTGTGCCCATCAATTATAGCCACTGTGCCCTATAAAATGCCACTGCACGGCACCTACCTTTCTGGGGTCAGTCATCCTGCTTCCACCGTCCCTCAATGTCTTCTCCTGTCCTCAAAGTCAGTCTTATCCAGGGAACGCACCCCCCCGTGCGTCCCCTGAATAACTATTTGGAAGCCGATTACAGCCTGAGGGCTTTAATCGAAAAGCTGGCTCTTCCAAAGCCAACCAGCTTCCATTATTCAGATGGCCGGTGTGTTGCCATATTCAGCTCCCTATCGTACAATGCTCCGGAAGTCACGTGGCGGCCAACTGCACATGCGCAATGCGTTCCAAACGCAATTGCGATGTGTTCCAATGGATTTACGACAGTACACACCAGCGAACCCGGCATTCAGGGCAACATGGACTTAGAGGAAAGTGGCCGGTCGGCCTCACGTCCTCGCTTCGCTCGGACGGCTCGCTCCACTCGCTCAGCCTCCTGGCTCTTTCTTTAACATCCTCCAATCCACGGGGATGTTAAGGAATGAGCCTGGATGCCGACCGAGGTTTCACTGGTGTGTACTGCCGTAAATCCATTGGAACGCATCGCACTTGCGTTTGGAACGCATCGTGCATATGCAGTTGGCCACCACGTGACTTCCGGAGCATTGTACGATAGGGAGCCGAATATGACAACTCACCGGCACTCACCAGGGGGCCGGCCATCTGAATAGTGGGCGGAAGCGACAATACATAGATTCGTGCAATGCATAAATCTATGTATTGTATTCAGTGGCGGTGCGGGAGCGAGAGGAAGGGGGCGCTCCTGCGCCCTCTATGGACGCACCGCCATTGGTGAAGGACAAAATGTACTTATTTACAAAGTTTTGTAACAAAAACAAAGAAAAACTTTTTTTTTTTTCCTTTTTTTTTCTATTTGTAGCGCAAAAAAATAAAACCCCAGTGGTGATCAAATACCACCAAAAGAAACCTATTTCTATTTATGGGAAAAAAATTATAAAAATGTTGTATGGGTACAGACATGGGTATAACTAAACATTGTTTAACCACTAGAGGTCTGCGCTATAGACAGAAGACGTCAACAGCGCGGACCTGAAGTGCCGGGGTCACGTCTTTGGACGTCATGTTATTGTAATTCCCCGCGCGCACCACTGGGTGGCGCACAGCGGGGAAAAACAGTGCCGTCGCATCACTGAGGATTCGATGCGTGTACCTGGTGGCCGCAGTGTCCGCCAGGTACATTCGATCGGCGGTGACAGAGCAGGGACGTGGTGCTCTGTGTGTAAACACAGAGCTCCACGTCCTGTCAGGGAGAGGAGACAGATGCTGTTTCTCTTGTACATAGGGACACAGTATCGGTCACCTCCCCCAGTCAGTCCCCTCCCCCCACACAGTTAGAACACACCCAGGGAATACATTTTACCCCTTCCTCACCCCCTAGTGTTAACCCCTTCCCTGCCAGTCATATTTATACAGTAATTAGTGCATATTTATAGCACTGGTCGCTGTATAAATGTGAATGGTCCCAAAAATGTGTCAAAAGTGTCCGATGTGTCCGCCGTAATGTCGCAGTCCCAATAAAAATCGCAGATCGCCGCCATTACTAGTAAAAAAAAAATAGTAAAAAAAATCATAATTCTGTCCCCTATTTTGTAGGCGCTATAACTTTTGCGCAAAGCAGTCGCTTATTGTGATTTTTTTTTTTTTTTTACAAAAATACGTAGAAGAATATGCATCGGCCTTAACTGAGAAAAAATGTATTTTTTTTTTTTTAAATGTTGATATTTATTATAGCAACAAGTAAAAAATATATATATATTTTTAAATTGTTGCTCTTTTTTTGTTTATAGCGCAAAAAATAAAAACCGCACGGGCGATCAAATACCACCAAAAGAAAGCTCTATTTGTGGGGAAAAAAGGACGTCAGTTTTGTTTGGGAGCCACGACACACAGCCGCGTAATTGTCAGTTAAAGCGACGCAGTGCCGGAAGCTGAAATTTCGCCTGGGCACAAAGGGGGTTTATGTGCCCAGTAAGCAAGTGGTTAATGTACACAGCCAGCACTGTATAGTGAGTGTCATGAATCAGCACATGTGTGTGTGTGTGTGTGTGTGTGTGTGTGTGTGTTAGATTCTCAGAGCCTCCTGATAGACAGGAAAAGCAGAAAAACCAGAAGTGTCACCCTGAGCCCCTCCCCTCCCCCTCTGTCCCTGGGTGTCACAATGCAGGGCAGCTCTCTGTGCAGAGGGAAGGGGAGGAGCTCTCCTGGTCTACCTGTCTGTACCTGGCCTGCTGACGTCACACAGGTGCAGGAAGGAGGAAGAGGAAGATCTCGGCCATACATGATCTGACTGCACAGGATCCCCCCCAACTCACTTCCTACAAGTCATCACCCCCCCTGATCACCATGTCTGCCTCTGCTGTGTTTGTCCTGGATCTCAAGGGGAAGGTGAGTGCTGGGGGGGCTGGGGGGAGGGGCACCCTTCACTGTGACTACCACTCCCATCATCCCCTCCAGGAACTTGCTGGGAGAGATCACAATGTGCCCCTTGTAGGTAGGTGATCGCTCTGTAGTAAGGACAGCTGAGTGTCTGCTTGTTTTATGTGACAGAGGAAGTGGTGACAATGTTTGAATGGCCGGTGACAGTTTGCTGGTGAAGCCAATTCAATGTTCTTCCCTTCTACTTTACATACACTTCGCATTCACACTCTGCGAAAACTTTTTTTTTTTATAAAAGAAGAACCAATAGAAAGGCAAAACTTTTTATTTTATTTAAATTTGTGCTTGTTCACGCATGCTTTGCTTTCTGAAGAGCGATCCACATTCAGATCACTCTTCAGAAAGCATTTGGGGGCCGCTCTGCATAGCACCAGCTGAACGCCAAGCAATAAAGTTAATGGGGGCCCCTCTACAATGTACATAGTTGTAACATACTAGTGAGGTTAAAGCAGGCACCTGTCAAGAAGATCAATCTGAATACAAATCGCTCTTCAGAGAGCTTTTGTCAGGTACCTGCTTTAACCTCTTGAATCCTGCACTAGTGCACTACAACCTGCGTGTATTGCAGATCGGACCCCCATGAGTGGTATTCAGCTGGTGCTATGCAGTGCGGCCCCCCCGGGAGTGGTATTCAGCTGATGCTATGCAGAATGACCCTCCCCCCCATAGGTGGCATTCAGCTGTCACTATGCAGAGCGGCCCCCATGGGTGGCATTCGGCTGGTGCTTTGGAAGAGTGGCCCCCATGGGTGGCATTCAGCTGGCGCTATGCAGAGCGTCCCCCATGAGTGGCATTCAGCTGGCGCTATGCAGAGCGTCCCCCATGGGTGGCATTCAGCTGGTGCTATGCAGTGCGGCCCCCATGGGTGGCATTCAGCTGGTGCTATGCAGTGTGGCCCCCATGAGTGGCATTCAGCTGGTGCTACGGTATGCAGAATGGCCCCCCATGGGTGTCATTTGGCTGGTGCTATGCAGAGCGGCCCCCATGAGTGGCATTCAGCTGGTGCTATGCAGAGCGGCCCCCATGGGTGGCGTTTGGCTGGTGCTTTGGAAGAGACCCCCATGGGTGGCATTTGGCTGGTGCTATGCAGAGCGGCCCCCCCATGGGTGGCATTCGGCTGGTGCTATGCAGAGCGGCCCCCATGGGTGGCATTCGGCTGGTGCTTTGGAATAGCGGCCCCCATGGGTGGCATTCGGCTGGTGCTATGCAGAGCGGCCCCCCCATGGGTGGCATTTGGCTGGTGCTATGCAAAGCGGCCCCCCATGGGTGGTATTCGGCTGGTGCTATGCAGAGCGGCCCCCCCATGGGTGGCATTTGGCTGGTGCTATGCAGAGCGGCCCCCCATGGGTGGCATTTGGCTGGTGCTATGCAGAGCGGCCCCCCATGGGTGGAATTTGGCTGGTGCTATGCAGAGCGGCCCCCTATGGGTGGTATTCGGCTGGTGCTATGCAGAGCGGCCCCCCATGTGTGGCATTTGGCTGGTGCTATGCAAAGCGGCCCCCCATGGGTGGTATTCGGCTGGTGCTATGCAGAGCGGCCCCCCCATGGGTGGCATTTGGCTGGTGCTATGCAGAGCGGCCCCCCATGGGTGGCATTTGGCTGGTGCTATGCAGAGCGGCCCCCCATGGGTGGCATTCGGCTGGTGCTTTGGAATAGCGGCCCCCATGGGTGGCATTCGGCTGGTGCTTTGGAAGAGCGACCCCCATGGGTGGCATTCGGCTGGTGCTATGCAGAGCGGCCCCCCCATGGGTGGCATTTGGCTGGTGCTATGCAGAGCGGCCCCCCATGGGTGGCATTTGGCTGGTGCTATGCAGAGCGGCCCCCCATGGGTGGCATTCGGCTGGTGCTTTGGAATAGCGGCCCCCATGGGTGGCATTCGGCTGGTGCTTTGGAAGAGCGACCCCCATGGGTGGCATTCGGCTGGTGCTATGCAGAGCGGCCCCCCCATGGGTGGCATTTGGCTGGTGCTATGCAGAGCGGCCCCCCCATGGGTGGAATTTGGCTGGTGCTATGCAGAGCGGCCCCCCCATGGGTGGAATTTGGCTGGTGCTATGCAGAGCGGCCCCCCCATGGGTGGAATTTGGCTGGTGCTATGCAGAGCGGCCCCCTATGGGGGGTATTCGGCAGGTGCTATGCAGAGCGGCCCTCCATGGGTGGCATTCAGCTGGTGCTGTGCAGAGCGGCCCCACCATGGGTGGCATTCAACTGGTGCTTTGGAAGAGCGACCCCCATGGGTGGCATTTGGCTGGTGCTGTGCAGAGCGACCCCCATGGGTGGCATTTGGCTGGTGCTGTGCAGAGCGGCCCCCCCATGGGTGGCATTCGGCTGGTGCTGTGCAGAGCGGCCCCACCATGGGTGGCATTCAACTGGTGCTTTGGAATAGCGGCCCCCATGGGTGGCATTCGGCTGGTGCTTTGGAAGAGCGACCCCCATGGGTGGCATTTGGCTGGTGCTATGCAGAGCGGCCCCCCATGGGTGGCATTTGGCTGGTGCTATGCAGAGCGGCCCCCCATGGGTGGCATTTGGCTGGTGCTATGCAGAGCGGCCCCCCATGGGTGGCATTTGGCTGGTGCTATGCAGAGCGGCCCCCCATGGGTGGCATTTGGCTGGTGCTATGCAGAGCGGCCCCCCATGGGTGGCATTTGGCTGGTGCTATGCAGAGCGGCCCCCCATGGGTGGCATTTGGCTGGTGCTATGCAGAGCGGCCCCCCATGGGTGGCATTTGGCTGGTGCTATGCAGAGCGGCCCCCATGGGTGGCATTTGGCTGGTGCTATGCAGAGCGACCCCCATGGGTGGCATTTGGCTGGTGCTATGCAGAGCGACCCCCATGGGTGGCATTTGGCTGGTGCTATGCAGAGCGACCCCCATGAGTGGCATTTGGCTGGTGCTATGCAGAGCGACCCCCATGGGTGGCATTTGGCTGGTGCTATGCAGAGCGACCCCCATGGGTGGCATTCGGCTGGTGCTATGCAGAGCGACCCCCCCATGGGTGGCATTCAGCTGCTGCTATGCAGATTGGCCCCCATGGGTGTCATTCGGCTGGTGCTATGCAGTGCAGCCCCTATGGGAAAAGTTTTTTTTTTTTATATATAAACATAGTTACCTAGGTGATAGCTGCATTCGTATTCAGGCCTACTTTCTCTTATTTTCATCTGGTGATTCAACCAGAAAGTCTGTTGTTTTTCACCAGAACAAGCTCTCCTGCAAATGTATCAGTTAAAGTGGACTTCCACCCTGAAAAAATAAATTACACAAAGATTTAGCAATTTGTTAAAAAAATTATAATTTTTTACTCACCCGAAATACTGCTTGCTATGCGGATGTTCCTAATCTTCCTCTTCCGCATCCTCCTCGCGTTGTGTTCTGGAGAATGGGCTCGTTTTAGCAGCGACTTTTGGCCACTAGTTTAGTGCTTTTAACCACTTGACCACCGGGCCTATTTTGGCACTTCTCTCCTTTATGTAAAAATCACATTTTTTTTTGCTAGAAAATTACTCAGAACCCCCAAACATTATATATATTATATATTATATATTTTTAGCAGACACCCTAGGGAATAAAATGGCGGTCATTGCAACTTTTTTTCTCGCATGGTACTTGCGCAATAATTTTTCAACGTCCTTTTTTTTTTTTTCTTTTGGGGAAATTGTAATGAATTAAAAAATAACAAAACAGTAAAGTTAGCCCAATTTTTTTGTATAATGTGAAAGGTGATGTTACGCCGAGTAAATAGATACCTAACATGTCACACTTTAAAATTGCGCTCACATAGAATAGTGCCAAACTTAGGTACGTTAAAATCTCCAAATTTTTTTTTCAGGTTACTATTTTCAAGTTACAGAGGAGGTCTAGTGCTATTTGCTAATTGTTGCACACGCTCTAACGCACGTGGCGATACCTCACATGTGGGGTTTGAACGGCGTTTACATATGTGGGCGGGACAAGAATGCCTGTTCGCTTCTGCGTGCGATCTACCGGAGGCAGGGGCGTTGTTTAAAAAAAAAATATATTTTTATTTTACTTCATTTTTTTTATTTTTACACTTTTTTTTTTTTTTTTTGATCACTTTTATTTTTGTTACAAGGAATGTAAACATCCCTTGTAATAGGAATCACTGTGACAGGTCCTCTTTATGGAGAGATGTGGGGTCAATAGGAAAACAAAATTCACCGATCACATGTCGACAGCCACGATTGTGGCTTTGTTTACATTTGGGTACCGGGCGTGACATCATAACGTCGCGCCCGGGCCTCCGACGGTCATAGAGATGACTGTGACCATCTTGGTCATCAGTCATCTCTATGCTTCCCAGGCAGCGCCAGCCGATTCGCTCTCCGGGCCCCCGATGGCGTGGGAGAGCCCAGAGAAGCACCTGATGGCGGTGGGAGGGGGGGAGTTCCCCTCCCGCTGCCTATAAGAATGATCAAGCGGCGGAACGATCCGAATATCGGACGAAAACGATCATCCGATGATGGATCATACGATTTTCGGATCGTGTGTACACTACTTTTGAGAGCCGATCACAACCGTTCATCCGATATTATTCGATCGGACAAGCACGAAAATTTTCCTCGTACGATGTCAGATCGTACGATTTTCGTTTAGTCAGTACAGCCGTCCGAAAATACAATACAAATACATTACAACACGTGACATCACTTCCGATTATTTTTTTCTGTCGTACGAGAATTTTCGTGACTTTAATAACCTATTTTATTTTACTTGCGACTATTAAGCAAAAAAAAGTTGTATGATCTGTCGTCCGATATTCGGATCCTGTGTATGGGCCATTAGGCTGCATTCACACCTAGGCATTGCATTTTGCTGTGTTTTTAACCACGATTTGCCGCGACAAATTGCAGCATTTTTTACCCCGACAAAACGCAGCGTTTTTTTACCGTGGTTTTGTACAGGTCATTGTCACCAATGTAAAACGCCCAAGCCGCCCGAATTTGCGCGACAAAAAATGGTCCGGGACTTGTTTGAGCTTCAGGCGTTCGGCGTTTTGGAGTGGAGATGTGAACCATCTCCATAGAGAATAATGTTTTTTTTCCCCTCTAGCGTTTTTGAGCGTCGCGCTTTAGGCGAAAAAAACGCTCAGGTGTGAATGCAGCCTTATCGTGCAGAGAATCGGTGACTGAAGACGGTGATATCTGAATGATGCCTGTAGCTGCATCCGAAGAAGGGGTTAAAAGCGCCTGTGTTGCCGCGCTTCCGAATCGCTGCCCATTCATTTCAATGGGCAGGACGTTTTTTGGATCAAACTGCCCCAAACATGCTGCTTATGGGATTTTTCGGAACGTCTCGCAAGCGCACCGCCTGAGTGTGAAACGTCACATTGAAATGAATGGGAGGTGGTTTTCAGGCGTTATTTAGAGGCTATTTCTAGCACTGAAAACCTGGAAAACCGCCTCAGTGGGAAGCCGGCATAAGACTAGGTGCTTGGGGTAGGAGAAGGGATGAGAATAGTTAGTCCTATAGAATTCTGGCCCTGAACTCGCTTCATACGAAGATTTGCTGAGGGCCTGTTACTGGCTGAGCGGAAACATCTACATTGTGGTGTAAATGGTAGATTATGACATCTGTGGTAGAGTCCATTTCCTTGCAAGAATCCACAAAGCTTAAAGTGACAGTAGAAAAATATTCTATTAAAGTAGTGGTCCCCAACGATTTTTCGCAGGAAATGGCTGGTGTTGGGGCTTCAATTATCATGGCACCATGCTTGATAGGGTGTCAGGATGATTGAAGCGCATTTCTATTATTACATTGTAGTAATAAATGAAATAGTTCAACTCACTTGCCACTGTCGCCTGCCATCAGATGTGGATAGCCACAACACCTGCCACGTTGCCTGTCAACCAATGCGGAGTAAGAGGAGCGCCCCTTGTGGTAGGTCAGGCAGACAGCTGAGGGGGTGAACTACAAGTCCCAGCACACCTCACCTGTACTTCCACAGCGTACAGGTGTGAGGAGGGGGGGCTGAGAGCATACAGGTGTGAGGAGGGGGGGCTGAGAGCGTACAGGTATGAAGAGGGGGGGGCTGAGAGCGTACAGGTGTGAGGAGGGGGGCTGAGAGCGTACAGGTGTGAGGAGGGGGGCTGAGAGCGTACAGGTGTGAGGAGGGGGGGCTGAGAGCGTACAGGTGTGAGGAGGGGGGGCTGAGAGCGTACAGGTGTGAGGAGGGGGTGCTGAGAGCATACAGGTGTGAGGAGGGGGGGCTGAGAGCGTCCAGGTGTGAGGAGGGGGGGCTGAGAGCGTCCAGGTGTGAGGAGGGGGGGCTGAGAGCGTCCAGGTGTGAGGAGGGGGGGCTGAGAGCGTACAGGTGTGAGAAGGGGGGGCTGAGAGCGTACAGGTGTGAGGAGGGGGGGCTGAGAGTGTACAGGTGTGAGGAGGGGGGGCTGAGAGCGTACAGGTGTGGGGGGGGGGCTGAGAGCGTACAGGTGTGAGGGGTGGCTAAGAGGGTACAGGTGTGAGGGGGGGCTGAGAGCGTACAGGTGTGAGGGGGGGCTGAGAGCGTACAGGTGTGAGGGGGGGCTGAGAGCGTACAGGTGTGAGGGGGGGCTGAGAGTGTATAGCTGCTGGATTGGGATGTCTCTTTTGGCAGAATATAATTTTCTACTGATAAACCTTGAAAGCACTAATGACTTATAATACACTGTGCATTTTCATATATGACGTTGTATGAGTTTTAAAATAAAACTGTGCGCACTGAAGGACTTGGTGGGACGGCCAGTGGGTGGATTTGGTGGGACGGCCAGTGGGTGGATTTGGTGGGACGGCCAGTGGGCGGATTTGGTGGGACGGCCAGTGGGCGGATTTGGTGGGACGGCCAGTGGGCGGATTTGGTGAGACGGCCAGTGGGCGGATTTGGTGGGACGGCCAGTGGGCGGATTTGGTGGGACGGCCAGTGGGCGGATTTGGTGGGACGGCCAGTGGGCGGATTTGGTGGGACGGCCAGTGGGCGGATTTGGTGGGACGGCCAGTGGGCGGATTTGGTGGGACGGCCAGTGGGCGGATTTGGTGAGACGGCCAGTGGGCGGATTTGGTGGGACGGCCAGTGGGCGGATTTGGTGGGACGGCCAGTGGGCGGATTTGGTGGGACGGCCAGTGGGCGGATTTGGTGGGACGGCCAGTGGGCGGATTTGGTGGGACGGCCAGTGGGCGGATTTGGTGGGACGGCCAGTGGGCAGGCCTAAAGCTGTCTAAGGGGCCCCACAATTTCTGATGGCTGCCCTGCATGCAATATTTAAAGAATTTTAGACTAGACCTCCATTATGACCTTGGGATGTGTTTAGATAGATGCCCTGTGTATGCCTCTGGTCACACTAACATGGTCTTGTCTTTTCTGTAGCCTCTCATCTGCCGGAATTATAAAGGCGACCTCGATATGACGGAGATCGATCACTTCATGCCATTGGTGGTCCAGAGGGAGGAAGAAGGGAACTTGACACCGCTTCTCGTTCACGGCAAAATCCACTTTCTATGGATCAAGCACAGCAACCTTTATTGTATCCTCCTCATGTAAATGTAATACCCGGCTTCCCTTCATGGTGTCTGTTTAGTTCATATCAGTGATAACCAGAAGTCACAGGTGGTGCATGCAGCCTGTCAAAATCAAATAAAATATGCAGCAACTGTACGCAACCGTCAACCAGCTTCAGAAATCTAGAGGTGCTGTTCCAGACTCCTGCATCCCAATCCGATGGCTTACATTGTGGGTGCTGGCAGGGGAGAACTTGTCTCGGCTCAGTACATTCAAGTCCAGCAAAATAGATGTCTCAAATGCCGCACACCAACATGCCCAACAGTCTGAGTAAAAGCCACCTCAGCCCAACTCTGTCAAGACCACTCCAGACGCGTTTCGTCTGTTTACATGAACAAGGTGAAACGAGTTGGAGGCGTGCCCTGGATGTAGCTGGGCTAAGGCTACTTTTACTCAAGCAACTATCGGGTATGTTGGTGTGCAGAGTTCGGGACATCTCTGTATGCTTTATGTACAGGGCCGTATGTGTAATGCCACGAAAAGCTTGGAATTTCTAAAAACAAGTGTTAGGTGGGAGCTTGTTGTTGGAAATTCCGACCATGTGTAGGCTCCATCGGACATTTGCTGTCAGAATTTTGGACAACAAAAAAGAGCTGGTTCTCAAATTTTCCGATAACAAAATCCATTCTCGTAAATTCTGATCGTGTGTAGACAATTCTGACACACAAAATTCTACACATGCTCTCAATCAAGTACGAGACGGAAGCGCTCGGTCTGGTAAAACTAGTATTCGTAATGGAGATAGCACATTCGTCACGCTGTAACGGACCGAAAAGCATGAGGCTGAAAAGCGTGAATCGTCTCTCACCAAACTTCTACTAACACGACTGTTATTGAACGTCCCTAGTAGTGCCGTCATATGTGTTGTACGTGACCGCGTTCTTGACGATCGGAATTTCCGACAACATTTGTGTGACGGTGTGTATGCAAGACAAGTTTGAGCCAACATCTGTCGGGGGAAAAAATCCACGGTTTTGTTCTCGGAATGTCCGATCGTCTGTACGCGGCATATGGGTACATATGCCCTAAACACAGAACATCCACTTTCAGGATATACGGCCCAGTATGCAGGTACTACTCAGAAATGTGTACAGCCGCTCTCAGTGATTTTGATAGGCTGCTGGCAGTGGGTTGTACACCGCACCTATGACTTCGGGGCACCAAAATATTTCAGGTTTTCATGCTGTATGAGCAAATATGTCCATGTCCAAAAAGCTGCCCTCTGTCAGCGCCCTGGGAATCCACACCACTGATCACACACAGAGCATAACAGTGCTCCATGCAAAGTGCTCCAATCAACAATGATCATGCTCCCCAAACTGTGTTTTAATATTATACCTTATCCTACATACAATATAAAAGCATTGAGAGAATGTCATTTAAAGTGAAGTTTCCATCCCAAAATTTTTTTTCATTATTGTGCTCATTAGACCTAAAAAAGAAAAAAGAAAATTTTTTTTTACTCATCTGGAAATGCCTGTTGCTATGCGGTCCCACGAAATCTGTCTAAGGAATCGCCTAGGATTCTGACATCATCTCCCTCTAATACTCCTGGGAAATGTGTGTCATCATTTCCCAGGATACAGTTCGCTGTCCAATTATCACTTCCCATCCAAGACTTCCAGGAAGTAAGTGGTTGTGGGCTTCACAATGCCCACAAGCAAAATGACAACAGTGTGGACATAGTTTTATAAATTATCTTTTTTGAATAACTATGAGGAGCGGCGGCGGATCGTAAAATTAGTAAGTGACCATATTTATATTATAAAAAACGCAGGATGAAAGGACATACATTTAAAAAATGCTAATTGTGGTTGGAACCCCGCTTTAAGGCCCATACAGACGGGCTGACTTTTTGCCAACAAACTTCAAAATGAGCAAGTTTGCAAAAAAATCCGGCCGTGTGTACGCTCCATCGGACAAACTTTTTCGGTTTTCATCGGACAAAAGTTCGCTCTGGAAACGGACTAACTTTTCGGCAACAAAAGTCCGATGGTGCAAAGTCCTATCGTGTGTACAGCAAGCCATCGGACTTTTGTCCAAAGTGCAAATATGCATGCCCAGAACCAATTTTAAAATCAACCAACAACAGCAGAAGTTGACCAAAGGGTGGCGGTAAAGAGCAGAAAAACATGTGATGTTGGGAACGTTTTAGAAAAGTTTGCAGAAAAGTCCGAGCGTGTGTGTGCTATGGGTGTGCCCGGCCAATTCCCTTCGGACAAAAATCCAAGGAAAAGTTTGTTTGAAGTCCGAGCGTGTGTATGAGGCTTAACAACCATATAGTGTTTCCAAGGGACCATCTATAGTTCAAAGAAAACCAGTGGTGAAAGCAATGCATCTTCTGAAAATGCTAGTTTCCTGGCTGTCTCTGGTCTCCATGACTTTGAGTTACTGACCTGGAACAAGCGTGCAGATTTTGGGCACCAGTTCTCAAAAAGGATATCGGAGAACTGGAGAAAGTGCAGAGAAGGGCAACCAAACTGATAAGAGGCATGGAGGAGCTCAGCTATGAGGAAAGATTAGAGGAACTGAATTTATTCACTCTTGAGAAGAGGAGAATAAGGGGGGATATGATCAACATGTACAAATACATAAGAGGTCCATATAGTGAACTTGGTGTTGAGTTATTCACTTTAAGGTCAACACTGAGGACAAGGGGGCACTCTTTACGTCTGGAGGAAAAGAGATTTCACCTCCAAATACGGAAAGGTTTCTTCACAGTAAGAGCTGTGAAAATGTGGAACAGACTCCCTCCAGAGGTGGTTCTGGCCAGCTCAGTAGATTGCTTTAAGAGAGGCCTGGATTCTTTCCTAAATGCACATAATATAACTGAGTACTAAGTTTTGTAGGTAAAGTTGATCCGGGGTAAATCCGATTGCCTTTCGGGGGATCAGGAAGGAATTTTTTCCCCTCCGGTAGCAAATTGGATCATCGCTCTGCTGGGGTTTTTTGCCTTCCTCTGGATCAACTGTGGGTATGGAGTTGGGTGTATGGGAGGATGTACTGTGTTTTACTTTGTTTTATTTTTTTTATTTTTTTATGGTTGAACTGGATGGACTTGTGTCTTTTTTCAACCTGACTAACTATGTAACTATGTAAAGTAGACTCGTGAAGTAGAGAAGCAGGGATCAGGATGACGGCTCAGAGCTTGTACTTTTTAAAAACATTAGAGCCGTGCCTGGTAGCTAATTTATTGCTATTTTGGACCTCACCCACTTTACCCCCAGAAGGATTAATGACCAGGCCATTTTTTGCTATACAGCACTGCATCGCTTTAACTGACAATTGGACGTGCAACGCTGTACCCAAACACAATTTCTGTCTTCCCCCCCCACATAGAGCTTTCTATTGGTTGTGTTTTATCACCTCCTGCGGTTTTTATTTTTTGCACTATATACAAAAAAAAGAGCAACAATTTTGAAAAACAAATGTAAAAACAACAAATTTATTTATCAATTTAGACCAATTTGTATTCTGCTACATGTTTTTGGTAAAAAAAAAATCCAATAAGTGTATATTAATTGTTTTTTCTAGTAATGGTGTCGATCATCAGTGATTTTTAGCGGTACTGCGACATTGTGGCAGGCAGATCGGACATTTTTGACACTTTTGTTTGGGAACCAGTGACATTACTACTGTAATCGGTGCTAAAAATATGCACTATTATTGTACTAATGACACTGGCAGAGAAGGGGTTAACATCAGGGGCGTTTAGGGAGTTAACTGTGTTCCCTCACTGTGTGTTCTAACTGGAACAACACACAGATCCGTCTTCCTGCATAGCAGTAAGACAGGATCTGTGTGATCTACCCTTTCAGAACTGAGATTCGCCTTGTTTACACAGGCAGATCCCCGTTCTGTCACCACAAGGAACGATTGCAGGTGGCCGGCAGACATAGATTCCGCCGGACTAGCTAAATGGCTTCTTCGCTGGCCAATAGGAGAGCATGCGCAAGTCAAGGGATCGCGGTGTACGAGCCTGACGTACACATACGCCGATTTGCGCAGCTGAGCTAACCTGCGGCTGGTCGGCAAGTAATTAAAGTTGTTGTAAACCTCAGATATGAAATATGAACAAAGCATATCCCTCTATACTGTGTACTTGTGTCATTTCAGAGCAGTAAGTGTCATCTCTGTCTGCTGCTTCCTTCCTCTGCTATTAGCATGAATCACTTCTAACAGGTTTTGCTGACACCAAGAAAACATTGTGACATGGGAGGGACCTCCAGCTGATTGCCAGCCTCAGCTCTGTTCCTGTGTGCTGCGTGGAGGAGGGGTGTGTCCCTTTCCTCCAATCGGCATTCAGAGCTCTTCTCGCTGAACTCTACCGAGTGTTACTTCAGCTCTCCGCCCCTTTCTTTTTAAATGCTCAGACAAATATCGCAGATACACCCTTTGTCACAAACTACATCTAGAATTTATCATTGCTGGATGTCTTCCACCCTCTGGGGACTTTCTTTTTGTAGCTGACTAGGGCTGTTCTATTGAACATAAATTTGAACCCCATAAAGAAAAGAAGGTTTCCCCTATGTATAATAATAGTTAATGTAACAAAAGAAGAATCCATCTCCCTTGGGACTTTGTTGCAGCCAATAAAAGAATATAACAATGAATATAAAAGGCACATTTTTATTGTACAAACAAGTAAGTATTAAACACTCTGGTTTCTGTACATACATATGTAATACCCTCACAAATTGGGCATATAAGGCATCAATGTATTGTTAGCAGAATACTGATGAGCTGCATCTTCCAACGCATTTCGATTTATTGAAAAATCTTCATCAGATGCTAGTTGTGTATAATCTTAATGTAACAGGAATATTTAGACTGGTCCAACATATGTACTTTTGCTCCTTAACTCTTTACTTTTCGCAGTGGTTGCTTTAACAAATAAGAATGCAAATGCCTCCCTTGTGTACTCCTTCCTTTATAAAATGGTAGAGGTAAGTGATTTCACTTTATGATAAGGTTGAATATATAAATATGACACCAGTACATTTGAATGGATTGTAACAGTGGCTGTAACAAGATAAAGGGGCTTTTCGCATTCGAAAAAACATGGAAAGTAGCAGCAAAGTGGGAGTAACGCCAATGATGGAGGTGGGCAACTTGGACATCTGAGAATTATCTGTAGAACTTCAGTAAGGTGTGATTGTAAAATGTAACCATGCAGTGATTCCCCCCCCCCTTCCTATCTAGGAGTGTTGTGGATTAGTAAATATACTTGCCTTATTCCTGGCTCCCAGCAGCCAGTGTTCTCTCTGCTATCCAATGCGCCCAGGATATGATGGGTCCTACATTGTACCCAGACAATCTTGTGACTGGCAAAGAATGCCTCCGAGACTGGCAGCCCTCCAGCTGTTTACGAAACTATAAGCCCCATCCTGCCTCTGCCTGTGGGAGTCATGCTTGTAACTGTCAGCCTTGCAATGCCTCATGGGATTTGGTAGTTTGGCAGCAGCTGAAGGGCCACCAGTTTGAGACCCCTGCCCTAGACAAACTAAGCATCTAAGTAATGCAATGTGGGGTCAGGGCCCACTGCATGGCTACATTTTACACCAACTTTTAGTTGGGATCTTATAGGGAACATTTTGAAACTTAAAGTGGAGGTTCACCCTGAAATTTGTTTGGAGGGTGAACCTCCCCTTTAAGGAGAACGCCAAAATTTGTAAATATAACAAATTAAACTGTCAAGAAAATAAATACCAATTATGTCAGGCTGCAAAACTGCATGAACCTACAGAAAAACATTGATAACCTAATTTGTACATAAAAACATGGAGGAGGTTTGAAAGCCTCTCTGTTCTAAAGGAAATATTTTGGGCTAGAGGTATACTTTATCACTCAGTTTTTGGACATTTCCTACAGTGGCATGTAATACTCAAAGTATCATACACTGGAACTGCCTAGGTTGCCCAGAATGTCTGCTGTAGCCAGGGCCGATCCTAGACAGGGTGCATTGCACCCAGGCGCCTGCAGAGGTGGGGGCGCCAGAGTGCCAGAGTCCCCTCCCTCCTTCTCTCCTGGTTTGTGTCCGTCCATAACTAGTGTTCTGAGCATAGGTGTGTGTCCGTCCAGAACTGATGTGTGAGCATATGGCAGGCCACCCAGCCTGTCAGTGCTCGGGGGAGGGGCCGCTCCTCTTCCTGACATGAGAGTTCTAGTTTTCAGTGGCTGCTGAGTGCTGTTGTGCAGGAATGAATTCCTAACACTGGGAGTCTTGGATCCTGCACTGTCTCCACCAATTCCAGTTGGAATGCCTCCCACTCCCATCTCTATCTCAGGCTGCATGGAGAGAGAATCGAGGTGTTCAGTGTGCTGTCTGCTGGGGGATGGCATCCCTAGCATCCCTTTACATGTGCTCTGGGCTGCCCCCACTCTAGATATTTTATGGCATGATAGATTGCATAGGATACACAGCCCCTGCCCATTCCTGCGCCTAGTCCATCTACAGATGTAATGTATAATGAAATGTAAAGGGGAGGAGTTAGTAAAATGACAACGCCCATGTGGGGACGCCAGAAATATTTCTGCACCCAGGCGCCTGTGACCCTAGGATCAGCCCTGGCTGTAGCCTGGTAATTAGAGGAAGTGTCCAGTAAGTGCAGCATAGCAGGTTTTTCCTTTAAACAAGCCTAATTAGGCTGTGTGTGGGTGCAGGGCCTCTGATAAGGGGGTACCACTGGTCCTCCTATACAGGGTCCAGGCGCACAGAGCGGCCCAGGCAGCAGGGGGAATCTGATGTGAGCAGGGCAGAAAGGATGATTGGTGCGGCCGGGGCAATTACAGGAACAATGCTCTGTGTGGCTCTCTGAAGCAGCTGAAAGACAGTTTCTCTGTCTCTCCCTCCCCCTGGATTATAGCTGCTGCAGAGAGAGACGCACAGGGCATCATTCCTGTAACTCAATACAATATTTTTTTTTATCTTTTAAATTTAGCAGGAATTTTGTGTTATGTTTGTGTCCGCTAATAAGGATTTTAGTGTATTTTTAGTGGAAATGTTGTTTTAAAATTTTCAGAGGGGGGGGGGGGGGGCACCTGTCAAGTAGGCTGTATGGGTGAACGGGACAGACCCACTGTCCTCCTAAGGAACTAGGGCTTGTATTTTGTGTACCTCTTCTCATGCCCATGACTTGATGCAACATTTAGGTGTTCACAGAGTACTTCAAGGAGCTGGAAGAGGAGAGTATCCGGGACAACTTTGTCATTGTGTATGAACTGCTAGATGAGCTTATGGACTTTGGCTTCCCACAGACCACCGACAGCAAGATCCTGCAGGAGTAAGTTGCATAGCATTACAATTTTGGGTGGGAACCAAGTATTCATAACTCCTTCTAGTTTCTTAAGGCTTCTGCAAACAGCAATAGCGAGATTTTGGTGTCCCTCTCGCAAACTGAGGTGTGACTCCCAGAGATGTATCATATATTTGCAGGGACAATGCCATAAGCTAGAGTGTCTCTGGCCCAAATTTAGTGTTGGACAGCTAAGCTGTAGCCAGCCTAATCTCTGCTTGTTTACGTTATCTAGGGTTAGAAGGTTTATCCTAGTCCCAAGGTCATTGCTTGCTTCTACCTGACTCTGGGTAGCGTTGTCCTGACTCTGGGTAGCGTTGTCCTGACTCTGGGTAGCGTTGTCCTGACTCTGGGTAGCGTTGTCCTGACTCTGGGTAGCGTTGTCCTGACTCTGGGTAGCGTTGTCCTGACTCTGGGTAGCGTTGTCCTGACTCTGGGTAGCGTTGTCCTGACTCTGGGTAGCGTTGTCCTGACTCTGGGTAGCGTTGTCCTGACTCTGGGTAGCGTTGTCCTGACTCTGGGTAGCGTTGTCCTGACTCTGGGTAGCGTTGTCCTGACTCTGGGTAGCGTTGTCCTGACTCTGGGTAGCGTTGTGCTGACTCTGGGTAGCGTTGTCTGACTCTGGGTAGCGTTGTCCTGACTCTGGGTAGCGTTGTCCTGACTCTGGGTAGCGTTGTCCTGACTCTGGGTAGCGTTGTCCTGACTCTGGGTAGCGTTGTCCTGACTCTGGGTAGCGTTGTCCTGACTCTGGGTAGCGTTGTCCTGACTCTGGGTAGCGTTGTCCTGTCTCTGGGTAGCGTTGTCCTGTCTCTGGGTAGCGTTGTCCTGACTCTGGGTAGCGTTGTCCTGACTCTGGGTAGCGTTGTCCTGACTCTGGGTAGCGTTGTGCTGACTCTGGGTAGCGTTGTCCTGACTCTGGGTAGCGTTGTCCTGACTCTGGGTAGCGTTGTCCTGACTCTGGGTAGCGTTGTCCTGACTCTGGGTAGCGTTGTCCTGACTCTGGGTAGCGTTGTCCTGACTCTGGGTAGCGTTGTCCTGACTCTGGGTAGCGTTGTCCTGTCTCTGGGTAGTGTTGCACAGTAGATAGAGTGAGATCATACAATGTTTTGGGTTAAAAATATTTTACTTTACTATGGCCAGTCAATAAAGGGTATATTGGGGAGTCCTTCTAGAAGGGTGTGTGTGAAGGGTCCATTTCCCCCCATGGTGCCAGGGGAGGATGTGAGTCCAGTCCAGAGGCCTTTGCCGCCCAAACTTCCTGCTTGGGGAGGATATGGATGCTGAGAGTCCTAGTCAGTGCTTTTCGGGCTTACTGCCTAAAAAAGGGCAGCTGAAGACAATTTCTGCTTAGTCACCTAATGGGCTTTACTTGCTCTTTTGTTCCCTGTAACATAAAAGCATAATGGTCTAGTATGCATCACATACTAGCTCATTATATGCCACTTACCTGCACACGAAGCCCGCGATGTCCCCGCTGGTGGCCGCATCCATCTTCTCCTCATTCTCTTCAGGACTCTGGCTCTGTGACAGGCTGGAGTCACATGACGTCACGTCCTCACATGTGTGCGGGAGACAACGGTCCAGGGTTGTATTTAATAAAAAAAATAAAAGCAGCTCCTGAGGGGGTCATTGGTACATATTCTAGAGAACACATCCACCCATAATTTGGCTTTGTAATGGCCTTTAGACCTGTGCGTTCTAGTGGCGCGTTCTAGTGTTTATCTCTACTGGGGTCCCAGAGATCTGTAAAAATCCAGCAGTTCATTATCTCCTTTCTGCCTGATACAGGTACATCACACAACAAGGGAACAAGCTGGAGACGGCCAAGTCTCGTGTGCCCACCACTGTCACAAATGCTGTATCTTGGCGGTCTGAGGGTCTCAAGTACAAGAAAAATGAGGTCTTCATAGATGTCATCGAGTCTGTTAACCTGCTTGTAAGTGCCTGTGATATAAACTCGCTCTTTTCCACATTGATTTGCTGCATGTCGATTTGAACTGCACTGGAACACATTTCTAATTACAATAACTGGTGTAGAGTGGATTACTATTCTAATGCCGCGTACACACGATCGTTTTTCGGCATTAAAAAAAAACATATTTTTTTCGGCATGTAGAAAAAGAACAAAGTTTTTCCAACTTCATCATTAAAACGGCGTTGCCCACACACCATCGTTTTTAAAAAATGATCTAGCAAAGCGCGGTGACGTACAACACATACAACGGCACTATAAAGGGGAAGTTCCTTTGGGCTGCTCTAGCTGATTCCGTGTTGGTAAAAGACGATTCGCACTTTTCTGTCTGTTACAGCATGATGAATGTGCTTACTCCATTACGGTAGTTTTACCAGAATCCTCCCATCTCGTAAACTTGCTTCTGAGCATGCGCAGGTTTTTCACGTCGTTTTAGCCCACACACGATCATTTTTTACAACCCGAAAAACGACATAGTTTAAAACGTTGTTAAAAAATACTGCATGTTCGGGAAAAAAATTGGTCGTTTTTCAGAACCCGAAAAATGATGTAAAACTTTGCTAATGAGTTTTACATTGAATTGACTTTTATGAATGGTAAACACTCCAGAATTGGTGGTCAATGGAAGTCTGTAATGTTAACCTCTCCCCATCCCATTGCTGGTCAGTGGCACAAGGTAATGGTAAACCCCCAGCATTGGTGGTCAATGGCACACAGTGATGGTATACCCCCCCTCCCAGCATTGGTGGTCAGTGGCAGGCAATATTAGCAAATTCCCTAGGAATTGGTGGCCAATGGCAGGCTTTAATAACAACCCCCAGAGCATTGGCGGTTAGTCATTTAATTGCTTGAACTAATGTTACCGCGCTGTAGTCTTTTTCCCAGTTGGGTGAGAACTATACTTCCTCTGTCATATGGAGATTAGTCCACCTGACATTTTAGGCTCTTTTCAGTACTTGGTTCTGGAACACAGGGAGGGATTAATCACCTGTCACTCTGCTACTACTCTGCAAGGCCAGAGCCCTCTAAGTGGTGGGACATGGTGTAGCCCCCCCCCCAACACCTCCCGACACTCCCACCAAAAAGCTCCATTGGACATGAACCTCTTCTATGTATGTCAATGTATAGTTACAAAGATATATGGCTTATTTTCTGTGTCCTGTACTGTGTATTTCAGGTGAACACTAATGGCAGTGTACTTCTGAGCGAGATAGTAGGCAGTGTCAAGCTGAAAGTCTTCCTCTCTGGAATGCCTGAGTTAAGGCTTGGGCTGAATGATCGGGTCCTATTTGAATTAACAGGACGTAAGTACCAGTCACTGGAGGTGGGAGAGATTTAATTTTTTTTTAACATATTTCCATCAGTGTGAATAATATTTAATACAATTTTTTCTTGTTAGAGGGGAGGAACTGTGAACCGTTATTCACTTCCAACATGGGTCTGCAAGGTGATCACTTTGACAATCGCTAAGTGGCCTTGCAGCCTTGGCACTGTCTGCATGGAGTGGATATGTGGGTTTCCTTATTGTGCTCTTTCTTTTCTCATAAACCAATGGCAGGGTCCATAACATACTAGAGATCCTGTTGCTGGCACCAATATGCCACTGCCAGGATTGCTACACAGAAACTGCTCTCCCTTTTCTATGGTATTGCTCTCAAAGGCAAAGCACAAGTTAGCTTTAGAGTAGAACTCAATCTGGAAAAAAATTCCACCAAGGGAATTTCCCTTCAAGGGTCACTAAAGGAAAACATTTTGTTTGCTAAAATGACTGTTTACAGGGTATAGAGACATAAAAGTTAACTGATTCCTTTTCAAAATGATTAAAAATAGATCAAAATCAATCATATAATGTGCCTGCAGGTTAGTTTCACTTTTGAACTGGCTTCATGTTTCTGTGAAGTAGAAATAGACACACAGAACAAAAACAAACAAATCCAGGGCAGTGTTTTGTTTTTAAAATGAATCTGATTGGTTCTGGGAAGTTTTAGACACACAGTAATGACAGCTTAGACCACTGTGAGAAAGCTCCCAGTATGGTGGTTATAAGGAAACAGACAAGCAGGAAGTGTGGAGAACAGAGCAGGATTACAGCAACTTCAAAGCAAAAATGAACAATAAGGACATGAAACCAGTACTGCAGTAAGGTAAAGGAAGCTATTTAGCTAAAAAAAAAATCCTTTAGTGATCCTTTAATGTGTCCCTGGGAAATAAAAAAAAGGAATCTTTCCACCAATGACATGGATGGAAGAAAACCAATTGTATTAGTGGAGTTGGTACAGATTAGATTTCCTTTTTCATTTGTTATAAAATGTCTTTATTTATGAAAAAAGCAGAGTACAGAAGGTGTACAAGAAAAAAATATCACTCAGAATCTAACCTATACGCCACTGACATGTCAGGATATCTGGACCAGTTATTTGGTGACCAATAGGTGATCAGTTCCTAAAAATGTTACATACATATCCAATCTCCTGGCCCATTATGGTCTTGCAGACTTCAATAGAGATGTGTAATTTAACATGGGGTGCATTACATGCAAAGCAGGCACCATTAAAAAATAAAGCTCAAAAAAAAAAAGAAACACAAAAGGGAGGGAGTGGGAAGCTCAAGAGGCGTCCTAGGTACAATTGAGGGGAAGGGGAAAAACTGTCCTCCTACCCCAAGTCTCCCGTCACCACAATGACACCAGACTGGACTGCCAAGATCAGGTCGTGTTCAAAAGAGCTTTATAGGCAGTGAAATACACCAAGTCATGCCAATAAAACTATTTCCTAATGAATTTCTCTCGTGTGCCCTTCTACGTCGCAATTAGGGCCTCCTTTTCATTTGTTTGCTAAATTTTCACTAGCCAGACGGCGATTGAAAGCGCTTGGCACTCTTTCCAGAAAATAGGAATATAGCTTCTTGCTGCACTCACTAGGATTGGGACAGTGGAGCATCTATAGGTTTTACTCAGGATCTCATGATGGTGTAACAGAAATAAGGTACCCGTATTTTCCGGCGTATAAGACGACTTTTTAACCCCTGAAATTCTTCTTAAAAGTCGGGGGTCGTCTTATACGACGGTAACCTAACATGCAGACCGCGGCCGTCCATTTTTCAAAAGCCGCGCCTCCTTCTGCTGTTCCGTGAAAAAGAACCAAAACCCTTCACAAAATATGGGGCAGATGACTGGTCAGCCATTTAACCCTTACGCCAAATGGATAACCTGCTGTATAACCACTTAAGACCCGGACCAATATGCTGCCAAATGACCCAAGGGGTTTTTGCGATTCGGCACTGCGTCGCTTTAACAGACAATTGCGCGGTCGTGCGACGTGGCTCCCAAACAAAATTTGCGTCCTTTTCTTCCCACAAATAGAGCTTTCTTTTGGTGGTATTTGATGGCCTCTGCGATTTTTATTTTTTGCGCTATATACAAAAATAGAGCGACATTTTTGAAAAAAAAACAATATTTTTTACTTTTTGTTATAAGAAAAATCAATAAACTAAATTTTAGTCAAACATTTAGGCCAAAATTTATTTAGCCACATGTCTTTAGTAAAAAAAAATCGCAATAAAAAAAAAATTAGCTACCTAGCGGGAACAGCGACACTAATACAGTGATCAGAAATATGATCGCTTAGTGACGCTGGCAATAGGGAGTGAAAGGGTTAACTAGGGCAGTGATCAAGGGGTTAAAACTTTATTAGGGGGGGTACGGGGGCTACCCTGGACCTAACACTAACTGCCTTTCACACTGCCTGTCACACTGACACTAAATACATGTATGATTACTGCATTCAGTGACACTGTGACAGGGGGGAGGGGGGGGGCGATCGGGGGGGTTAAATGTGCCTGTGTCTAGTGTAGTGTTGGTGCAGGACTTACTGTGTGGTGATCTCTCCTCAGCGGTGGTTGAAAAAAATGCCGAGGGAGAGATCACATCGCTTCCTGTGTTTACACTGGAGGAGGAAGTGACAGGGCGGGCGCACGCATTGGCTGGGAGCGATCCGGAGGGGGTGGACAAAAACGAATAGCCGCCCTCTCTTGTCGAATCGCTCCTGCAGCCGCACGGACCGCCGCATGTACGGGGGGGGGGGGCGATAGGACCCCCGATCCCCCCCAAGGCACCAACGTATATATACGTTGATGTGCCTGTCGGTGCCATTCTGCCGACGTAAATGTACATGCGGCGGTCCTTAAGTGGATAATGTTCCTAAACTAAACCATGTACACCCTCCTGGTAACTCTGTAACTAAAGAAATGCATATTGACTACTCCTTGTAAATTAATAACTGCTAGAGACATGTAAATTGGAATCTGTTTGTTTATTGACCACTCAAGTGTATTTCTGCAATATTACAATGCAATTTTCTTTTGTATGTTGATGCAAAAAATTCAATAAAAACATCTAAAAAAGTAAATGACACATATGAAAAATGCAGTGGCAGTTAAAAAGAAAATAAAAAGTGCCAATGTTGTTCACAATGGCTTGGCAGTGAAAACCAGACCAGTTTTAATCTTTCTCAGGCATTTGCCATGTACAGAGGTGCAGGGGCGGACTGACAACTCATGGGGCCCCCGGGCAATAGAAGATTATGGGGCCCCTGGGCTTACTGATGGCCACCACGCCAGGAGGCAGTGCAGAGACGGGGCAGCTTAAATCTCAGGATTTTCACTTTAAAAGCATGTCAGTTTTGGAAATATCAGGGACAGATGTAAAAAAAAAAACAGAGTTTTACATATAGTCCCTGGTTTTACTGAGCCTGGCAACCCTGATGGGGCCCCCTAGTGGCATGGGGCCCTCGGGCAGTGCCCGAGTGACTCAATGGTCAGTCCGCCCCTGCAGAGGTGTGATTGTTCTTGTCTGCTTCCCGTCATAGGCAATAAGAACAAAACTGTTGAACTAGAAGATGTGAAGTTCCATCAGTGCGTTCGTCTGTCACGCTTTGAGAACGATCGTACAATCTCATTTATTCCACCAGATGGAGACTTTGAGTTGATGTCTTATCGGCTAAACACACAGGTATCTATCTAGTGTAGTATGTAATATCACTATATACACTGAACCGATGATCACCTTTGGAAGGAAATTTTGTTTTCGTGGTGCCATAATTTGAAATGCTTTTATTTAACCATTATGCTAAAAAATAATCTGTCTATGACAATTTTTTATTTTATTTTTTGCTTTATTTCCTATTTTTCTTGCATGCTTTAAAAGATCAACTGAGTAAAATCACTTTACTTTTGCTAGATGCATTATAACCCAATAGTTACATATAGTAAGTCAGGTTGAAGACACAAGTCCATCTAGTTCAACCAAAAAAAAAAAGATATACAATCCTTCCCCCCGAAGTTGATCCAGAGCAAGACGAAAAACCCCAGTAGAGCATACTTCAATTTGCTACAGCAGGGGGAAAAATTCCTTCCTGATCCCCCGAGAGGCAATCTGATTTTCCCTGGATCAACTTTACCTGTAAATGTCAGTATCCAATTATATTATGTACATTTAGGAAATAATCCAGGTCTTTTTTTGAAGCAATCTACAGAGCTGGCGAGAACCATATCTGGAGGGAGTCTATTCCAGATTTTCCACGAGGATCTGTTTTTAAACATCCGCTTGCTCAGCGAGGATCGCTCCGTTGATCCCTGCTAAGTCGGCAGATGAGAGGTCGGTCACTGCATACTGTGCAGGGACCAACCTGTTAAATCTCCACTGTCCTCTATAGGGGAATCCGATCTACCAGACGGATGCAAAATGGGGTTTCCATCCGTCACATTTTAGCGGAGAGGATCGAATCGGGGCTGATCGGGTGTCGGTGGACATGTCACCCGTGACATCCGACGCTCAATAGAGTTACATGGAGCGTCCGTTTAGATCTGCCTGAAAAAAACTGACAAGTGGATCTGAACGGTCCGCACATGTGAAAGGGGTCTTACTGTGAAGAAACCTTTCCGTATTTGGAGATAAAATCTTTTTTTCTGTTTTTAAAGAGTGCCCCCTTGTCCTCTGTGATGATCTTAAAGTGAATAACTCAACACCAAGTTCACTATATGGACCCCTTCTAAGGATTAACTGCACTGAGCCATAGACTTCTGTTTTTACCTGCGGTTTGTTGCGCTTTCAGAAAATGTGCCACACCTGCATATAATAAAAGTTTACAGTAAAGTGCAGCTAACCTGCAGAAAATCCACAGGTGCACTGCCCTGGGGAAATCGCAGCGCATCAGTGTGAAAGCAGCTTTAGGTCCCTTTCACGTGATCGGTCCGACCCAATCAGACTCGCTATTTACCTCCTATAAAGCAGCAGATGTAAACAGGCTTATGTCTGTTTACACCCGCCTACCTAAAAAAAATAGAAAAGGATCTGCCCCCTTCCGTCTGGGTGGATCGGATTGGATCTAAGGGCCCATACAGTAGAGTGGGCTTTGTCTGTAGACACGGACCTGTCATCCGCCCGCACTGCACATTGTGGCCCACAACCAGTTACCAATTCGTTAAGTGGCCCTCGCTCTTCAAAAAGTTAGGCACCCCTGATTTACAGGTTAGTTAGAATATGTTTAGAATTGGGGTGGGAGCATATTAAAGTATATTTTAGAATTTGACTGGAATTCTACTTTAATTTCAAACAGGTAAGGCTGCACTACTATAACAATAAGAATGGAGATTTTACTTATTGCAAATGCTTATTGGTGACGGTTCTGCTTAATGGGAACACGGATCAATTAAATGGTGACAACGAATATACTGCAACAAAGGATCACCAATAAATAATGGACAAAATCCATTCTAAAGGATAAGTGCTTCTGTGAAAATTGATGCAAACAGTCTTGAATGTGATATAAATTTATATCATATGTATTTGATTGTGTTTTCTTACCATTTTCATGATTGTGGATGCTAGTGTCCAACTCAGTCAGTACTATTTGTATCTGGTTACATATGTCCCATAGAAATCTATTAACGATTTAATGGGGAAACTTAGCTGACAATTGGATAAAATCTATTTTAAATTTTGTAGGTGAAGCCGTTGATATGGATCGAATCAGTGATTGAGAAGTTTACTCACAGTCGATTGGAGATCATGGTTAAGGTAAGGTTATTTTTTGTGTCTTTTCTACAGCTAGGTGATATTCCTTCCACCACGTGGTGCCACAGAAAGGAGGAGCTATATGACATTTAGTCTGTCCATTCTGCCCCAGGCTAAAAAACAGGAGGAGCTATGTGACATGGAGATTATCCCTCCCATCACAGGGTGACACCCCTCAGAAATAGCTATGTGACATGAAGTTGGTCCCTTCTACCACTGCGTGACACAGACAGAAGTAACTTTGGGACATGGAGTCTGTCCCTCCCTCCACAGGGTGACAGACAGGAGAAGCTATGTGACTTGTAGCTGGTCCCTCCTACCCCAGGGTGACACCACCCAGGAAGAGCTAAGTGACATGGGGTCTGTCCCTCAGACCACAGCATGACACAGACAGGAGAAGCTATGTGACCTGGAGTCTGTCCTTCCCACCCCACCTTCCCACCCCACCACTAGGTGACATTGACAGGAAAAGCTATGTGACATGTAGCTGGTCCCTCCCACCACAGGGTGACACCACCCATGAGGAGCTATGTGACCTCTGGATCAACTGTGGGTATAGAATTGGGTATATGGGATTGTATGAGATCTTCTTATTTTTTTTTATGGTTGAACTAGATGGACTTTTTTTCAACCTGACTAACTATGCAATATGGAATCGGTCCCTCTCACCATAATGATGACACAGACAGAAAGCTGACTTGGCTTTATTTCTACCTTTGCTGGTATGACATAACTGGCAAAAAAAAGCTTCAAGAAATAAAAACAAAAATATTAATATAAATATTTTTGGAGAGGGGCTCAAATATTAAAATCCTGGTGGCAGATCTATAGTGACTCTTCCTAGTCACAGGAATTAGACTTTTACATTTTCCCTTGAAATCTCCTTCAGATGTTTCACTTTCTGGTTTCTCTTCTACTAGGCAAAAGGCCAATTTAAGAAACAGTCTGTAGCAAATAATGTGGAGATCTCCGTTCCCGTTCCAAGTGATGCAGATTCTCCAAAATTTAAAACCAGCGTTGGAAGTGCAAAATACGTCCCAGAAAAAAATGTGGTTATCTGGACAATCAAATCCTTTCCAGTAAGTAAATGTCGTGGATTTTTCTGTATATTAAAAGGGGACCTTTCATTTGCTTTGGGCATACCCAAGCCCTGGAGGGCCTTCTTTTCACTGTGATTAAAGCTCTGACATGACCTTCAAATAGAGGGAACCCCTGAGAGATCCACACTGCATTGTGGGAAACAGACGGTATCTAAAGCTTTGATTCTTGTCTCTGGGAACCCCTACTGATAATTATATGTGCAGATCACAATACGCCAGTATAATGGCCCCTGGGAAAAAATGCTCCTTACATTTGTGGCCATTAGAAACAATCTCCCCCTTACATATGGCTAAAGCTGCCATAGAGGAATTTAAAATTCAGCCAGCTCAGCAGGCACTGGTCAAATTTTGATACCTCTATTCCCATTCCAGAAGAGTTGACCTAGTGTAGGGTGACCAGACATCCCCAGTTTCAGGGGACAGTCCCCTGATTGAGGACACTGTCCCCGGACCAAGTCTGTCCCTGGTTTTGTCCCCAGATTGGATTTAATAGGGGGCAGGGGCAATTTCAAAGACAGTCAGTGCAGAATTAAAACTACAAAAAATTGAGTTGCACACCCCCACTCCGCCGTGCCTACTAGCATAGGGGGGTTGTATTTTTCCCATTATCTGTGCCCCTTTCTGATGATCATGTGCTGGTCGGAGCGGAGGGAATATTTCTTCAGTTTTGGGCGCATGGCCATTCAGCTCCGCTCGCATGTTCTTCTGCCTTGGCTCAAATCCTGGCCAGCCACCTGCCTATCTCCTTGCCTTCCCTGGCAGAGTGATCTTCCTCCACTCCCCATCCAGTAGTAGCCTGGGCCTGAAGAGTAAGACTTGAGAGGCTGTGAGGTGGGCGGCAACGGGCAGAGAGTGCTGATTGTTGCCATTACTAGTAAACAAAAAATATGTCCCCGGATTTCATTTTAAAAATCTGGTCACCTTAACCTAGTGATCAACTACTCTCTTGAATGGGACTGTTGTAAAATTTGTGTTCGATCAGTGGATGCAGCCAATTGGTTGCAGTGCTGATCAGTGTATTCTGACAGTCCCCTCTGTCGCAATACATTCCGTGGTTTACTATTAGAGAGGCAGTAATTTTACACTGCTCAAAGAACTCCTAGCAGCATGTTGGAGCAGCCATTCTCAACCAAGTTTCCATGGAATCCTAAGGCTCCTCCAGAGGTTTCTAGGGGTTCCTTAAGCAGCCACTACCTGACCTCCCAGTTAATGGTGCCTGCATGGTTTCAAAGTCAAAGCCGCTTGGCAAAGTCATGCCAGAGATAATTTTAGCTGTCTGTAAGGGTGGCATTCAGACCACTACTATAAGTGGGTGGGGTGGGGGCACATTCTTCCAACTGGCCCTAAATGTATGTGGCATTTTTCCTTGATCTGGAAACTATTTCAAAGGTTCCATGGGAGTAAAAAGATTAAGGAAGTCTGTCCTGGAAGAGGCTGCTAAACAGTGTGTCCTGTTCTGGCGCCAACTTTTTGGTCAGTATGTAACTTTTATAAATTTGTCATAGCATTACATTTTATTATTAACAATATATTTATGAATTGGTAAAGAAATAAAAGAAAGCGTTATGGCGCATGGCTATCGAATCAAGTCATTGTCACATGCACCCCCTCAGTCACAAATTGGGCAATAAATCTGAGTAATGTTTTGTCATACATCTGTTACTACAATACTATTTCTCTATGGTGTTGTCATTGTTGTTAGGGGTACCTTTTTATTGCTAAACTTGAAGAACCCATTCTTAAAGTGGATATTCAAAATGGGCAAAAAATTGATTATAATCTGTACCCTTTTGTGCTGCAACTTCCAGCTTTCTGACCAAGGCCAGGCCCCTGCTGACTCTTGGGATGGCATGTCGCAGCTATCCCTAGAGGCAATATGTTACAAAGTGCGCACATGTGCTGCAAGTTTCTTTGCATATGCTGATTCTCTGTAACTGTGTGGTGCATCTGCGTATGCAAGGGAATTTTCTGTCCAATGCGTACAAATGCTGTGGGCCGCTATGGTGCCCATAAACCAGAAATTGCTGGCATTTGTGCGGATGCACAATAAATCCCCTGCATGTACACAGTCGGCACGTGCCACCAGTCTATTCCAAGTCCCAAATGGCAGAGACCTGTGGTGCATCTGTGCACGTGCTGGATATTGGAAGGGGCAGGGGAAGGGGATTGATGCAGTGATGAAGTTAAGCTTTTTTTTTTCCATTCTAAACAAGATTGCAGTTAAACTCTGTTTTGTATCTGTAGGGTGGTAAAGAGTATTTAATGCGGGCACATTTTGGACTACCCAGTGTGGAGAGAGAAGAATTGGAAGGAAAACCTCCAATCGGCGTCAAGTTTGAAATTCCTTATTTTACAGTTTCTGGAATTCAGGTATATATATTTATATACTTTAAAGGATAAACCCACAAATATTGTAGAAATTATTTTATTACAGTTTACCAGTCTTTAGATGTGTTGACTGCATTGTTTAACTTTTTTCGGGTTCAAAACATTTTCAGAAAGTATAGAAAATACCTGCTGATCGGCTATTGTATGTGATTAACCCAGAGCACAAACAATGTTATCTTCCTTCTGTAAACCAAAAAGCCCTGTGTAATGGAGATGAACAAAAACAAAAAGCATTTATAGTCCAGCATGGGTGGGAACCATGGCTGCCTCCATAAAGTACAGTACAGAGAGTGAGCGTAGCCTCCCAAAGATGGGAAGTGTGTTACTAGCTGGATCACCAGGTGAACATAAAGGGGCAACAAGTCTGGAAAGAAGAACTAATGCAGGCAACATATCAAAAAAATGGTAAGCTGCAGTATATTATATTTTGGGTTAAGGTATGATTTAAAGAGAACTAGTCATGAATAGGCATTTGTGAGCATCTGAATCTCCACCCTTGAAGTAAAGCTCCCTGTATTCTTTGTACCTATAGGTAAGCCCTTTTCTAGGCTTACCTATAGGTACTGTAAATATCTCTTAGGCCTCGTACACACGAGGCAATCCTCGTACACACGAGGACCGACCGATTTCAACAGATCTGTCTGCTTTGATTTTGGTTTGCTCGCGTGTACACACGAGCAAACCAAAATCCCCGCCAGCAGACAGCGAGCTGACGTGTCGGTGACGTGGCGGTGATGTTGACGCCGCCACGTCACCGCACCAGGAAGTAAAACACTTCTGCGCATGCGTCGAAATCATTCGGCGCGTGTGCGAGAAGACATGTCTGCTGGTTAGCATACTAACCAGCAGACATGTCGGGCGGACGGGTTCCCAGCCGACAGATTTCAAAGCATGCTTTGAAATCTGTCGGGTGGCCAAATCCGTCTGTTTGCCCATACACACGATCGAATCCTGTGCCGTTTAGGAGATATTTACTTTATACTGTGCCGATGATGTCATCGGCACATGCGCTCTGAAGGAATGGCGTAACGTGCCATTTCTTCAGAAGCCTGTGCTGTGACCGGCGGCTCCCGTGCGCATTCGTGGGAGTGACCTCACACGGCCGTGACCCCGAAAGACAGACAAAGATGGATGGGGCCTGCAGCGGGGACGACGAAAGCTTAGTTTGCAGATAAATATTACTTAATGTGCTGGTATGTGGTGCATACTAGCAAATTATGCCTTGATGTAGCACCCTGAGGTTTAGGCAGAGTTGCTCCTACCTGCCAGGTATATTTACCCTGGTCTATTGTTAAGGATCAATTGATTCCATGCCAAGCCTGTACTTGCTGTACTTTTTCTCTTACTAGGTGTCCAGGCACTTGGTGGCATTAGATATGAGAAGGGCACTGCAAGGTCAGATTATGGGTATATGGGGTATCTCAGCCAATAGGCAGAGGTTTTCTTAAATCCCTTGGCCTGCTGGGATAATCTATATATTTGGATGGAGTCATGTGATCCGTGTTTTGTGCCACCTGGACGGCCGTCTGGGTGGACGTGCGTTTTACTGCCTGTGCTGCTAGGTCCGAGATTGGGCCTATCCTGGGCACATCTGGCTCCTAGGCTGTCTGAGGGCCTATCCAGAAGCAAGAGAGCAGTGCAGGGTTGGGATTGCAGCTTGAAGTCCAACTAAAAGTGAAATTTCTGCCGTCTGGAGAACCTGTCGTGGTCAAAGGGAGAGGGGAAGCTGTCGCCAGTAAGGGACCATCTGCCTTATTACCAGGGACCACAGTGAGTAACTGAAGCAAGTACCAAAGCAGCATTCTCACCAATCGGAGACGGTGAAGAATTGGGAAATTTCAGTGGGAATCAAGCCAGGGACCCAGCCAGCGGAGGTGACGCATTTCGAACAGCCTTGTGTGTCAAGCCAGGGACAGAGCAGGACAGCATGGGTGAAGCTTGAGCGGTATCTAGAGTGCCAAGACCCAGCAGAGAGGCGGGGGTGACGCTTGAGGAAGATACCACCGTGAAGATTGGAGGAGGTAAAGGGATTGGGTGACGGTGAATCAGTGAGTCTGGTGAAAGACTAGGAGCTCAGTGGGCTGAAGAACTACAAGGAGTGATTGTCTTTAAAGAGAAAGGAACTGTTACGTTTGTGTTAGGAACCGTTAAAGACTGTTGCCATAGGAGATGGCAATCCTGCACATGCAGATGTGGTGTCTTCAGGGATGTATTCTGGCCTAGGCCAACAAGGCCCAGGCCTAGGGCGGCACTTTGTGGGGGGCGGCCCTCTGTCCTCTTCCCATGGCGTCCCTCTCTCCTCCTCCCAGGGCGTACCTCTCTTCTCCTCCCAGGGCGTCCCTCTCTCCTCCTCCCAGGGCGTCCCTCTCTCCTCCTCCCAGGGCGTCCCTCTGTCCTTCTCCCAGGGCGTCCCTCTGTCCTTCTCCCAGGGCGTCCCTCTGTCCTTCTCCCAGGGCGTCCCTCTGTCCTTCTCCCAGGGCGTCTCTCTGTCCTTCTCCCAGGGCGTCTCTCTGTCCTTCTCCCAGGGAGTCCCTCTGTCCTATTCCCATGAATATGACAGGGATGTGGCTTTGACAGGAAGGGGTGGGTCATATTTAAATTAGAGGGTGCGCAAGTTTAGTCAGGCCTAGGGCAGCACATAACCTAAATACACCTCTGGGTGTCTTCCTGCATGGCTGTCCTCCTATTGAAGTCTCAGAGTCTGCAAATTATTTTGCAACTACGCAAGGGTGTCCTGGACCTAACCCTCTCTCCCAAAAAAGATTGTTAAGAGAAATAAGCTTTCTTTTGCATTCAAGAAGTGTCTGGCACCCAATAACTTCAGTTACTATGCACCCACTATGCCTCACAACCCACCACATACAGAAGGATGCCAGATCAAAGAAGTCCTGGGACCTTGCTACATTTACTTTACAGGGAAGAAAAAAAAAAAACATCAGAGTTTACTTCCTATTTAAACCTGGCAATAGATGGCTCAAAATTTGAACCGTGTGTGGCCCTGCAAGTAGGCACGACTAGTCAATTCAAAAAATTATTTGAACCAGGGGGGAAATTTATCGGAAAATTAAGACGGTGACGTTTTTGACATATTTTTGTCTTTGTCTTTTTTTAATTTAAGGTTCGGTATATGAAGATTATTGAGAAGAGTGGGTATCAGGCGCTTCCATGGGTCAGATATATCACACAAAGTGGAGGTGAGTCCTGCGTATTAATGTTAACATGAACTATAAGTACTTATTTAAGTTGAGATATGAGCTGCCTATACTTTGCCTGCTTTCCCTGGTTCCTCCTTTCTCCCCTCATCAACATGTTCAGGACATTTTTAAATAAAACCTCTATGATTGTTTTCATTACATATCCTATTTTAGACCCAGTCCTCCCTGGGCCTTTGTGCTTCTGTATGCATTGCAGGCAGATCATGGCTGCTGGCAGGGGCTGGCAGGGTACTGTCCTACATCCCAGGAGTTGCCCTCCTACCTGCATGTCTGAGCTATGTGCAGATGGATTCCAGGAAGTAAATGCTGAATCATCTGCACTTGGGGGTGATTTCTGAACAAGTAAAAGCAAGTAGACATGAATGGGTTAGTTTGTTTTGAATATTAAAAAACAAATCATTATATAGTGTTTTCAGTTTGTGGTGCTGATGCAGTTTAGTTCCACTTTAAATACTTGAAAAAAGTGACACGGCAGTCATTTCTCCTTGTTTCATCGGTCATCAGAAGGAGTGAAATGTACACCACTTGTGAGAGAATATGGCCCGGATTCACATAGATGGGCGCATATTTACGCCGGCGTAGCACACACATAGTACGCTACGCCGGCGCAGCGCGGAGAGGCATTGCATTGAATTCAGCAAGCTATTGCTCCCAACTCCGCGCCGGCGTATCGTTTATTTCGTAGGCGTAAGCCGAAGTAGGTGGAAGTAGGCGTGATCCATGCTAATGTAGCGTGACCCCATGCAAATGATGGGCCGAATTTTAAGTACTTAAAATTAACTGCGCATGCATCGAGACCTGGACGTATCCCCGCGCGCATGCGCACAACCACGTCGGAACAACTGCTTAAGACACGCCGGATCACTGAGTACGCCGTTAACGTAACCTACGCCCAGCCAGACCCACATCGGCCCATATTCACAGACGTCCAACGTACAATACGTAGGCTTGGGTTCCCTGGTCCATACCTTTGCATGGGTTGCGCCTCATCTATGGGGAATAACTTTACACCAAACGTAAAACTTGCGCAAACCGCTTAAATCATGCACCGGGCACAAGTACGTTCATGAATCGGCGTATCTCCCTCATTTGCATATTTGAATAGAAAATCAATGGGAGCGCCACATGTGTCTAGCGTAAATATGCGCCCACTCTACTCCGGCGTAGGCAAGTTATGTCGGTGGGATGAAGTCTGTTTTTAGGCGTATCTTAGTTTGTGGGTCCGGCGCACAGATTTGACAGCGCATATTTGTACTTATGTGGCATATCTGGAGATACGTCGGCGTAAGTGCTTTGTGAATCCGGGCCTATATGTCCCTAAAGCTATTGCACCTGCCATAGTAGTAGGGCTAAAAATGTAGTGGAGTCACCAATCAACTTTATTGTGGGTGAATTGTGTAGAACCGCTAATATCAACCCGGGTTGAATGAATGAATGAATGAATGAAAACTTATATAGCGCGGCACATGCGAACTGAATCGCCTCTGGGCGCTTGTTGTTCCTGTCTCCTTTGATATCAAAAGAGAAAAGTCTTGACCTTTTTCCTAAATGCTAGGTGGTTCTCCTCCAACCGAATGCTGGTTGGTAAAGCGTTCCATAGTCTGGGACCTTGGACCGCGAATCTTCTTTCTCCTTTGGACTTGAAGTTGGCTTTCGGAACCTGGAGTAGGTCCTGATTTGTGGATCGCAAAACGCGATTGGGATTATGCGCTTTTATTAATTCGCATAAGTAAAGGGGGGCATTCCCATGGACACATCTATGCGTAAGACAGAGAGCTTTAAAAGCAATTCTGTCTTTAACTGGTAGCCAATGAAGGGCTCTCAGTGAAGGTGAGATGGATTCCCAGGGTTTTTTCCCAGTCACAAGTCTGGCGGCCGTATTCTAAACGACTTGCAGGCGAGCGATTTGGTACTTGGAGAGGCCGAGGTAAAGGGCATTTGCATAATCCAGCCTGGAGTTTACAATTGCTCCCACCACGACCGCTAAATCTTCTTTAGGGATGAACGGAGTGAGTCTGCGTAGTAGGCGCAGCAGATGGTGAGATCCGCTGACTACTGACCCTATTTGTGCGTCCATTGTCATAGAGGAGTCAAAAATGACCCCTAGGCTTTTGACTTTGGCGCTAGGGGTGATGAGCTTGCCCAGAATAGGCGGGGGGGTCCATACTGTTGAAGGTTGATTCCTACGCTTGGCGTGAAACAGAAGAAGTTCTGTTTTCGCTCCATTGAGTTTAAGATAACTCTTTGTCATCCAGTCCTCTATCAAAGAGAGGCATGTCTCTAGATTGAGGTGGTGATCCTGTCTGTTGCAGATGCGGAAATACAGTTGCGTATCATCTGCATATGAGTGGTAGAGCAGTTTTTGGCTGCTGATAATCTCAAAAAGAGGACGAAGGTAGATGTTAAACAGCACTGGTGACAGAGGCGATCCTTGAGGGACTCCGCATGTTACTGTGCGTTTTTCTGACGTAAAAGGTCCTAACTTTACTGTTTGCGATCGGTTTTCCAGAAAAGAGGAGAACCAAGATAAATCGCCTTCTGCGACTCTGGCTACTTCAGCAAGCCGAGTCAGTAACAGTTTGTGGTCTACAGTGTCGAAAGCTGCACTTAGGTCCAACAGAACTAGAAGACAAGATTCTCCTTCGTCTGCGGACTGGAGAACATCGTCCCATACTTTCAGCAATGCTGTTTCCGTCCCGTGTCCGGGACGGAAGCCTGATTGCAATGGGTCAAGTAGCTTGTAGGTATCTAGATGCTGTTGCAGCTGTTGTACCACTACTTTCTCCATTATCTTAGAGAGTACGTTGAGGGTTGTTATGGGACGGCGGTGGAGTGGGTCCTTGGGGTCCAGGGAGGGTTTCTTCAGGATGGGTTGGATTATACCCTCTTTCAACTGTGTGAGCACTTTGCCCTCCAGAAAAGACTGGTTGATAAACTGCGTGATGGGAGGAGCCAGGATGTAGGCGCATTCCTTCAGCAGTTTTGTGGGAATAATGTCATTCGGCGCTGTGCCATTACGCAGAGTACAAATGACATTCTTAGTGGTCTCGATGGAGATGGGTTCCAGGGTAAACTTACCTGATAACGGAGCATTACTAAGGGTGCTGTGTGGGAGGCTACAGGGAGGGCTGAGGGGGGAATTGTTTTGCTGAATGCTTTCACGGATTGCTTCGATTTTATTAATGAAGCAATCCGATAGTTCATTGCAAAATTCTTGTGTGTCCGAACTGGGGGCTTTGATGCATTCTGGTTCCATGGTCTGAGTGACCATCTTGAAGAGTTCGCGGGGGCGGTTAATGGCACCGTTGATAGCCTCCGAAAAATAATTTTTCTTGGCTTGGAAAATTCCTTTGTGGTATTTTCTTGTGGTCGCCCTGTAGATGGATAGGTTTAGGTCTGAAGAACATCTTTTCCAGGCAGATTCTGCCCTTCTGCGTTCTTGCTTCAGTAACGACAGCTGGTTGTTAAACCAGCTGCGGTTGTTTTTCCGGATGCGGGTACTTCGTTTCGGCGCTACCAAGTCAGCTGACTGTAGCATGGCCGAATTAATGGCTTCCAATGTTTCAACGGCCGTTTGATGCGGCTGAGTTGTTTCTATCTTTTTCCTTAAAGTTGTTTTGAAGAGTTCCGAGTGGAGCTTCTTCTGGCATCTAGTCCAGTGTATTGTCACTGGATTTGATGTTTTTGTTGCAGGGGGGATGGTGGAAATCCTGAATATAATTGCATGGTGATCTGTCCATGGCAACTTTTCATTTTCCCAAATCTTTATTTCCAGAGCTTGTCTGAAGATAAGATCAAGTGTGTGACCTGAAGCATGTGTGGGCCCACATACTAATTGCTGCAATCCCAAACCTTCCAGGTGGTCAATACAGGCGTCGGCAATGGGGTCTAGTGAGGAGTTTGCCCAGAGATTGAAATCCCCGAGCAGCAAAAGATGTTTGCTGATGAGGGTATAAGTGGAGAAAAAATCCGTCCAAGATGATAGCAGCTGCGATTTTGGGCCGGGCGGCCTATAGCAGAGCAGAACGTGGATGGTCTCCTTTGTATTTGCTTGCAGTTGCAGAGTAAGGGTTTCCATGAATGGAAGAGGGTTTTGGCGGACTGGTTTGGTGATCCTAAGATGAGTCTTGTGGATCACCGCCAGGCCGCCTCCTCTTTGCCCTTTTCTGTTTTCCGTTATAATACGGTAGTTTTCTGGCACCAATTCTCCTAGAATGGTGTTACAGTCGGCTGTGAGCCAGCTCTCTGTAATAAAGAGGCAGTCTAGATCCTTTTGTTGAATAAAGTCGCGGATTTCTAGTCGGTGTTTTACTGCCGATCTTGTGTTGATCAGAGCACACGATGTGTGCTTGGGCTGGGGTAAATGGCTGAAATGTCTGACCGTCGATCTATGATCGATTCTCAATAGTCGCTCAGTTCTTAGGGCCTTTTTGGTGATGGCTGGCAGTATTGCGGCGTATTGCCTCAAACTCCAAATGGTATCGGCAGAATATTGCCGACATACCATGATCGCCACTACACCGGGGGGGGGGGGGGGTTTGGGGCAGTGGGGAGCTTGGTCCAGAGGAAGGCAAAAAAACCCTGTCAGAGCTCGGCCAATATGCCTGATAGGGAAAAAAATTCCTTCCTGACCCCTGTAAGAGGCGATCGGTTAACCCCTGGATCAAGCTACTGTGTGTTGGGACGAAGAGGGGGGGGGCTGGGGCTGAGAGGGAGAACTTGTTGCTGGTCTGGTGGCTGCCTGCTCAGGGATGAGGGCTGGCAGGGGGTTTACTGAATAATCTGGGCTGTATGGGTGAAGGGTGAAGGGTGAGCAACAGGGCCGGGTAACTGTCCTTCAGGGATCAGGGGGAGGTTTGCCTGGGAGCAGGGTGAGGACCCTGAAACGTGGGGAGCGGCGCGCCGTTAGGCCGCAAGTGAAGCCGCGGTCTTTCCTAGACCGCGGCCCCGCGATTCAGGACGGCCTGGCGCAGTGCTCCCGAATGAGCCCTGAAAACGGCGGAAATTTCCGCGAGGTGGTGGTGGGAGGTGGCGGGAGGGGGCCCTTGTCTGCCTCCTGGGATCGAGTGCTGCGGCTTGTCCTGAAAAGGACGGCCGCCCACAGTGCCAGGGAGACAGGTAGAGCTAACCTTCCAAAGGAGGGGAGGAATGCTGGAGAGAGGCTGGAAACCGGACGCTGGAAGCTGGAGGGGAGGCCAGGTTCGGAAGCAGGCTGGAGCTGGAGCAGGAGCTGGGGAGGGCTGGGCTGGGAGAACCCTGCCTGCCTGACTACCTGCTACGCCTGCCTGGAGCTATGACTCACCCGTTCCTACTCCTAGGAATGAGCGCCGCTTGTAGCTCCTGCTGCTAATCCTGCTACCTCACTGACTGACTCTGCTGTCTAGAACAGGGATCTCCAAATTTGGACAGTGAAATGCAGGTTCCGTTGAATCATAGGGCTCCTCTAGAGAAGGAATGTCAAACTGTTTCATTGTGGGCCACAGCAGCATTATGGTTGCCCTCAAAAGGCTAGTTGTGTCTGTAAGCCTATATACATTTATCCAGGGCTTTTTTTTTTCTTAGAGAATAGGTGCAAGAACTAAACCAGGGGCATTCTTACTACTGGCACTAGTTTCAGGAAAAAACTTTCCACATACCCCCTGCACGGCACACGGGCCCCCTTTCCCTGCGCGGCACACGGGCCCCCTTTCCCTGCGCGGCACACAGGCCCCCTTTTCCCTGCGCGGCACACGGGCCCCCTTTTCCTGCGCGGCACACGGGCCCCCTTTTCCTGCGCGGCACACGGGCCCCCTTTTCCTGCGCGGCACACGGGCCCCCCCCTTTCCCTGCGCGGCACACGGGCCCCCCCCTTTCCCTGCGCGCCATGCGGGGCCCCCCCTTTCCCTGCGCGCCATGCGGGGCCCCCCCTTTCCCTGCGCGCTACGCGGGACCCCCCTTTCCCTGCGCGCCACGCGGGCCCCCCTTTCCCTGTGCGCCACGCGGGGCCCCCTTTCATTATAAAGCCCCCCTGCACTCGTCAGCATTGCCAGCATACTCTAAAGTTGAGAAAACATCACTGTCAGCCTCTTCTCATACACCTGTGTCACTGTCATAAATCAAGGCTTCTAAATACCTCAATTAACGCCGCTCTTTCATGGACCCGGTCATGTGACTGCTCTCCTCTGCTGTTTCATTGACGGTCACATGACTGCTCTCATCCATTTAAAAGCTACATTCGGGAAGAAAGGTGGCAGAGCTGGAGGAGGAGAGCAGCCAGAAAGAGCAGCGTTAATTTTGGTATTTAGAGGCTTCCATTTACATTGAGGGTGACCCAGGTGGAGCAGTATATGAGAAAGAACTGGCAGTAATTTTTTCTTAACTTTAAAGTATGCTGGCAGCGCTGTCCTAGGGCCAGGAGAGGTGGGGCAGCCGGGCTGACACCCCCCAAAGGGTGGCACCCGGGAGGACCACCCGATGCCTGATCCCCGTCGGTAAAAAAAAAATATATAACACACAGGCACAGTTTACCCTCTATTTTCAGGGTAAAAAAGTGTGTGTTATTCGCCAATAAATACAGTATTTCAAGGGTTCCTTTGTATTAAAAAGGTTGAGAATGGCTGCTGTAGAACTATGTACTGCAGTAATGCCCACTCATTAAACCACCAGTGTGATTATGCTGTGGTTTAGAGGAACCCAGGGTGTATCTTTGACCAATGACCTGCTTGGTCAGGAATTTCCGGGTCATGCTGGGTGTTAGTTGAGCGGTAATTGGTACTTGAACTACAGAAAACTTTGCAGGTATCCAGCGGGGAGCGGGAGAGGAGGATAATGGAAGAGCTTTGTGATTATGCTACGAGGATGGTTTGCTCTTTGAAGGACCATCTAATAAAGTGAGGTTGGAGATTGGGTTATACGGAAGTGTATAATCCACATTAGACTTGGAATATAGGGAAGTGTATAATCCACATTAGACTTGGAATATAGGGAAGTGTATAATCCACATTAGACTTGGAAGATAGGGAAGTGTATAATCCACATTAGACTTGGAATATAGGGAAGTGTATAATCCACATTAGACTTGGAATATAGGGAAGTGTATAATCCACATTAGACTACAGGATCACTGGGGGTACGTTTTCCACTATAAAACAAATTCTGTTGCAGCTGTGGCCATCTACTTGCAGAAATTCAGGAAGTGAAACAGAAAATGTTTTCTTTACTCCCTGCTGTCGTTATTTCGACTGACCTAGCTAAATTGTGTATCGCGCTCGAGCAGAGAGCCTTTCAGATGCATAAAGAGAATAATGGGACCTGGTATAGAGCATAATGTCAACAGCTTGGCACATGTGCCAACTGAATACCATAGTACTCAGCAGCAAGGTAAAGGATCTTGGGGTGAGGGGGTGTTATAAATGATGAGGTCTTTTGCACTTTGTTTTCTCATAAAAGTACAGTCTCACTTTTAACGCGGAACTCCAGGTATGATCTTTATTGGCACTATGTATAGTAAGTACACATACACTATATTGTCAAAAGTTCTGGGACGCCTGCCTTTTACATGAACTTTAATGGCATCCCAGTCTTAGTCCGTAGGGTTTAATATTGAGTTGGCCCACTCTTTGCAGCTATAACAGCTTCAACTCTTCTGGGAAGGCTGTCCACAAGGTTTAGGAGTGTGTCTATGGGAATCTTTGAATATTCTTCCAGAAGCGCATTTGTGAGGTCAGGCACGGATATTGGACGAGAAGGCCGGGCTTGTAGTTTCATTTTCAGTTAATCCCAAAGTTGTTCTCTGTGCAGGCCAGCAAAGTTCCTACACCCAAACTCGCTCATTCATGTCTTTATGGACCTTTCTTTGTGCACTGGTGCGCAGTCATGTTGGATCAAGAAGGGGGCCTCCAAACTGTTCCCACAAAATTGGAAGCATGAAATTGTCCAAAATGTTGGTATGCTGATGCCTTAGAGTTCTGTCACTGGAACCAATAGGCCAAGCCCGACCCTTGAAAATCAACCCCACACCATAATTCCCTCACTCCACTAAATGATTTGCACCAGTGCATAAAGCAAGGTCCATAGACACATGGATGAGCAAGTTTGGGGTGGAGGAACTTGACTGACCTGCACAGAGTCCTGACCTCAACCCGATAGAACACCTTTGGGATGAATTAGAGCAGAGACTGTGAGCCAGGCCCTCTCGTCCACCATCAGTGCCTGACCTCAGAAATGCGCTTCTGAAAGAATGGTCAAACATTCCCATAGACGCCTTCTTATACCTTGTGGATGGCCTTCCCAGAAGAGATGAAGTTGTTATAGCTACAAAGGGTGGGCCACCTCCATATTGAATCCTACCGGATAAGACTGGATACACACAATACAATTTTCTGTCGATTTTTATTTATTATTTTTTTTCTTCAGATTTACCAAAACCATATAATATGAGGTCAAACATTAGGAGTTTAAATTTGTATGAAATCAGGCAGGCCCTTGCACTGCATGGTTTTGGAAATATAAAGGAAATCTAATGCCGCGTACACACGGTCGTTTTTTGCGATGAAAAAAAACGACGTTTTTTAAAACGTCATTTAAATTGATCGTGTGTGGGCAAAACGTCGTTTTTTGTCTTAAAAAAAACGACCAAAAAAAAATTCCAACATGCTTGAATTTTTTGTGTCGTTTTTCAAAACGTCGTTTTTTGTTTCACAAAAAGTCACCGTGTGTAGCAAAAACGTCTTTTAAAACGACGTTTTTCAACCCGCGCATGCCCAGAAGCTAGTTATGAAGCGAGCTTCAATGGAAAAGTGTGGTGAACGTAACCTTGTTTTTTGTGAAAAAAACGATGGTGTGTATGCAACATCGTCTTTGAAAGTGACGTTTCAAAAACGTCGTTTTTTACTTCACAAAAAACGTCGTTTTTTTTTCATCGCAAAAAACGACCGTGTGTACGCGGCATAACACCAAAAGTTGTATAGTGTGTATGGAGTCTAAGACTGGGATGCCATTAAATTTCATGTGTGTGTAAAGGCAGGTGGTAATATATCTGAGGGTTCACTGGGGAAGCTGCCAATCACTGTAGTGGTCAGTTGATGGCCACGATTGTCCAAGTCCCGTTCCAAGAGGCTTCCCCCTCCTCCACATTGACTTTAGGGAATTGCTCACTCGGCACTGCCACCATTTAAGTTGTTCTCTGATTGGATGAAGTGGAGCTCCTAAACATCACTTTACTTTTGTGATGAATTAAAAAAGAAAAAGAAAAAAAAAGAGGCTGATGTGCTGGTGAACGTTACTGCCTGCAATTCGATCACAGCGCCATGCGTTCGAAGTGCACCGTATCTCTCTATATTCAGTTTGAATAGCCTGACAATTGCATGAGCCAACACTTTTTTTCCGATTCAGTGGAAACGCATCTTGTAGATTTCATGTTCTGTTTTTTTTTTGTACAGATTACCAGCTACGCACAAACTGATGCACTTCAAGAATCGTTTTTGAGGAAGAACTCCAAGAGCTGTTAACATCAAAGGACATTTCTACTTAAACTAAAAATATATATTTGCGATGAAGAAAAATGGCATTAATGTTATTCTGCCATTGTTAAGGAAACGACTTTTATAAATATTTTATTTCTACCACTGACTTTTTTGGCTGTACTCTTGCAGCTGTACACTCTGTTCTATGATGCAGTACTTACCGGTATCTGATATTTCACATGATCTTGCATTTCCTGTGCTATGATGAAATGATTCCTTTACGTATGTCATGTCATTGTACATAAGCAGGTGTCCTTCTTCATCCCACCTACCCCTCAGACTCTACATGACTACTGCCCTCTGCAGGTCATGTCCATGCAGTGTGCCCTTTTATAACGGGACACCGTCCACTGAAAAAGGAAATTTATGTTTTCTGTAGTCAAACACAAATATTTTCCATTTAATTTGACTTTCGGATATACATTTTCAACAATAATATCTCATGATGGTCTGTCACTCTTGTTAAATCCCTGGGCAAGTGTGGGTGGAGGAATGTCCACTGGTGGCAACTCCAATACAATGGCCCTGCTGAATGTGCTTTGGGTTATCATATGAATTATTAGGCCGCGTACACACACGGAGGGACATGTCCGCTGAAATATGTCCGACGGACCGTTTCCAGCGGACATGTCTCCTCGGATTTTGGTCCCATGGCGTATACACACCATCGGATCAAAATCCCCGCCGGCAGACAGCGCGGTGACGTTGACGCCGCCGCGTCACCGAACCAGGAAGTGAAAAACGTCCACGCATGCGTCAAATTCATTTGACGCATGTGCGGGCAGATATGTCCGCTGGTCAGTGTACTTTGAAGTATGCTTTGAAATTTGTCCGCTAGCCCATACACACGATCGGATTTGTCTGCTGAAACAGTCCATCGGACCAGTTTCAGCGGACAAATTCGATCGTGTGTACGCGGCCTAAGATGTGTATCATCACCATGTGCTTTTTACTTGGCTGTTCCCTTTTTATAATTTAAAAAAAAGGGCAAGTTTTTAATAATTACTTTTAAAATAATATTCCAAATACTTCACCATGTATTCTTTTTATGACTTTTTTTGTAGATCAAAAATGTCCTTATACTTCTACGCCTATTTAATCATTTACTGTGTGTAGTCATTTTCGAATCTCTTGTGAAAGCTGCAATATTGTACTTCTTCTTCTATTTTTTTTCATGATGCTTTTGGTCTGAGGGGAAATAATGTTTTGGTTTTCCATTTTGCAGTATCTGTGTTCATCTACAAGTTTGTATGTTGTGTTTTGGGTCTGTCATTTTGTGTATTCTTACCTATGCACCATTTATTGAATGACTTTGGTGGAGGTCTTGTCATGACTGTTTTATGGTGAACTTCCGGAATGCGGATGCTCTGAAAAGACAGGTCTTTTTAAAAGGTATTCATAGGCTCATAGGCTGATTTTTATTTTTAGGCATTCACTTATAAGTACTGATTGTGGGAGATTCTTATATCAGACTTTCACGAATGATCGCCCCTCTTTAAAATGTACCGCCCTGGCTGTCATGCTGGTCAAATTGCTTTGGTACTTTCTGAGCCACTGCCAGATGGCGCATTCTCGTTTACATTTCTGATCTGCATGCTTTTTCCAGATTAGTGCATTTGAAAGTTTTAAAGTCGGGGACAGTCAGGAAGTCATCTATGGAAGAATGTCACAAATTTCAGTTCTGGCTTCCCTTCAAGCTGAACACCAGTGAAAGGGAAAATCAACCCTTTGCAGTGGGGCTCCCCATGCATTGCAATGGGTTAAATTCTCATTTAGGTCAAGGGGGCTGCAAAGAGCACTTACCTGTTTCTCGTCTTCCACAGTTTCCCTACAGACTGTAAGACTTGTCTCCCCTGCTCTCCAGTGGTCACGGGTCATCTAAAGTCATGGAGAGCCCATAACCTTGCACTGGACATAAGCATGCTGAGGAACAGTTAACTGCCAGGGGAGGGGAGTAGAGGAGAGGGATCAGAGGATTGTGTGCTTTCTGTGGCCACCAATAACCAAACAATCCTATCACCCTTCCAGTACAGGGGCAGCCCCACTGCAAGTGAGCATTTTTTCTTTCTCTGGAGATGGGCTTTAAAGTAACACTAAAGGTGCGAATAAAAATAAAATGTCATACTTTTGCACAGAGTGGCCCGAACCTCGTCTTCTGGGGTCCCTCGATGACTGTCTCGGCTCTTCCTTGCATCAGATAACCCTCTCTAGGAAACAATTCCTAAGGAGGTTACCTTGCAGGTGCACTCCCGAGTCCAGCATTTGCATCCATAGACACAAATGCCGGACTCGGGCCCCGGCGCCGTGTCATTGGATTTGATTGACAGCAGTGGGAGCCAATAGCGCTGCTATAAATATATACAGTGACGAGCCGAGAAGACTGGGCCGAGAAGCCAGCGAATTCTTGATGCGGGACTTTCAGGGGCTCAGGTAAGTAAACCAGGGGACTGGGGGGCCAGTAATTATCGGATGTTTTTTAACTTTAATGCATAGGATGCATTAAGGTGAAAAAACAGGAAGCTTTACAACCCATTTGAGCTATATCTAATACTTCTATTAATGAAAGCATTTAAAGCTTGTCAGATGCATTGCAGATATTGCCAGAAGATGATGTTCTTCACGCTAGTATTTACATGATAGACTTTTTAAAACACATTGCATTGAATGGAACCCTAGCACATCTCCACAAACCAAGAAAAGCATGCACCAGAGGCCAACTCATATATTTTTGTATTGCCTAGGTTGTGGCTAATTGACTCCTCGGTTAACATACAACTGCCAGGATAGAGAAAAATACTAAAATGTTCACAGGATGTTGCCCTGAAATAGAAGTGACCTTATACACCCCCCCCCCCCCCCCTCTTATAGCTTATGTCTCCTAGCTTTTCTCCATTCCAGTGCTGCAGCCTCCATCAGTGTCTTCAGAATTTGACACTTTAATAGTGTTGGATGTCTTTGTCCCCCGTCTTGCGCTGTGGTTTCTTCCTCTATCCCCTACATCATTGCAGAGCACAGCCATGAGGATCGAACCACAGCACACTGCGGAGAACACGGCATCTGAAATTTAATGAATGCCTAAAGAGACTGATGTAGGCTGCAGCCCTGGAAAAGAGGAAAGGTAGGAGACACATAATAATAGTAATATAATAAAATACTTTTACTTTAACTTTCCTTTATTGTTTTCCAATATTAAGGAGTTTCATATTTACTTACAAGTAGTCAAAAAGTGGATATTGCAAGTGTATAAATAAGTAGATACAAACATTAGACATTGTACATACAGTAAATTAGCATACTCCAACCCGCCTCCCCACCTTCCCGCCCTCCCTCGCCCCCACTAGTACCGCCCCCCACCCTTCCCTACCCCCCCCCCCCCTATAGCTATTGTACCATGATTTTACTTTATCACCTATAGTAGCAGAAGCATTAGTCTAAGTGGTCCTTAGTGCCATAGGTGTAGGAGGAGGAGTCGAAAAGGAAGAGCAGAACGGGGTAAACCCATCAAAGCAACAGAATCAAGACTGCGTCCAAGAAAGGGTCAAAGTCTGGTCCACCTTGTGCTAGTTATTGGAAGGTTTCCAACCTCTAGGATTGGGGAGAGTTACGGACCATAAAAACGGTCCGCCTCTAGAGAGGGAATCCTATGTCCCTCAGCCAGGGTATAATAAAATACTTAATCTATTGCAGAGCGTCTACCTTTTTTTATTTTATTTTTTTATGATGGTTAGTCTTTTAAGACATGGCGACTGCCACCAAAGGTTAAAGTGGAAGACCAGTCAAATACTAACTATACTTAAACACGCTCCCCCGTTCTAAGGATATTCTAACTATCCTGTAGAGGAAAAATGTCTATACAGTACATAACTATTCGGAAGCCGCTCTGGTCCAGTGACATAATTGGCTCCCGGCAGCGGCGATCTCTCCTCTTTACTGAAGCTGGCCACTAGGGTGATTATGTGACCAGACTGGAGTGCCCTCAGAATAGGTAAGTGTAAACCTTTTCCACAGGGTAGTTAGAATAAGCGTAGAATGGGGGTGGGAGCATGTTTAGGTATAGTTAGTATTTGACTGGTAGTTTAATTTAAATACATCTCTAAATGTAAGAAAAGTGTGTTCTAAAAAATCTGAACTCTAAGTAATAAATTATATTTGTCTTAGCAATGTGTTGCATTCTTAATCTCCTGTGTTTTTGTATGTGAATACTTCCCATATAGTGTATCTCAGAAAGGAAGGTCAGTACATAAGGTGATTGAACATTTTTTTTTCCCTCGACTGTCCTAATATTTTCTTAGGTCATCCTTAAGGAAGCATGCAGCAAGGGAAGTCACAGTAACGAAGTCACCATAAATTTCTGGGGTTTTAAATGGTATTCAAGATCCAGCTAGGTAGATATCTTTAAAAAAAATAAGATGTCAGCAATGGAGGCCAACATAGTTTCTGAGTACAGGTTCCCTTTAACTGGCACAAACAATCAAAGACAGCTCCCCTCCATATAACCCCTCCCATCAGGGAAGTAAACTGTTTTCAGTTTTGTAGCAAAGCAGTAAGGTTCCCATAAGAAGGGGGGGACCTCTGTGTGTCCTGCGGTGTACTCCAAGAAAAGGATTTTACAGGTAAGCTGTTATTAAAAATCCTATTTTCTTTATCGTACACCACGGGACACAGAGCCTCTTAATTATTACATAGTGTGACGTCCCAGAGCAATGCTCAATATGAAGGGTGAGAGACACAGATCCCAGCCGGCCGTAAACACACAAGAAGCCCTAGACTGCTGCCTGCAGTACACTACGCCCGAAGGCAGAATCCTCATGTCCTCTTACATCTATTTGATAGAATTTTGTAAATTTATGGACTGAAGACCAAGTTGCAGCTTTACAGATCTGAGCCATCGAAGCCTGGTGATGCACTGCCCATGAAGCGCTCATAGCTCTGGTCGAGTGCGCCTTAACAGAAGAAGGAGGAACCTTGTTCCTTAAACCATAAGCTTGAATAATTACATGTTGAATCCACTGAGAAATGGTGGATTTTGATGCCGCCTGTCCCTTCTTGGGACCATCTGGCAAAATAAACAAAACATTTGTTTTACGTATCTGAGTTGTTGCCTGTAGATACGCTTTTACTGCTCTCACTACATCTAGAGAGTGCAATAACTTTTCCTCCGCTGTACACGGATCAGGAAAAAAGGAAGGCAAAATAATATTTTAATTCAAATGAAATGCCGACACCACCTTTGGTAAAAAGGTTGGATGGGGTCATGGAACAATCTTGTCCTTGTGACAAATTAAATAAGGCTCTTTACAAGAAAGAGCTGCTAATTCTGATACTCTTCTAGCCAAAGAGATAGCAATCAAAAAGGCCACTTTCCTGCTCAGAAGAATTAAAGGAATATGGTGAATAGGTTCAAAAGGTTGCTTTTGCAACACTGACAATACCAAATTCAAATCCCATGGGCACAAGGGAGACTTGACTGACGGATTGATCCGCAGTACCCCCTGAACAAAAACCCGAACTAGGGAATGAGATGCCAGCCGTCTTTGAAAAAAGATTGTTAGAGCTGATATTTGACCCTTAATGGTACTAAGGGCTAATTTCATATTCACTCCTAGCTGGCAAAAGGCGAGAATCCTACTTATGTTATACTTCTGAGGATTCCATTTCTTGGTTTCACATTGTAAAACGTATGCCTTCCACACTCCATAGTAGATAAGCATGGAGGCTGGCTTTCTAGCATTAATGAATGTAGAAAGCACTGGACCGGAGATTTCTATTTTTTTCAGAATGTGGGTCTCAGCAGCCAGACTGTCAAATCCTAGCTTTTGTAAGGAAGGATGGAACACTGGACCCTGCGACAGCAAGTCGTGACGAAGCGGAAGCTTCCAAGGTTTTCCTACCGCCATCTTTATGATTTCGGCGCACCAGGGCCTTCCGGGCCAATTTGGGGCCACTAGGATTACTGGAATTCCTTCCCTTTTAATCCTGCAAAGTAGCCTCTGTATAAGAGCGATCAGAAGAAGACCCAATATCCCTTGTTGCCTCAGAATATGGGTCTTAGTAGCCAGACCGTCAAATCTAGCTTTTGTAAGAAAGGATGGAACACTGGACCCTGCGACAGCAAGTCGTGACGAAGCGGAAGCTTCCAAGGTTTTCCTACCGCCATCTTTATGATTTCGGCGCACCAGGGCCTTCCGGGCCAATTTGGGGCCACTAGGATTACTGGAATTCCTTCCCTTTTAATCCTGCAAAGTAGCCTCTGTATAAGAGCGATCAGAAGAAGACCCAATATCCCTTGTTGCCTCAGAATATGGGTCTTAGTAGCCAGACCGTCAAATCTAGCTTTTGTAAGAAAGGATGGAACACTGGACCCTGCGACAGCAAGTCGTGACGAAGCGGAAGCTTCCAAGGTTTTCCTACCTCCATCTTTATGATTTCGGCGCACCAGGGCCTTCCGGTCCAATTTGGGGCCACTAGGATTACTGGAATTCCTTCCTTTTTAATCCTGCAAAGTAGCCTCTGTATAAGAGCGATCAGAAGAAGACCCAAGATCCCTTGTTGCCTCAGAATATGGGTCTTAGTAGCCAGACCGTCAAATCTAGCTTTTGTAAGAAAGGATGGAACACTGGACCCTGCGACAGCAAGTCGTGACGAAGCGGAAGCTTCCAAGGTTTTCCTACCGCCATCTTTATGATTTCGGCGCACCAGGGCCTTCCAGTCCAATTTGGGGCCACTAGGATTACTGGAATTCCTTCCTTTTTAATACTGCAAAGTAGCCTCTGTATAAGAGCGATCAGAAGAAGACCCAAGATCCCTTGTTGCCTCAGAATATGGGTCTTAGTAGCCAGTCCGTCAAATCTAGCTTTTGTAAGAAAGGATGGAACACTGGACCCTGCGACAGCAAGTCGTGACGAAGCGGAAGCTTCCAAGGTTTTCCTACCGCCATCTTTATGATTTCGGCGCACCAGGGCCTTCCGGTCCAATTTGGGGCCACTAGGATTACTGGAATTCCTTCCTTTTTAATCCTGCAAAGTAGCCTCTGTATAAGAGCGATCAGAAGAAGACCCAAGATCCCTTGTTGCCTCAGAATATGGGTCTTAGTAGCCAGACCGTCAAATCTAGCTTTTGTAAGAAAGGATGGAACACTGGACCCTGCGACAGCAAGTCGTGACGAAGCGGAAGCTTCCAAGGTTTTCCTACCACCATCTTTATGATTTCGGCGCACCAGGGCCTTCCGGTCCAATTTGGGGCCACTAGGATTACTGGAATTCCTTCCTTTTTAATCCTGCAAAGTAGCCTCTGTATAAGAGCGATCAGAAGAAGACCCAAGATCCCTTGTTGCCTCAGAATATGGGTCTTGGTAGCCAGACCGTCAAATCTAGCTTTTGTAAGAAAGGATGGAACACTGGACCCTGCGACAGCAAGTAGTGACGAAGCGGAAGCTTCCAAGGTTTTCCTACCGCCATCTTTATGATTTCGGCGCACCAGGGCCTTCCGGGCCAATTTGGGGCCACTAGGATTACTGGAATTCCTTCCTTTTTAATCCTGCAAAGTAGCCTCTGTATAAGAGCGATCAGAAGAAGACCCAAGATCCCTTGTTGCCTCAGAATATGGGTCTTAGTAGCCAGACCGTCAAATCTAGCTTTTGTAAGAAAGGATGGAACACTGGACCCTGCAACAGCAAGTCGTGACGAAGCGGAAGCTTCCAAGGTTTTCCTACCGCCATCTTTATGATTTCGGCGCACCAGGGCCTTCCGGGCCAATTTGGGGCCACTAGGATTACTGGAATTCCTTCCTTTTTAATCCTGCAGTAGCCTCTGTATAAGAGCGATCAGAAGAAGACCCAAGGAATTCCTTCCTTTTTAATCCTGCAAAGTAGCCTCTGTATAAGAGCGATCAGAAGAAGACCCAAGATCCCTTGTTGCCTCAGAATATGGGTCTTAGTAGCCAGACCGTCAAATCTAGCTTTTGTAAGAAGGGATGGAACACTGGACCCTGCGACAGCAAGTCGTGACGAAGCGGAAGCTTCCAAGGTTTTCCTACCGCCATCTTTATGATTTCGGCGCACCAGGGCCTTCCGGGCCAATTTGGGGCCACTAGGATTACTGGAATTCCTTCCTTTTTAATCCTGCAAAGTAGCCTCTGTATAAGAGCGATCAGAAGAAGACCCAAGATCCCTTGTTGCCTCAGAATATGGGTCTTAGTAGCCAGACCGTCAAATCTAGCTTTTGTAAGAAAGGATGGAACACTGGACCCTGCGACAGCAAGTAGTGACGAAGCGGAAGCTTCCAAGGTTTTCCTACCGCCATCTTTATGATTTCGGCGCACCAGGGCCTTCCGGGCCAATTTGGGGCCACTAGGATTACTGGAATTCCTTCCTTTTTAATCCTGCAAAGTAGCCTCTGTATAAGAGCGATCAGAAGAAGACCCAAGATCCCTTGTTGCCTCAGAATATGGGTCTTAGTAGCCAGACCGTCAAATCTAGCTTTTGTAAGAAAGGATGGAACACTGGACCCTGCGACAGCAAGTCGTGACGAAGCGGAAGCTTCCAAGGTTTTCCTACCGCCATCTTTATGATTTCGGCGCACCAGGGCCTTCCGGGCCAATTTGGGGCCACTAGGATTACTGGAATTCCTTCCTTTTTAATCCTGCAAAGTAGCCTCTGTATAAGAGCGATCAGAAGAAGACCCAAGATCCCTTGTTGCCTCAGAATATGGGTCTTAGTAGCCAGACCGTCAAATCTAGCTTTTGTAAGAAGGGATGGAACACTGGACCCTGCGACAGCAAGTCGTGACGAAGCGGAAGCTTCCAAGGTTTTCCTACCGCCATCTTTATGATTTCGGCGCACCAGGGCCTTCCGGGCCAATTTGGGGCCACTAGGATTACTGGAATTCCTTCCTTTTTAATCCTGCAAAGTAGCCTCTGTATAAAAGCGATCAGAAGAAGACCCAAGATCCCTTGTTGCCTCAGAATATGGGTCTTAGTAGCCAGACCGTCAAATCTAGCTTTTGTAAGAAAGGATGGAACACTGGACCCTGCGACAGCAAGTAGTGACGAAGCGGAAGCTTCCAAGGTTTTCCTACCGCCATCTTTATGATTTCGGCGCACCAGGGCATTCCGGGCCAATTTGGGGCCACTAGGATTACTGGAATTCCTTCCTTTTTAATCCTGCAAAGTAGCCTCTGTATAAGAGCGATCAGAAGAAGACCCAAGATCCCTTGTTGCCTCAGAATATGGGTCTTAGTAGCCAGACCGTCAAATCTAGCTTTTGTAAGAAAGGATGGAACACTGGACCCTGCGACAGCAAGTCGTGACGAAGCGGAAGCTTCCAAGGTTTTCCTACCGCCATCTTTATGATTTCGGCGCACCAGGGCCTTCCGGGCCAATTTGGGGCCACTAGGATTACTGGAATTCCTTCCTTTTTAATCCTGCAAAGTAGCCTCTGTATAAGAGCGATCAGAAGAAGACCCAAGATCCCTTGTTGCCTCAGAATATGGGTCTTAGTAGCCAGACCGTCAAATCTAGCTTTTGTAAGAAAGGATGGAACACTGGACCATGCGACAGCAAGTCGTGACGAAGCGGAAGCTTCCAAGGTTTTCCTACCGCCATCTTTATGATTTAAAATAGATTATAACAATTTCCCAAATTTAGAATAGAATCGAATTTGAATTGAATAGAATAGAAAATAACAGACTGATATAGAAAAAAACAGAATAAAATAGAATAGAATATAACCATCTTCCTATTTTAATCTATTCTTTTCTATTGTATTCAAATTGATTCTATTTGAATTTTTGGAAATTGTAATATTCTTTCTATGCTATTGTTTTTTTAATTCTATTATTTTTCTATATGGTTATTGTATTCTATCATTTTGTATTCCAGTATTTTCTATTGTATTATATTCTGTTCTATTCTTTTCAAATTCATTCTACTCGAAATTCGAATTTTCAAAGATGGTTATATTCTATTCTGGGTTTTTTTCTATACTATTCTATTCTGTTATTTTATATTCTATTCAAGTTCAAACTTCTATTTGAATTTTGGGAAATGGTTATACTCTTTCTATTCAATTTTATTGTTTTTTTTTAAATTATATTATTTTCTATTCTATGATATTATATTCTTTGATAGTCTAGTCTATTAAAAAAAAATCTATTATTTTCTATTCTATTATTTTTTTTATGCATTCTAATTTATTTTTATTATTTATTTTTTATTTGAAATTAGAATGTCAGAGGATGGTTATATTCTCTTTTATTTTATAATTTTTTATTCTATTCTTTTTGTTTCTATTCTTTTTCTATTGTATTATTTTATATTATTTTTTTATTCTATTCCTTTCTTTTCTATCAATCCTATTTTTACCTCTTTGCAAACTGGAAACCAAATCGAAAATGTTTCGAATTCCAAAGCTTTTCAAATTCGAACTTGAAACCTATTTGAATTCAAAAAGTTTTTGAAATTGTTTCGAAAACTATTTAAATTGATTTGAATTCTGTCCTTTTTTTTGTTCTTTCAGATTTGTTTAAATGCATTACTTTTGTAATTTGGAAATTCAGATACATCCGGACTTCCTAAAACAAAAAGTTTGTCCGAATTTCAATTTGGAACCAAACAAACTGTACCTGTCTATTTCTGATGTTGCACAAATTGGTGGAAAGCCACTAGGTAAACTAAGCATTGGGGCAAAGGTCTCTGTGTAGCAACTGTAAAAAAAGGGCAGTCTTCAGCTGGCTAACATTGGGGCCCAATGGTGTGCGTGAGGACAGTCAATAAGGCCTGCAGTCAGTAATAGAGCTAAAAAACAGCTACGTAGTCAATTTCTAGTGGCAACAGGTCATGGTCGTAATGCCCTCTACCAGACCCAGTATCACGTACTTGGTAGCAGAACCTAAAAATATAATGAAGGCCTGTTTTACATCTCTGACTCTTGTAGACAGGATGTGCAAGAGTACAAAGTGCCAGGAGTGTCTCCAAGTCTTGCTAGCAGCAGGGCAGGAGAAATCGTCAGATGGCTTCAGTAAGCAGTAAGTGGGCAGGTGGGTAGGTGGTATTGGCAACAGCAGGAAGAGTAGCAGAGTCAGGCAGGCCGGGTCATACACAGACAGGATAGATTGGGTATAGGCCACAGGCAGGAGTGTGGTCTGGAACCGATCAGTAACGTAGGAGACAAAGAAGCAGAGAGAAGCGGAGGTCAGGGGACAAGCTAAGGTTGGTGCATGTGGAGTTCAGAGAAAGGCCAAGACAAGCAAGGTCAGCAATTGGAAACCAGATACAGAGTCACAGGTTATACAGGAGGCTGACGCATCTGTTATAGGTGCACAAAATTGCTGGCATGTGTGCAGCTAATATGCACATGCAAATATGCATTAGCCAGTGTCCAATTCCTCTGAAGACGAGAGGGAACATGTATTGGCCTGTGCACATACTTCTCTTCTTTTTTTTTTTATTTTAATCATTTTTATTGAGAGATTTTGAAAAGTTAACAGACTAGTACTAGTAACAAAGACATTACATTCTAAATCCTGAGGAGAGAATCTCAAAATTCTTTCCCCGTTTACACAAGTGAGCGACCAAAAAAAAGAGAGAAAAAAAAAAAAGGAAAAAAATGAACCAACATTAACCATCCTCAAACAAGGTGGGTCGACTAGCCCTGGGGCAATGGGTCTCCATAAAAACATGTCGGGAAAACTCCCCAGCGGGTCGGGTGCAGCGATTCCATACCCCCGAGAAGCCCCTATGGCAGTGATGATGAACCTTGGCCCCCCCCCCAGATGTTTTGGAACTACATTTCCCATGATGCTCCACTACACTGCAGAGTGGATAAGCATCATGGGAAATGTAGTTCCAAAACATCTGGGGTGCCAAGGTTTGCCATCACTGCCCTATGGGATCATACTGCTTCTCAGGGAATGCAATCACCACGCTCCCACCCGCGGCGATCAACCGAAGTGCAACAATGGAAATGTGTGAGGATGGCAAACTCTCAAAATGCTTAAACTCAGCCATGTATGTTGGAACAGAGGGGGGTCATTCATAGTAACATAAATTGCAGTAGAGGAGCCAAGGGAGGCGACAGAAAGAAGAAGGAAAGAAAAGTGTAGCGCCCCCTTACTTTCAGACCTTGGTGTCTTCACTCTGTCCCCTCTAGCTGTCTCTGTCTCAGGGGCAGGGCACCTGCACAGGGGTCTCCTCCTGCATGGATGGACCCATGAACTCTGTTCCCTGCTGCCAGGCATTAGACTACTTATGGGCTTTCCCTCCACCTACTGGGCATACCTGGAGTTCCATAAATATTCAGTTTGCCTATCCTGCTCCCCCTTTTAGAAGTCTCTAGAAGACAGGAGGAGTAGCAGAACAGCAGATTGGAAAGCACTGAACATCCCTAAGCAATAACCCCCTGCTCCACTATTTACAGAGGAGCCAACTATTTACAGAGGAGCCAAATTTACCTAGCAGCCTACTCTGAACAAGGAGGGTGCTACATGTATAACTTATTTCCTTTTATTACCATTTCAAATTAACCAGTGCAATAATCTAAAGCAGCCTTTCTCAACCAGAGTTCTGTGTGTAGCACTACCCCCAAAAGAGCTGCTGGTTTGATTTGAGTGACATGTTACCTCTATCTTTCCGCTGTCTAAGGTACTGTACGAGAGCTGTAATAAAGTTAATTTCCACACTGTCGATGTCTTTTCGGTGCTTTATTACCCAACGGGGTAAAATAGTAAAATTAGTTGTAGGTGAAGAGATAGAAGAAATGGAAGATGGCAGATTTAGGTGCGTCGCCACTCTAGCCAGAGTGGGTGTAGTGCACCCGGATAGTGTCACTCAGAGCTTTAGCAAAGTCCCTGCCACAGACCTTCAAAAAGAGTGGAGATATTCTTGGTCCGAAATCCTTCTCAACTGGATTCAGCAACCGGATCTCCTTCAAAACAGCTTCAGTGATTTTGGGACTGGTAAGACCATCATCCAGCCTCCCATAAACGATGGGCCCCTCGATGAAGCAACAGACCTCACCTGAGATACCAGCCTCATGCTCAGTATTCCCCCGCACTACGCTAAAGTTAGCAGTCGAATAGGAGAGTTATTTTGCTCTCATTCATAATTTGTCAAATTGCAGACTGCTGCTATTTCAGAACTGTCCTGTAGGTCGGTCTGCGACCCAGGGGTGTGATTACACCCCTGGGCAGCAGTTGGCGCTAGAGGGGTTCTGACAGAGCCACCTTTCCCCAGCAGCCAATTAGAGGAGGTCTTCCCTCGCTGGGCATGCTTGGAGGGATATATCTGTGACAGCTGCCGCGTAATCTGGGTCGGCGCTCTTCTTCTCTGCGCGGGGTCCACGGTCCAGGTGCGGCATCCACCTTCAGGGTGCGCGCATCCACGGACCCCGCTCTCATGGCCCGCCTGGCCGGAGCTGCCTGCTCCATGTAGACCCATCCAGATGTTGATAGGGGCCCCAGTGACTTACTGGGTCCCCGACCTTACTGAGAAGATCCCAGGCAGGGTGCCGTTCGGTGGGGGATCGGCTTGAGGAGAACCCGGAGGCAGGTTATCCAAAAGGGCTTGAACGAACCATCGGGAATCTGGTTACCGGAATTGACAGGTACATGTCAGCTGTCAACCGGCGACCCCTTTCATTGCATTTACTGGGAGGATTTGCTCAATCCAAATTGTTATCTTGAGTACTAAAGTACTAGGCCTGTGGCAGAGGCCCGAGCCAGGTCTGTAATAGAGACCTGTTCCTCCCAGCAACCTAAAACTGACATTCCGGCTGCCAGGCTTGTAATAAGAGCCGGTTCACACTGGGGCGACCTGGTCTCCCCAAGTCGTCCCAAGTCGCGTGGTTGAGAAAATCAATGTAAGTGAATGAGAGCCATCTTAATACACACTACTAAAGTCGCTCCGACTTCAGAAAAGGTTCCTGTACTACTTCAATCAGACTTCTAGGCGATTTGTAACCATTGATTTCAATAGAAGTCGCCTCAGAAGTCTGATCACTGTCTTAACTGAAAGAACTTTCCCGGAAGATAACATACATTTCTCAGGCAAACCTCTCCCTCCCCCTCCCTTTCCCAGAGCTGATTGTTGTTTGATTGGCGACTGGAAAGTCTCCTGTCCTGGAGACGACTTCAAGTAGTGTTGTAAATCGCCCCAGATCGCCCTGTGGTTCATGCTGAAGTCGTGTTGGAGTTGCCTCTGAAAGTCGTGCTGGAAGTCGTGTTGCCCCAGTGTGAACCGGTCTGTCCGGAGGCACTTCACCCACTCTGGCGAGAGTGGCGACGAACTGTATCTACTACTACTGAGAGCAGGACTGCCCTACTTCTTATCCAGGCCTGATACCGCACTGTTCTCTATCGCTTCATCAACCTTTCCTATCCCTTGTTGATGTTAGCCGTTGTTGGGCCCTGGAATAAAGCATTTGAAAATCCATTTGGTGATTGGACATTTGCTCACTGCTACTACTCTCTGCTACTACCCCTAGACACACTACAAGGTAACTTAATACGCCAATCCCAAACAACAACCAGCGGCTCCTTCTAGGATGAGCGCTACAAAAGTGTAGCAGAAAAAGGGAGAGAAACGCGCCACCCCCGTAAGGGAGTAGCCCGAGCGGTCAAGTTTCCGAGCTGCACTTCTGGTATTAGAGAAAGATTACAGAAAGCGGCCCAGGGTTACCAAAGTGCCATGAATTTCTCAGTTTTGTCATGCAGTTTAGCTACAATCTGTTCTTGCATCATGATCCAGGATACTTTCCTCCTGAACCCCCGGAAGGGGACCCTAGGTTTCTTCCAGGCCTTGGCAATGGACATTTTGGCTCCCAAGAGAATAAAAAACGACAAGGCCTGGGAGCGTTTGGGTAGAACAGGGACACATGGTTTAGGAGAGCTATGCTAGGATGGGGAGTAACCACCACCGTGGTTAGGGAGCTAATGGTGCGGAAAACCTTTTGCCAGAAGGATCTAACACAAGGGCATGACCACCAAGTGTGGAGCATGGGGCCCTTCAGTTCGCAACCCCTAAAGCACACAGCCTGGAAGGAACATAATAGCATCTAATCAAAACTTTTAAACTAGCCTCTATAAGAGAGATGTTGAGAGTACCTTTATATGATCTCTGTGCAGCTCGGAACCAGACCGCGGTATCCCATTACCCGTTCACGTCCTCCTCCCAGGCCAGGGCATAGGTCGGCTTGTCCACCTTCGATGCGAGTGCTGTGTAGATCAAGGTCTTCCTTTTTATTTGCAAGCCTTTCCTTACACCCAGTGACACAGCGGCAGTAGTCCCTCTGATTAGATGACTACTTGCTTACTGGGCACATATACCCCCCTTCCTGCCCAGGCGACAGTTCAGCTTTCAGCACTGTTACGTTTTGAATGACAAGTGCGCGGTCGTGCGACGTGGCTCCCAAACAAAATTTACGTTTTTTTTCCCCCCCACAAATAGAGATTTCTTTTGGTGGTATTTGATCACCTCTGCGGTTTGTTTTTTTTGCGCTATAAACAAAAAAAAAGAGAGTAAATTTTGAAAAAAAAACACAATATTTTTTACTTTTTGCTATAATAAATATCCCAATTTAAAAAAAAAAACATTTTTTTTCCTCGGTTTAGGCCAATATGCATTCTTCTACAGATTTTTTGTAAAAAATCGCAATAAGCCTATAATGATTTGTTTTACTAGTAATGGCGGATATCTATTTTTGTCAGGACTGCAATGTTACGGCAGACACATCGGACACATTTTTGGGACCATTCACATTTATACAGCGAACAGTGCTATAAAACTGCACTGATTACTGTATAAATGTGACTGGCAGGGAAGGGGGTTAATACTAGGGGGCGATCAAGAGGTTAAATGTGCACTCTGCTAGGTGATTCTTACTGTGGGGGGTGTCCCTATGTACAAGGGACATACTATCGGTCTCCTCTCCGTGACAGGACGTGGATCTCTGTGTTTACATACAGAGATCCACGTCCCTGGCTCTGTGACTGACAATTGCGGGTACCTGGCGGCAGCCGGAGGCCCGAGGACATCATATGAAGGCCTCCCAGCCCTGTAGAGCCACCTTGTGGTTGTCATTAGACAATGGCCTGGGTCCCAAGTAGTTAAAGGGATTGTAAAGGTACATTTTTATTTAAAAAAAAATAACAAATGTCTGTAGCGCCTATGTACCTTACAGTACTGGTGCTAGCTAAATTTCTGTGTAGATCAGAGTGTAGTTAAACTCTGATCCAGACTGTTAGTAGCAAAATGCGGTCTCTGTCTCAGCTTGGCTGTGCTGTGAGTCCATTCTGCTGTACTTGGGTGTTCTTCCAGCCCCGGGGCTGCAGGTGGCAGCAGTGGGGTCAAGGTTTCGGTGCTCTTCCTAGCAGCCAATCGTGGGGGTTTGTCCTCACTGTGCATGCTGGGAGGGGTATTTATGAGGCAGATGCCATTGGTTCTGTTTTTTTTTCTTCGTCCAGTGTGGCACCCACCTTTAGGGTGGCCACATCACGGCACCCCGGCATTATGGCCTGCCTGGCCGGGGGCGTGCGTGCCACGCAGTGTTCCTGGTTCCGGGGCCATGCTGACCCGGAGCATCTGAACAGTACCGTACGTGAGTGACTGGGTTCCCATTCTTGAAGATCCCAAGCTGTACTGCTGTTCGGTGGGGAGTCGGTCTGAGGAGCACCATTGAGAGGCTGGCGGTCCAAAAGGCCCTGGATAAACTACCGGGGATCAAGGTAGCCAGACAAAGAGGGATTGATAACCTGTTGGTCGGTACCTGGGCGGCAAGTTGAAGGAGATCCAGTAGTAACTCAATTAGGGAGGCATATCTCCAATAATTCAACCCAGAGGGGACCTGTGGCAGAGGTATCTTCTGAGGCTCATTGAGAGGGGTCTGTGGCAGAGACTTTCTCTCAAGTTCACCAAGGAGGGTCTGTGGCAGAGACTTCATTCTATAATTTTCTGAGTAATACTCCGGGTGCCAGGTCAGTGAGAGAGGCCTGTCCGGGTACACTAAACCCGTTCCAGCTGGAGTGGTGAAAAGGAGTGTTACGTTTGGGAGCAGGACTGTTTCCTATAATTACGCCTGAATCTGCTATTCTCCTATCTTCTTCAGCTTTACTTTCCTCACCACAAGTTTTACTGTTTTTACCCGGCTGGGTAATAAAGAGCACCTGTCTGCACATTCCTTTACTTCTACTACATGCAATACGCATCATTCACCTCAAACCTGAGTGCTGCCGCTGCATCCATTGACACAGACAGCATCGGCTCAGCCCCACACCAATGCATCAATGGTTCCCAGTGCCCCAGCAAAGCCAGCGAGACCCAGAGGTGAAAGAAGCGAAGACCTGCAGACGTGCACAGCGCTGGATCGAATGAGCGATCAGTTAAGTAAAGGGGGGCAATGCTCCCACCTAAACATTTTTTACCCTAATACAAGGAATGCAATACGGTAAAAAAATTGGGCTTTTTAACTGGCCACACACAGATATCCTTCATTCAGCTGGCAGGCTGAATCCAACAGATTGCTCCATCCACACAGTGTGTATCAATGCGTACCCTGATATTTTACAGCCTTATTCCAAAATGGATTAAATTCATTATTTTCCTAAAAATCCTACAAACAATACCCCATAATGACAACATGATAGAAGTTTGTTTGAACTCTTTGCAAATTTATTAAAAATAAGAAACAAAAAAAATCCCATGTACATAAGTATTCACAGCCTTTGCTTAATACTTTGTGAAGTACCTTTGGCACCAATTACAGCCTCAAGACCCGTACACACGATCAGACTTTTTAAAAACAATTGTCCGACGGACAAATGTTTGCTGTGAGAACAGACAAACTTTCCGGCAACAAAATGTCCTACGTCGGCTAATCCGATCGTGTGTACACAAGTCCATCGGACTAAAGTCCAAAGTACAAACACGCATGCTCAGAACAAATGCTAAAGATCAGACATCAATAGCAGAAGTTGCCCAAAGGGTGGCGGTAAATAGCAGAAAAACGTCTATTACGTCACTACGTTTGTGTTAGTTGGCTGAAAAAGTCCTACCGTGTGTATGCATATCAAGTTCACAGACAACGCCCTTCGGAGTAAAGTACACAGAAAAGTCTGTTGGAAGTCTGATCATGTGTATGAGGCTTTAAGTCTATTTGAGTATGAAGCTACAAGCTTGGCACACCTTTTTTTGGGCAGTTTATTTATTTTATTTTCTGTGTGTACGGTATATGGAAACGTTGGGTTGAGGTAAATGTATGTGTGTGAGGTGTATAGAAACGTTGGGGTGAGGTAAATGTCTGTGTGTTCGGTGTATAGAGACATTGGGGTGAGTAAATGTTTGTGTGTACAGTGTATAGGGATGTTGGGTGAGGTAAATGTCTTGTGTGTACAGTGTATAGGGATGATGGGTGAGGTAAATGTCTTGTGTGTACAGTGTATAGGGATGTTGGGTGAGGTAAATGTCTGTGTGTATGGTGTATAGAGACATTGGGGTGAGGTAAATGTCTGTGTGTACAGTGTATAGGAACGTTGGGTGAGGTAAATGTCTGGGTGTACGGTAGGGTGACCAGACATCCCCAGTTTCAGGGGACAGTCCCTGGTTTTGTCCCCAGATTGGATTTAATAGGGGGGCAGGGGCAATTTCAAAGATAGTCAGTGCCAAATTAAAATACAAAAAATAGAATTACCCACCCCTGCTCTGCCATGCCTACTAGCATAGGGGGGTGTATTTTTCCCATTATCTGTGCCCCTTTCTGATGATCATGTGCTGGTAAGAGCGGAGGGAATATTTTTTCAGTTTCGGGTGCATGCCCATTCAGCTCCGCTCACATGTTCTTCTGCCTTGGCTCAAATCCTGGCCAACCACCTGCCTTTCTTCTTGCCTTCCCTGGCGGAGTGATCTTCCTCCGCTCCTTATCCAGTAGTAGCCGGAGCCCAAAGAGTAAGACTTGAGAGACTGTGAGGGCGGGCGGCGACGGGCAGAGAGTCGCTGATTGTTGCCATTATTAGTAAAGAAAAAATATGTCCCCGGATTTCATTTTAAAAATCTGGTCACCTTACTATACACTGTACACAGAGACATTTACCTCACCCAATGTTCCTATACATTGTACACACCCACATTTACCTCACCCCAATGTCTCTATACACCATACACACATACCTCACCCAGCAACGTCCCTATACACCGTACACAGAGACATTTACCTCACCCCAATGTTCCTATACACCGTACACACATACCTCACCCAGCAACGTCCCTATACACCGTACACAGAGACATTTACCTCACCCCAATGTCCCTATACACCGTACACACATACCTCACCCAGCCACGTCCCTATACACCGTACACAGAGAAATTACCTCACCCCAATGTCCCTATACACTAGGGTGACCAGACATCTGCGATTTCCGGCGATAGTCCCCGGATTGAGGACACTGTCCCCAGTTTTGTCCCTGGATTGGATTTGAACAGGGGCTGGGGCAATTTCAAAGACAGTCAGTGCAGAATAAAAAAAAATCTGAATTACACATCCCTGCTCTGCCACTCCTACTATCTTAGGGGGGTGTATTTTGTTCATTATCTGTGCCCCTTTATGATGATCATGTGCTGGTCGGGGCAGAGGTAATATTTATTCAATTTTGGGTGCATGCCCTTTCAGCTCCCCTCCTATGTTCTTCTGCCTTGGCTCAAATCCCGAGCCAGCCACCTGCCTGCTTGTGGAGTGATCTTTCTCTGCTCCCCACCCACAGTGTATTGGGCCATTGTGGCAAGGAAAATGTCTGTGTGTGCGGTGTATAGGGACATTGGGGTGAGGTAAATGTCTGCTGTGTGTGTAGTGATACACCATACACACAGACATTTACCTCACCCCAATGTACACACAGACATTTACCTCACCCAACGTTCCTATACACTGTACACACAGACATTTACCTCAACCCAATGTACACACAGACATTTACCTCACCCCAACATTCTTATACACCGTATACCCAGACATTTACATCACCCCAATGTACACACAGACATTTACCTCACCCAACGTTCCTATACACTGTACACACAGACATTTACCTCAACCCAATGTACACACAGACATTTACCTCACCCCAACATTCTTATACACCGTATACCCAGACATTTACATCACCCCAATGTACACACAGACATTTACCTCACCCAACGTTCCTATACACTGTACACACAGACATTTACCTCAACCCAATGTACACACAGACATTTACCTCACCCCAACATTCTTATACACCGTATACCCAGACATTTACATCACCCCAATGTACACACAGACATTTACCTCACCCAACGTTCCTATACACTGTACACACAGACATTTACCTCAACCCAATGTACACACAGACATTTACCTCACCCCAACATTCTTATACACCGTATACCCAGACATTTACATCACCCCAATGTACACACAGACATTTACCTCACCCAACGTTCCTATACACTGTACACACAGACATTTACCTCAACCCAATGTACACACAGACATTTACCTCACCCCAACATTCTTATACACCGTACACTAAGGTGACCAGATTTTTTAAATGAAATCCGGGGACATTTTTTTTTACTAGTAATGGCAGCAATCAGCGACTCTCTGCCCGTGGCCGCCCGCCTAACAGCCTGTCAAGTCTTAGGGTCCTTTCACACAGAGCGGACCGTTTTTGTGTCCGCTCCGTGTGTGTCCGTCGGCTCAGCGGGGATCATCCGTAATCCCAGCTGAGCTGTCGGCAGACAGGGCGGTCCCCGCACACTGTGCAGAGACCGCCCTGTCTTTCCTCCGCTCTCCCCTATGGGAAATCGGATGAATACGGACCGTCTGTCCGTATTCATCCGATCGGATCCGCCGGACGGAAGAAAAATAGGGTTTTCTTCCGTCCGAAAAACCGGATCTTTACGGACGCGGATCTTTGCGGACGTTAACAAATGCATCATCCGCTAACGTCTGCAATCCCAATAGAGATGCATTACAAGTCCATAAACGGACTTGTAAAAAACGGACGAACGGTCCGCACATGTGAAAGGGGCCTTACTCTCTGGGGCCCCGGCTACTACTTGGTAGGGAGTTGAGGAAGATCACTCTGCCTGGGTAGGCAAGGAGATAAGCAGGCAGGCGGCTGGGCGGGACTTGAGTCAAGGCAGAAGAACATGCGAGCGGAGCTGAAGAAATATTCCATCTGCTTCGACCAGAACGTGATCATCAGAAAGGGGCACAGATAATGGAAAAAAATACACCCCCCCCTAAGCTAGTGGTGGAGCAGGGGTGTGTAAATCAGAATTTGTATTTTTAATTATGCACTGATTGTCTTTGAAATTGTCCCAGCCCCAGTTCAAATCCAATCCGGGGACAGACTTGGTCTGGGGACAGTGTCCTCAATCCCTGAAACTGGGAATGTCTGGTCACCCTAGTATAGGGACGTTGCTGGGTGATGTATGTGTGTACGGGGTCTAGGGACTTTGAGGTGAGGTAAATGTCGGTGTGTACGGCGTATAGGGACGTTGGGGCGAGGTATGTGTGTATACACTGTATTGGAAGGTCGGGGCTCAGTATATTGAACACACATAGCTAGGAGTGTGAGGTTACAGAGAGGTGAGCGGCGCCCCGCCACACTCCCCTGAACTCTTCACCTCAGACACTCTGCTGGCTCTCTAACGTCGTCAAACCCTTCGCGTTTAAAAAACACCACCAACACCGCCCACATCCCACTCCTGCCCGCGATTGGCTCTCGCCAAACCAATAGGTGCAGAGCCTTGCCACCCATAGCTTTGCCCGTAATGCGGGTTGCCTCCTAGCAACGGCGAGCCCCTCTGGCTAGGGGCCCAGCCATTGGACATTAACCCGCAGACGGGCGTGTCTAACAGAGCGGGGCCTATGGGCGTTCCCCGTAGAACGAGGATACACAGTTGCATTTTTAAAAAAACACACACTTGTACCACGTGGGGGCGTGACGTCAGCGGTTGGCGGAGGAGAGCGCTTTGAGTCCGGGCTGGTCGTTGTTAGATATCGGCGGACGTTGGTCGGAGAGCTCTCGGTCTGTCAGGAGCGGGTCACTGGGCGGCTGAGGCGATAAAACGAGGAGGTGAGCGGGGAAGGGGAAGAGGGAGCTGACAAGGGACCTGTCACAACAATGGCTGTATACACATAGGAAAGCCGGTAATGCGCAGCCGTTTCCCATAACAACCAATCATTTGTCTTGTTTCATTCTCATAGAGGCAACCGTTGCCCGTAACAACAAATCAGCGGTTTTGTTTCATCCTCCCTGGCAGTATGAGGGAAAGCTGTTTGTTTACTTCTGTCAGCAGCTCCACCTTTCTTGATGTGAGCCTAGTGATAAGATATGATAGCCCCGTGTATGGGCCATCGCCATACAATACTCCAGATGACAAGTATAGATAGCTAAGCTAAGAAGAGATAAAAATGAACTAGTTTAATAGTGGGGGATTAGCTGAAAAATTTCGCAGGCAAAAATGGAATAAGTTCACTGACCTTTACAGAGAAAAAGAAAATAAAAATAGCTTATACTGTTTTTTTTTTGCATGGAAGCCTTCAGGGCTTCGCAACTGCGATCCAGGGTGCGGTGTACAGGATCCTGCATTGTTTACATCCCAGTCCTGGGTGTGTCCAGAGGTACAGACCTCCCAATATACGGAGATCCTACCATTTAAAGGTCCTTGCTCGGACACTTCCTGCTGTAGGGTGACAGCTGCCCCTTAATTGCTGTCCATCTGTGTCACCTTGTAGTTTGTATGGCTGAAATCGAATCGCATTCACGCCAGAATGGTGCAGAACCCTTTTTTTCCTCTCTGCACCTGAATCGCAGCGCATAATGCGATTCTGGCAATCGATTTGCGATCGGTTTTGGGGTGTCGTTAACCACTTGCTTACTGGGAACTTAAACCCCCTTCCTGCCCAGACCAATTTTGAGCTTTCAGCGCTCTCACTCTTCGAATGACAACTACTTTTTACTGAAAATTTGGAATCAAAACAAAAAAAAAAAACTGTTTCATAATTTTGTGTACCTTTTTGAAAACGGGTAATTGTTATCCTTTTGTTGATGAGGCTGCACTGGTAGGTGGCACTGGTGGGTATTGATAGGTGGCACTCTGTGCACTGGAAGGTGGCACTGATGGATAGCACTGGTGGGTATTGATAGGTGGCACTCTGTGCACTGGAAGGTGGCACTGATGGATAGCACTGGTGGGTATTGATAGGTGGCACTCTGTGCACTGGAAGGTGGCACTGATGGATAGCACTGGTGGGTATTGATAGGTGGCACTCTGTGCACTGGAAGGTGGCACTGATGGATAGCACTGGTGGGTATTGATAGGTGGCACTCTGTGCACTGGAAGGTGGCACTGGTGGATAGCACTGGTGGGTATTGATAGGTGGCACTCTGTGCACTGGAAGGTGGCACTGGTGGACACAGATGAGGCAGCCGTGGCTCTCTGTGTGAGGGGCCGATGTGTCTCTGACAGAAGCCGGTGACTGTCTTTTTTTTCACCTCATGCTGACAACGTGAGGGGGGGGGGGGGGGGGGGGGAATATATTACTGATCTGTTTACATCACGTCATTGGGTGACAGCTGATCACGTTGTAAGAAGCTGGGAGTCGAGTCTCATAGAGTCAGGCTCCATGCACACTGGGCTTAAAAAAACGTCTGTTCTTTTTGGAGTAAAAAAACTTCCATATAGAGCATTTTTTGTACAAAGTTTAGATGAGTTTAGGAGAGTTTTACGTTTTTTCTGCCACTGAGCTCCAATCAGAAACGCGAATGAGAAGGTTTTTTTTTTTTCTGCCTCTAAATGTTGTTCTTAAAAATATGCCTGTAAACGTCCTAATGTGTATGGACACAAAGGATAACATTGAGTTACTTCTACAGGCAGAACACAAAATTCCTGTAGAAGCAACTTTTTTTATTCCAGGGTGCATGGAGCCTAAGTGACCACAGAGCACGCCACACAGGAAGTGCGCTCTGCGCAGGTAGCTCATGCACAGGAGGGCTTCATATGGTGACCTCCCGGGAATTAAGGCCCATGCTGTAGCTGTTATTCAGCTATAGCGCAGGCTGGAGAAGGTTAAAGTGACACTAAAGGTTCGATATATATATATATAATATATATATATATATATATAATTTTTTTTTTTTAAATTACAAACATGTCATACTTGGCTCCACTGTGACGCTCGTTTTGCACAGAGTGGCCCTGAACGCCGTTTTCTGGGGTCCCTCGTGGCTGTCTCAGCTCCTCCCCCGCATTATATAACCCCCTCTGGGAAGCGCTCTCCTAAGGGGGTTACCTTGCGGGCGTGCTACTGAGTTCAGCATTTGGCGGCCATTGCCGGCAAATGCAAGACTTGGCCCACGGCGCCCGCGTCATTGGATTTGATTGATGGCAACGGGAGCCAATTGCTGCGCTGCTATCAATTTATCCAATCAAGAGCAAAGATGCAGCGCGTCCTCGTCGTGGGACATTCCAGGGCTCAGTTAAAGTGGAAGTAAACCCTTCTATTATTTTCAGCCAAGGAAGCTGCCATCTTGGCCTCTGTTTAATCTTCAACTGCCGTGGTGCTGCACATGTGATCAGTTATGACACCAGCCATTGGATGGTTTGACAGTTTGGTTGAGAGCACAACCAATGTGACAGTTGGCAATCCCGGCATGCCGGAAATTTAACTGCTTTTTGAAACTGTTAAATCGATGGGTTTACTTCCGCTTTAAAGCGGAGGTTCACCCTCAAAATGAACTTTATAGCTAACCTATCTGTAGCCTTAATAAAGGCTTGTAGCGTTGTCATTATTATTTTTTTTTTTTTTTGTGTACATTTACCTGTCTTTAGCCCCACTTCTGGTCTTCTTCCTTGCGGGGAGTGGGCGTGTCGCTTTTTTCCCCCAAGGTAGATGATTGACGTGCGCGTCATCGCCTTCCGAAAATATCCAACGGGGAATCGGCTCTTTACGGCTCTTTACGGCGCTATACGGCGCCTGTGCCTGCCGTGTAGAGCCGATTGCGCAGGCGCCGTAAAGTGCCGAGTCCCACTCGGATATTTTCGGAAGGCGATGACGCGCACGTCAATCATCTATGCAGAGCTTAGGAACGCCTACTACCCGGGGGAGCGAGAACCCGGAAGCCGGATGAAAACGACAGAAAACCGTAAGTACAGACCGTAAAAAAAAAAAAAATCCAGCATACTGTTGATGTCAGTAGTATGCTGGATATAACAGTCTATATTTTTTTAGGGTGAACCCCCGCTTTAAATTAAAACGGTGGGCCAGTAATTGTCAGATGTTTTTTCATCTTAATGCATATGATGCATTAAAGGGGTTGTAGAGGTCCGCTTTTGATTTTCTAAATAGGTTACTTTAAGCTAGTGCAGGGATCTCCAAACAATGGCCCTCCAGTTGTTCAGGAACTACAATTCCCATCATGCTTAGTCATGTCTGTGAATGTCGGAATTTTACAATGCCTCATGGGAAATGTAGCTCCGAAACAGCTGGAGGGCCGTAGTTTGGAGACGCTTGAGCTAGTGCATTGTTGGTTCACTTACCCTTTCCTTCAATTTCCCTTCTAAATGTTTTTTTTCTTTGTTTTCTTTCTCACTTTCTTTTCCTCCTCAGTAAGCTGTTCTGACTGACATTCCACCGCTCGGATGATGGTGGTGGAAAGCTTACTGAGGAGAAACAGGAAGAAAAATTCAGACAGAGAAAAAAAATATTTAGAAGGGAAATCAAATGGAAATGTAAGTGAACCAACAATGCACTAAAGGAACCTATTTAGAAAACAAAAAAACAAACCTTTACAACCCCTTTTAAGATGAAAAAACTGTAAGGTTTACAACCCCTTTAAGATAACATTGAGCAGATTGCTTAGAGTGCGATGCGGGGAAACGCAGCAAATCTTTTGCGTTTCCTGCATCGCATTAGTGTGAACCAAGACTTACGAGGGATTCCCCATTCCCACTGGCAAGAAGCTGCCAGAATTTGTGTGGTCCAGGTGTACACATCCCAGCTGATTTATCCATCCAGCGCTGTGTCATCTACAGACGTACTACTACTGCTTCCATTTATCGTCACTCCACTGTTGTTTATGTGTACTGATTACCTTGTTGTACCAAGATTGGTTTGAAAGTAGGAGAAAGCCTAAAAAAAGGAAACAAATGCAGCCATTACATCTAAGAATTGGTAAGCTGCACTATAATAAAAGTTGACTTTTGTGTTTAATACATCCTTTAACCACTTCTGCCCCGGAAGATTTGGCTGCCCAATGACCAGGCCATTTTTTTTGCGATTTGCCACTGCGTCACTTTACTGACAAATGTTGTTCCCAAACAAAATCGACGTCCTTTTATTTTTTTTCCCCACAAATAGAGCTTTATTTTGGTGGTATTTGATCACCTCTTGCGGTTTTTATTTTTTTATTTTTTTGCTCTAACAACAAAAGAAGAGCGATAACTTTGTAAAAAAAAAAAAAAAAACACAATATCTTTAAACTTTTGCTATAATACATATGCCCAATTTTTTTTAATACAATTTTTTTCTTCAGTTTAGGCCGATACGCATTTTAATACATATTTTTGGTAAAAAAATCGCAATAAGCGTATATTGATTGGTTTGCGCAAAATAGATTTGTGCAGAGTTTTAAAAGGTGCCTTGACTGAAAAAAGTTTGCGAAGCACTGGTCTAGAGCAGGGTTTCCCAATTGGGGGTTCCACAGAACCCTAGGGTTCATCCAGGGGTTCCTTGAACAGTTTCTGCATCTCAGATAAGTTCCCACTGACGCCAATGTTTTTTTTCGCTATCTGTAAGGTGGAAATTCTTCCCAATGATCACAAGTGTAAGGAGCATTTTTCCCACCGACCATCACACTAATGTATCATGAGTTGTACCTATAGTAATATTTAGCAGGGGTTCCCTGAGACCAGAAAGTTATTCCAAGGGTTCCTCTGTGTTGAAAAGGTTGAGAAAGGCTGCTATAGAGACAAGGTGACATCAGAAGAGGCTACCAAGGGCTTTCAGAGGAATTGATAGCAAAAAGGTTTAATATATATATATATATTGAATAATATATATATATATATTGAATATGTTGAATTTTTAACCCTCCCTAGTTGGTTATATATCTATAACATTAATATAGACCGAATGTATAAACCATCATAAAAACAACACATTATTATTGAAGTACTAAGAAGTTATAGGAATCACCCACTGATGTCTTGTATGTATTATGGTTGTGTTGTCGGCTGAAGAAAAAGGGAAATGCTGGTCTTTAAGGTGTCATGGATGAATCATTGGGTTGGGTCATCCGTTCATCCTATTGTATGGGAGGAAGTGGTGGGTGGTGTGGTCCTTCAATGACGTCCTCACATCCGTGGTGACGCAGCACAAACAGGTTGGTTAGGTATTCTGTTCTTTTTGTATAACTTATTTGAGGACAGGCTATGTAATGTGTTTACATGTCATCATGTGTCCATTGGAAATCCACGTGACAGAGTCAATACGCAGGTGTGAAACTGGTAGATGAGGAGCAGAGCATTGTCGCTCTTACAGGAAATCTCTAAACATTTATGGCAGTATCGGCAGGATTTTTTTTAAACCAGTGGCCAGGTACTATTTTAATAAAATCTGCAGATTTAGAAGCCTGGTCAGTTCTCTAGTTTTGCTGGAAACTAAGTGCACTCCCCTTCAATGATCAAACCCGTACAGCCATTCACTGGGAAGGTCAGTGTTTTGCCATCTCTCCTCCCTCAGCCCTCTGAGCTCCTTATGCAGCTGAGAACAGAAGATATATAATCACATATTAACATTTATAAACACCCTTTTCTATCTATCTATCTATCTATCTATCTATCCCAAACTTTTTTCAAAGAGGGCCAGGTTTGATGAAGTGAACATGCGTGAGGGCCGACTATTTTGCCTGACATTCTTTGAACCATTAAAATTCAGTGTAAGTGTGTTCCTCCGAGCGACTATTTCACAGCCCAACCAGAATTCTCCAGCCTTTGTGGTTGTGTGTGATGAAGAGATGAGCTCAGGCATGTTATTTGGATACTTCGTATTTATCGGCGTATAACACGCACAGGCTCACCATTGCCATGAATGCAGCCTCACATGTGCCATGAATGCAGCCTTACCATTGCAACCAATGCAGCCTCACATGTGCCATGAATGCAGTCTTACCATTGTCATCAGTGCATCCTGATCGATGCCCATGTGTAGCCTCGGAGGGCAGAGGGAGGGGGGCGGGACTAGTGCCAACAGATTACAAACAGGAGAATCTCTTGTTTTCTCTGTGGTCTCTTTAACCACTTGCGGCCCCGCATATCGTCAATTGACGGCAGCTTAGGGGAACTGAATATCCAAGCTGCCGTCAATTGACGTCATCGTTTTCTCCGGCCACTGGTCCCCGAGATGCCGATGCGCGTGCCTGGCGGTCGCGATGTCCGCCAGGTACCCGCTGATCGGCAGTTTTAGAGCAGGGATGTGAAGCTCTGTGTGTAAACACAGAGCTCCACGTCCTGTCAGTGAGAGGAGACAGATGCGGTTTCTCTTGTACATAGGGAGACAGCATCGGTCACCTCCCCCAGTCACCCCCTCCCCCCACACAGTTAGAACACATCCAGGACTCACATTTAACCCCTTCCTCCCCCCCTAGTGTTAACCCCTTCACTCTCAGTCACATTAATACAGTAATTAGTGTGTTTTTATAGCACTGATCGCTGTATAAATGTGAATGGTCCCAAAAATGTGTCAAAAGTGTCCGATGTGTCCGTCGCAATATCGCAGTCCTGACAAAATTCGCAGATCGCAGTATTACTAGTAAAAAAAAAAAAAAATTGTCAGAATTCTATCCCTTATTTCCTAGCCATTATAACCTTTGCGCAAAGCAATTACTATACGCTTATTGCGATTGTTTTTTTTTACCAAAAATATGTAGAATACATATCGGCCTAAACTGAGAAAAAAAAAAATATTTTTTTTTAAAAAATTGGATTTTTATTATAGCAAAAAGTAAAAAATATTCTGTGTTTTTTTTTTTCAAAATTGTCGCTCTTTTTTGTTTATAGCGCAAAAAAAAAACACACAGAGGCGATCAAATACCACCAAAAGAAAGCTCTATTTGTGGGGAAAAAAAGGACGTAAATTTTGTTTGTAAGGCACGTCGCACGACCGCGCAATTTTAATTTAAAGCGACGCAGTGCTGAAAGCTGAAATTTCGCCTGGGCAGGAAGGGGGTATATGTGCCCAGTAAGCAAGTGGTTAATACAAAGCCTCGCCTCCTATTATAGACAGAACAGTCGTCCAATGGCATCCCAGGAGACGGGACTTCCAATACAGACAATGCTGAGTAAACTGGAGATTTTCTTCTTGTAATCTGACAACGCTCGTCCTGCACCCTCCCTGTCCCCTCCAAGGCAGTGCCAATAAATACAGTATATATCTTTTATGGCCCTGGGGGGCCAAAAACTATATAATCTATCCAAATCCCCAGGGGGGCCATATGAAATCAACAGGGGGGCCGCATTTGGCCCCCGGGCTGGACTTTGGACATGCCTGCTCTATATCTATAGCTATCTCTTTACACACATGTTTTTCATATTTATTTATTTTTTGTCACTTCAGCTCCTGAAGTTTTTACTCCCTTCCAGGCCATTTTTTCGACACTGCGCTGTGTTGCTTTAACTGACAATTGCGTGGTCGTGCGATGCTGTACCCAAATAAAAGTTATGGTTCCCCCCCCCACAAATAGAGCTTTCTTTTTGTGTTATTTGATCACCTCAAACCCAAAAAAAAGCAATTTTGAAAAAAAAAATAGAAACAATATATTATTTCTTTCTGCTATAAAACACATCCAATTAAAAAAAAAAAAAAAATTTCTTCATCAGTATAGCACAATATGTATTCTGCTACATTGTTTTTGGTAAAAAAAAATCCCAAAAGGGTATTTAGATTAGTTAGCAAAAGTTATAGCGTCTACAAACTATGGATATTTTTTTTTTCTAGTAATGGCGGCAATCAGCAATTTTTTGTGGGACTGCGACATTGTAGCGGACAAATACAACACCTGACACTTGACAATTTTTGGGGACCCATGACATTATTACAGTGATTAGTGCTAAAAAAAAAATGCACTGTTCCTGTACTAATGACACTGGCAGGGGTCAACACCAGGGGCGATCAAAGGGTTAAGTGTGTCCCTAGGTTTTTTTTTTTCAAACTGTGGGGGACTTGACTAAAGGAAAACAGAGATCCGTTTCTGCTTAGAATGATTAGCGGGTCCCAGAGGATATTGCATCCACCAGGCCCAGGCCTGATTGATTTGATTCCAGGCATTTTTTACTTTTTCACTGTAATATGTGTTGATGTAATTAATTATCCAATCACTTTACTTAATTTAGAATTAGTCCAGCCAACCCACCCACCTACAAGGGGCCCACACTTTAATATTAATTAGCGCCCCCTACCACTCACCCATCCACCAGGCCCCCTGAATGGCTCCTGCTGTGTCCAATCACAGTGGGGCTCCGACGGCGCACATGCCCCAGGGCTGGAGAAAAAAATAAATCACGTAGAGGTTTCAATATAGTGTTTTTTTTTCTGGGTACGTTCCAGGAGTAGGCGCCCTCCGCATTTCTAAGTTTCCCCTCTGCGTCCACCAATCTGGACTGGGATGCTCTACGGGTCCATACTATAGCTACTACAAAGGATCCCTGTGTGGTGGCCTTAAAAGGATCCCATACCACAGGAACGGAGGAGCGCTGTTGGTTATTCAGTAGGATAGCATTTCAGGCAGCTTGGTCTTCTAACCACAGTGTGCTCAATCTCCTTATCCGATATGAGGGAGGTGCATCCAGGGCGAGGTCCACCATCAAATGGGAGTGGTCGGTTATCGCCCTGGGGAGATCTTCTATTCTAGATACCATATTAAGCATATCTGACGACATTAACAGATCTATATGTAACAGTGTACCTTGAGAGTCAGACTGACACAAAAACTCCTGCACAGCCGCATGTCTCCATCCTCTGGCATCCACCAGGTCAAATTGGGACAGGAATGAGGCTAGGGGTGTGGGAGGTAGTGTAGAGCAGCGAAACCTGTCAATGGAGTTGTCAAGTACTGTATTATAATCGCCAGCTATCAGTAGAGGGCCTTCGGCTAGTTCCAGTATCACGCCCATCACTCGCTCAAAGAATTGTTTAGTAAAGTGTGGTGGAACGTACAAGTTGGTTACTGTGTAGGGTTTACCAAGGAGTTCTAGCACAAGAATCACGAAGCAGCCATTAGCGTCTGTCTATTAGAATTGATGTACCTCTGGCATACGTGGAGTATGTGGAATGAAGGGCATATGCTAGCTTAGCTCTTTTAAGGGCCATAATCCTGGAGCCCTGTAGATGGGTTTCCTGGAGAAGGATCACATGCGGATTATGTCACACCAGATAATCAAACATTAGTGAACGTTTCACTTTGGGGTTAATACCCTTAACATTCCATGAAATCGGACGTAACTTTGCAATAGGTAAGTGGAAGTCACCCAGGATAACTGATGTCTAAGTGACCTGTAACAAGGTGTTAGAAAGTGTCCCCATCTTCACGTTGGGGAAGGGATGATGAGATGATAGTAAGGAATGGGATCTCCTGTCCCCTACTTTCCCACTCTAATAGTGATCAAGTGGGGGGTTGCAAACAAGAGGTGGATAACCATAGTATAGGATGTTACTTTCAATGTGGAGGAGTTCTCCGGTTCTGATTCCTTCTATCCAGAGGTGCCAGGGTATCCACCCAGTTTGCCGTATCTTTAGGATCTGTGAAAAAATAGGCATTGCCTTGGTAAATGATTCGCAACTGTGCCGGGTACAGCATGCCGTATGGTAGTTGTAGCTCCCTCAGCCATCTCTTGATGGCCAGGTAAGTAGCCCTCTGCTTCTGTGGAGCATTATCACAGATCACTGTATTAAAATCACCCCGATCCCTGCCATTACTAGCATAAAAAAATTCCAGTGTATATATATATATATATATATGTATATATATATACCATAGTTTGTAGACTCTTTAACTTTCACACAAGCCAATCAGCATACACTTATTGGGATTTTTTTCTTTATCAAAGGCATGTAGCAGAATACGTTTTTGCCAAAATTTATGAAGATGTTTGAATTTGTTTTTATTGGATATATATTTTTTACTTGCGACAAAACATATATTTATTTTTATTTTTTATTGTCGCTCTTTTGTTTATAGCGCAAAAAATAAAAAATCCTAGAAGTGTTTGTAACGGGATGACCCGTGACAGACTCAGATTCTCCTATGTCTAGGGTCACCTTATGTCCACTAGGGCCATAGGGTGACAGAGAAATTATATCATGTATTACAGAAGATGGGACATTTAATAATAATTCATATTGCAGGACTGGAATATTACAAAGGAGTTCATTTTGACTTGAGACCAGGTCTACAAGACAAGTGACTCATCCCTCTGTATAATAGGCTTTTGAAATGCTAAGTTAAGCCGGGCTTGTGAAATACCTTTCATTCTGTTGAAAAGGTGCTAATTACATCGGCTCCTGGAAGACCTTTCCATTTAGATCAGGGGTGTCAAACTCAAATTCATCAGGGGCCGCATCAGCAGATTGATTGCCCTCAAAGGGCCAGTTGTATCTGCACTCCAGTTTTCTTGCACTGCATAGGGAGCACAGGGTTCAGGAGTGCGCTGCGTAGTGAACGCAGGGTTTAGAAGTATGCTATGCAGTATACACAGTGTGCAACAACTGATTTTATCCCTCCTAGTGGATTCTGACCTCACTGTCCCCCTGCTCTCTCCTTCCTACCTGACCCAGCTCTCAGGCTGCAGCCCACTGGATAAAAGAAAAACATAGCTATCAGAGATATCAGGAACCTCTTGAATCCAAATCTCCAGTGCTGCAAGAACACACAATTGTGCAAATATTTAAATAAACTAATTCCATCTAAAAATCAATAAATTTTTAAAAAACATGGCCATCACGGCAGTAATAATAACCCAATCACAGCAGTAATAATAACCCCATCATGCCAGTAATAATAACCCCACCATGTCAGTAATAATAGCCCCACCATGTCAGTAATAATAGCCACCACCATGTCAGTAATAATAGCCACCACCATGTCAGTAATAATAGCCACCACCATGTCAGTAATAATAGCCACCACCATGTCAGTAATAATAGCCACCACCATGTCAGTAATAATAGCCACCACCATGTCAGTAATAATAGCCACCACCATGTCAGTAATAATAGCCACCACCATGTCAGTAATAATAGCCACCACCATGTCAGTAATAATAGCCACCACCATGTCAGTAATAATAGCCACCACCATGTCAGTAATAATAGCCACCACCATGCCAGTAATAATAGCCACCACCATGCCAGTAATAATAGCCACCACCATGCCAGTAATAATAGCCACCATCATGCCAGTAATAATAGCCCCCATCCACTCCCTTTCCCTGCCACTACAGAGAGGTATGTAACGCTGTTTTCTCAGTTTGCTCACCTTGCTCCCTGTGCAGCAATCAGTGTCTCGGCCGGTGTTAGGAGAGAGGTTGTCGCCGGTGTTAGGAGAGAGGTTGTCGCCGGTGTTAGGAGAGAGGTTGTCGCCGGTGTTAGGAGAGAGGTTGTCGCCGGTGTTAGGAGAGAGAAGGCCGCCGGTGTTAGGAGAGAGAAGGCCACCGCCATCGTCTCCATCAGTGCAGACGCAGCTATACCTCCAGCGTGTCTGGCCCACGAGGGACTTGCTGCAGGTCACAGGACAGGAGCCTTCTCTCTCACCTCCTTCTGCACCTCGTAAATGTGCTGGCGCCGGCTGTGCTTAAGGAATGACGTATAGCGGGAGGTGAGCGGCGGCCGCAGTCTGTGTTAACCCTGTCCAGACCGGTCGCCGCTTACCTCAGTCATCAAGAAGCCTCTTTAAAAAAAAGCAGCCCAGAAGCCGCGGCCCTATGGCCAGTCCGGGCCTGCTCCTGACTGCCGGGGGTTGCTGCGCGGGCCATATGGCAAGCCCTGGCGGGCCGGATTCGGCCCGCGGGCCTTGTGTTTGCCACCCCTGATTTAGATGTATTGAATTAGCATGCCAATTATGTTTAGGAATGTATTGATACTCAGAGGTAAGAACCTTCCCTTTAGAGACAGTACGTCTGTCTAGATAATGTGATTGAGGTTCCCTTTCTGTGTGTGAAGATTATCTGTGATTGTGTATTATTCAAAAGGGAAAATCATTGTGTGACAGTATTTTGTTTTGATGTCATTATCTACAGGAATGTCATTCTCTCTGAGTTAAGTCTATTGATGATGCAGTGCGGACATGTCTAGCTACTGATTAGATAATTAGCCTCAGTGTGTAAATTGGGGGGTGGAGATGGCATGGTCACTTTGATTACTGTCACATGCTTGTAACTGTATAAAAAAGGTGAGAAGAAACCAATAAAGTGTTCATACATTTGGAAACCAGAAGATAGAGCAGTCAGTCTCATTTTCTGGGGAATTGATATGGATCGTGTATGCAGGATTGTCAGTGTGTCAGATAAGCTTGTCGTGGGTGGATGGAAGGTCGTAAACGGTGGTGACCGTTACAGTGTTAAAATACCACCAAAAAAAGGCTCTATTTGGGTACAGTGTTGCATGACCGCGCAAATGTCATTCAAAATGCGACAGCGCTAAAAACAAAATATTCCATGGTCCCTTGCTGCCTGTAAACAGCGATTCCTGTACTCGCCTCCTCTCAGCACCTCTGTAGCACGGAGGGAAGGCTCTGTGAAATGTTTGACACAGCAGTGCCTCCTACAGGGCATAGTCACTACGTGTCACAGATCTCAAGGAAGGAAATGTGTGCGGATCTTCACAAAGTTAGTTGACAAATTTCAAGATTGTTCAGATTAATAGGAGTAGGCTAGAAATAATTGAAAATGTTGCGGAAATGAATATAGGATTTTACATTTATACCATATAAAAACTTGTCGCTGTTTCAGTGTAAATCACAAGGTGTTAGACACGAGGAAATGACAGGGCATTCCCCCTCCACACTCTGGTCACAAAACCACAACGTCTGTTTACATATCTCAGCAGATTTACTTGAATCAAAGCCTCTTTGCATCTGGATTTCCGTAAATGATGCATTAGCTGACTGATCCTGGAACTTGTGCTTTGTAACTGAAAATCTTACCTCAATAGTTGTATACTTCCTCCCCTCGCCATCACTGCAGGTTTAACCACTTGCCAACCACCTAACTTTAAATGTACGTCATTACTTTACAGTTTTTTTCTTTCTTCAGGCGGTCGACTTTTATAGGTGGAGGGAGAGATGCTCCCCCTCCTACCGCATTCCGAGTCATCGGGAAGCCCGGAACCAATCTGGTGCGGCCGATGGCTAGGCAGGAAACAAAGTGAGGGCAAGATGGGTACCACTCAGCTCTATGCCCTTGGAGGACAGGAGCGACATCTGACATCGCTTCCTGTTCTCGGGCAGACAGGATTTTTGGAAGAGAAATGGAAAGGAAAAAAATTTAGGGGACAGTTTAAAAAAAAGAAAAAAAAATAGAGGACCTCTCATGCTTATTTCTATTACAAGAGATGTTTGCATTCCTTGTAATAGGAAAAAATAATTGAGGACAATGTAAAATTAAAAATAAAAAATTATTTAAAGCGCTTCTTCCCTCCAAACTTGCCTGCATATGTAAACAGAGTTCAAACCACACTGCCATTGTAGAGTGAGAGCAATAATTCTAGCGCAATAGCTCCTCTGTAACGCTAAACAGGTAACCTGTAAAAAAAAAATGATGGAAGTACCGTAGTTTGTCACCATTCCACAGTGGTGTGCACAATTTTAAAGCATGACCTGTTGGGTATCAATTTATTCAGCGTAACATCATCTTTCACGTTATACACACTTTACTTGTTTTTTTTTTTTTTATATATATCATTGGTGTATCCCCCCCCCCCCTCCTCCAAAAAAATTGCGCTTGAAAGACTGCTGCGCAAATAAAGTGTGATATAAAATGTTGCAGCAACCACCATTTTATTTTCTAGGGTCCCTGCTAAAAAAGTATATAATGTTTGGGGCTTCTAAGTTAAATATCTAGCAAAAAAAAAAAAAAAGATTTTGCTGGCTTTCAGTGCTGCATATTAGTTCCGCCCTATCAGTGCAGCGCACATCAGTGAAGGAGAAAAATTACTTATTTACAAAATCGTCTGACAGAAACTAAAACTTTTTCTTGTTTTCAAAATTTTCGGTCTTTTTTTTTTTTTTTTGCAATGATTCAATGCCACCAAAAAAAGCTCTATTTGTGGGAAGAAAACTAAAAATGTAATTTAAGTACAGTTATGCATGACCGTGCAATTGTCATTCAAAATGCGACAGCGTTGAAAATTGGCCAGAGCAGGAAGGGTGTGTAAGTGCCCAGTATTGAGGTGGTTAATAAATAGTAAATTCTTTAAAATCACTGATTTTTTTTTTATTTTATTTTTTTATGGTTTTCGAAGAACTAGCATGATATACATAATTGAATAATTGATGGAATGAAAATTGCCTGGAATGACTTTTAAGTTTGCAACATAGCAAAAAAAAAAAAAAAGTTCAACCGGATGATCTGAGTGATGCATTCTTTTGGTATTTGTGTCTGTCTGTATGTCTCTCCCACTCCATACAAACGGCATACATTTACTGTGTACTGTGTTTTCCCTAAAGGTGTTCATCTGTAAACCCCCAATGTTGCTTCAAGAGACGAGCGCTGGGGACCTCCTGACAAAGGCGTCAGCCCAGGGGGACATTGAGGAAGTGCAGAGACTTCTGCATCAGGAGAGGATACATCCCGACTGTCTCAACCACTTCGGGAGAACCGCTTTGCAGGTGTGCAGGAGATTGTAGTTTTTTTTTTTATTACTCAGAAATAGTTTCAAGTTAAAAAAAAAAAAAGTAGATGTTAAAATTTCATATAAAAAGAAAGCTATAATTGTTTGTGCCAAATGCATTTTGTTTATATAGATATATCTATCTGTGTGTGTTTATGTTTATTACTATATGTATGAATTTTCTTGTTTTACCAATTAATGCATGACTAAGGCCTTGCACACACGATCAGTCCATCCGATGAGAACGGTCCGAAGGTTAACCGATGAAGCTGACTGATGGTCTGATGTGCCTACACACCACCAGTTAAAAAACCAATCATGTCAGAATGCGGTGACGTAAAACACAACGACGTGCTGAAAAAAACGAAGTTCAATGCTTCCAAACATGCGTCCACTTGATTCTGAACATGCGCGGCCTTTTAACTGATGCTTTTGCATACTAACGATCGGTTTTGACCTGTCGGTCAGGCGTCCATCGATTACATTTTAAAGCAAGTTCTCATTTTTTTTGACCGGAGGATAACTTAATAATGGGGCCCACACACGATCGGTTTGGACCGATGAAAGGGACCATTTTCATCGGTTTGGACCGATCGTGTGTATGTGGCCTTAGGCTTTCCATATTACTGTGTGCTTTCAAAATAGAAGGCACATCACAAGTATTTCCATTCAATTGTATATTTTGGGTTAATGCACACGCCTAGCATAAATTTCCGGGGATTTTCCCACATTCGGAGGGCCGCAGCTTAGCTGGAGTTACTAATCGGTGTATTCAGACAGAATAGAATGTACTGGCTGGTGGGATTCCTCCATCCACTTCATTTGTGTGGATGGATGAATCTGTTAAGGGGGTACACACTATGAGAACATTGGATGAAATATTCCGTACGAGGCACGATCGTTGAATTTTCATATAGTGTGCACACAACTTTCAATCTGATTCTGACTTTGCAAATTAAAAAATCCTAAGGGACAAACGCCATTCTTTTCCTCGTACGTGAACAGAACAAATGTAAAGTGTGTGTGTGTGTGTGTGTTTGTTTAGTTTTATGCAAGAAAAATCTAATTGTGAAGGACTGCGCATGCTCAAACAATAAATGACAAAAAAAAGTCTTTGTTGTGCTAGAATTTTTGTACCTTCATTTCTATCCTCTGTTCCAGCTTACTGAAAAACATTGAGGAGAACTAGAAGTTTTTTTGGCATGTTTTCTTAGTGTGTACCCCTGTTTTTTTGCCCAAAAATACTGTCTATGGACAGCTTTAGTCTCATACCCGTGGCAATTTGATCATTGTTTGATCTATTCAAAGACGTGAAAGCACCCTGTAATTTATTGCCTTTCTGTGCTGACAGGAGTGGTACTCCCTTAGGCAGACGGAGGCTTAATTTTCTGTTGTCGCACCATTTCTTGCACTGTGTGTGTGTGTGTGTGTGTGTGTGTGATTCGCTTTGTACAGCAATCATAAGACTTCAGGTATTTACTAACATCTGCTATCTCGGTTATGTTTAAATGGGTATTAAACACAAAATCAAACATTTTATTATATTGCAACTTACCAATTCTTAGACCCCATACATACTATACAAATCTTGTCTGATTTCCTTTAGATTTACCAAAACCATGTAGTACAAGGGCCTGCCTGATTGCATACAAATTTAAACTCTTAAAGTTTGACCTCATATGGTTTTGCTAAATCTGAAGGCAAAAAATCTACAGAAAATTGTGTAGTGTGTAGCCAGCTTTAGATTTGATGGCAGAGAAGAGTCAAAACGTTTAACACTGGCAGGAGTGGTTAAAATGATCAGCTTTTATTCATGTAAAACCTATATCCCAAAAGAAGAAAAACGTTTAGCTGTAGCTGCTTCCAAAATGTTATCTGGAGTTTGTTTGTATATTTAAATCTGCTAGTACATCTAAAGCTCCCCTCCCCCCCAGACTCACAGTGCTGCTATCCAAAGGTGCAGCCTGTGCTCTTCCATACAGGGTGGGGCACTCTAATACAGGAGGTAGCAATATATTGCATTTATAGGTTTTGTGTTTAATAGCACTTTAACTTGTATTCCTTTTTCCTAACCATGAATATGGTGATGCTTTAAAGCTGAACTCTGGGAATAAATTAAATGGCATGGTCAGTCATGGTACAGCGCTCTTCGTTGCATAGCCTACTGTATACCCCTTAATGCAGACCGTTGCTACTTACACTAGGGAGCGCGTTTAGAAGCTGGTTCACACATGTCCAGGACAGCTGGGGTGCGATCTCCAAAAAGGTCCTGTGCATTTTTTTTTTTTGGTTCAGTTCAGGTGCGAATTCAGGCAAAAATTCGGACCTGAATCGGACCCCCAACCGGTGAGCTGGAAATCGCAGCCACATCTGTGAACCCGGCCTAAGAAACATTTATGCCAGAGATCCAAGTCCCTGTCCTCCCCTAGGTCTCTGTCTTAGGCCTGCATATAAGAGAATTTAGGTGGTATACCTAGAGCAGCCCATAAATATACCACTTTTTATAGGGAGTCACCTGATAGAGATCCTGCTTCACCGACCAGAGTGATCGTAAAAAGTGTGAGATCTGGAAATAATAAAGTTTTGACAAAGGAATCTCAAGGGTTTCTACACAATGGCGCAGTAAATGGGCCCTCTATGGGTGAGAATGTGCCTAATTTGAGACAGCCCCTTGTCTAGCCATCATTGGAGTTCCTTCCATCCCCTGGGGGGGGGGGGGGGCTGTACCCCGGATTGTTAAAGAGATATGCAAGCGGGTGAAAGGAGGAGATTACATTTAAATTTAAGTTTGAACAAAGCCTGTATCCCCAGATGTTAAATATGGTTGTTGCTTCACAAAAATGGGAAGTGATCTCTGAGACAGCCAACCAGCTTAGAGGAAACACGTTAAGAGCTGTAGATTTAGACCACTTTCACACTGGGGCGTTTTTCAGGAGCTTTTGGGCTACAAATAGCGCCTGAAAAAAACGGCTCCCCTGCAGTCGATGCGCTGGCAGGACGTTAAAAAAAAAAAAATTGCAAGAAGCATCTTTGGAGCTCCTCCACTGCTCCTGTCCATTGAAATTAATGGGCAGCCTCGCTGAATTGCGGCACTTTGTGGGTGGTTTTAACCCTTTTTCGGCTGCTAGCATGGGTTTAAATCTCCCTGCTAGCGGAAACAGCGTTTTGCCGCCGACCCTGGTCCCGGGGTGAAAGGGGTCTTGGACACACAAAAAACTATCTAATGGAGCTGCCATCAATAAGACATCTAACTGTCCATTAATGTAGATAACACTCTGTAAAGACAGCACTTACCAGATTAACATAAATCCAATATTTATTACACATGGATAAAAGTGCTCTTGTGCATAACTATCAGTCTAAATGATAAACATGCATTGTGCCCAATCAAGATGTGTTATTCCCTCCGTGTAACACACACACTGCACTGTTGTTGACTTCTAAAGTAAAAAGACAAATCATGTCTTTCCATTGGCGTCAAGTATGTAGCAGTTGGTGGTACTTTGTCCTTTTAAATATTAGCAACTGGTTCTATTAAGGTTTGTGTGATGTCTCTGTCCCTTAAAGGGTGCTCAGTAATGCTAAACTAAAAACTAACTTCACTCTTAGGCCCTGTACACACGATCGGACTTGTCTGATGAGACTTGTCTAACGGACCGTTTTCATCAGACAACTCTGAACTTGTACTCACCATCGGTCCAAAATCCGATCAGACCAGAACGCGGTGATGTAGAACACAACGACGTGATGAAAAAAAACGAAGTTCAATACTTCCAAGCATGCGTCGACTTGATTCTGAGCATGCGCAGGTTTATTCGTCCGATGCTTTTGTGTACTAACCATCGAACCTGTCCGACGGACAACGGTCTGATGGGCCGTACACACCATCAAACTGGTCTGCAGACAAGTTTCATCAGACATGTCTGATCGTGTGTACAGGGCCTTAGGAGAAACTGCATATAGTGTAGTAATTTGATTGTAAACTCATTAACATTAAGAAGTACAAAACCTTGTAATGGAGATTTTAAATGATGTAGGGATAACATAATGTGGGTATGGCATTATAGTTTTCCTTTGCACTTTTATAGTAGTCCCCTGCCTCCTCTCGAACCTATAACTGCCTGTTTCCAATCCAGCAAGATATCGCTGCAGATTGTCAAATGTTCCTCACTCACACTGTGCACACTCATGTGTTATATAAAATTTAAGTACAAGTTTGTACCCCATCCCGAAGCCATAGACATTTAAAATACCAGGCGGTTTAGCAGGGATTGGCTGAGATTGGATCCATGTACAGACAGGCTGATTTTGCCCAAGTCAAACCATCGAACGACTAGCCTGTCTGATTTTAAGCATGCGATTATTGCCAGTGGCTATAGCCGCTAACTATAATTGCTTTGTCTTCCTCCCTGCTCTTTCAGGAGATCAAGCATTAATCTTATCTATGGCCTGATGCACTTTCCAAAGAAATAAAAGGGAGTGTAAAGCTCATGGGTGGTATTTTGACACGTAGCTGTGCATCATCATTGGTGAACACTTGCTGGATTTGGGACGTGTGTGTGTGCGCGTGCAATGCCGCGTACACACGATCACTTTTTGCAATTTAAAAAAACGTTGTTTTATCTCACAAAACAAAACAACGTTTTTCACACTTCATTTTAAAAACCGACGTTGCCTACACACCATTGTTTTCTGAAAATGCTCTTGCAAAGCGCAGTTACGTACACCACGTGGCACTCTGTTCCATTCAAGCTAGCGTCATAACTTGCTTCTGAGCATGCGCGGGTTTAAAAACGTTGTTTTGCCCACACGATCATTTTTTATGACACAAAAAAACGCCATTCTGAAAAACGACATAAAAAAATTGAAGCATGTTCAAATTTTTTTTTTGTCGTTTTTCAGAAGACATACGACGTTTTGCCCACACACAATCATTTTAAATGACGTTTTTTAAAACGTTGTTTTATTTCATCACAAAAAAACACTGTGTGTACTCGGCATAAGACTGGGAGGGGCAGGAGGACTACGATATAAGGAGCAGTTCTCCTTTTAGGTGATACTGTGATTGGTCTGTTCTTCATTCATGTCTGGAATACATTTCTTAATATCCATTTGTCTACAGGTGATGATGTTCGGTAGTACGTCCATAGCATCAGAACTGCTGAAACAAGGAGCTACGGCAAACATTCAAGACTCGCATGGAATAACGCCGGCACACGATGCGGCTCGCACAGGATTCCTCGACACGTTGCAGATCCTTGTTCAGTACGGAGCGGATCTTAACGTGCCTGATGTCACGGGGTCTCTTCCTATCCACCTGGCTCTTCGTGAAGGCCACCTTCCTGTCGTTGTCTACCTCGCCTCAAGATCCAACCTGCAGCATCGCGACCGAGATGGGCGAACGCCCTTGCAGCTCGCCTCCATGCTTAATCCCAGCCTTGCAGCTGTTTTGGAGCAGTATACGTAGAAGAAAACATAGAAGAGGCCACATGAACAACAGATGGTGGGATCCATATTGTTAACGCTGTGTGTTTGGTATTGTGCATCTGCCGTATTCTTTAGCACAGCTTAAATTCTATAGATGACTTTATTGGACAGGTTTAAAGTGCACCCATCTCCATGCAATGTGAAGAAAGTCATTGTGTGTCCTAACAGCCACAGTAGACTCCATTTGGTTTTAGTGGAGCCAGTGACACCCCACACAAGTCAGCCATATCATGGATTCCTTGAGACTGGCTGAACAAATGTGGAGTTTTGGCTTCTTTTACAAAATGGCCACCTCTGTTGTTGATCAACTCATGCACTTTATCTTTCTGATCTGTTCATATTGAAGTTTTATCAATGCACAGAAATATTCAGTAGGATGGTGGAAGGAATGCAGACTGTTTATGGGTTTCAGCAGATATCATTATTGCTCTTTGCACCATCTTATTGGATAAGCATGTTAATGTCTGTTGTCCAATTTGGACGTGCAACAGAGGCTTTCTAGAGACTTCTTGGGTGTATATAATGATATGTGTATGTATATAATTTAAGTGTGTACTTATGGCCGGTTATGTGCAGTTCTTTTAATTTTTTTTATTTTTTTAATACTCAGGTTGTGTTGTTTTATTTTGTTGCATCATAGTATTTCGTTCTGTTTATTTAACTATTAAGTCTTGCTCTATGCAAAAGCATTATAAGGAAGATGTCACGGGAGCTGAAAGTACTATGACATGCAGTAGCCAGGGATTACAAGATTTAACGCCTAACTTTTCTGGGAGAAAAAGATCAAATTCTACGCAGGGCAGCAAAAGATTACGATCTGTATAATTTATTTCAGATTTTTGTTTGTTTTTTGAAAACTCCTGAAAGCTTGACTCCGGGTTAATAGAAAAAAATTACTTTTGCAGTAAGGACATCCCACCACCCCTTGACTCCCATTTATACAATTTTATTTTCCAAGTGTCCGAATTGGACTCTTGAAAGCTTGACTTGGAAAGAAAAAAATACCCTTGCAGTGACCCAAGGGTTTAATGCTTATTAATGCTAGGGGGTAGAGGAAGGGATTGTATTACTTAGGCAAGCCATAGATTATACAATTTTCTTTCCTGGCACTACATGTGGCAGGAAAGAAAATTGCTTGGTTCTCCCATAATGCATTCAGTGTTGAGGGAATCCCTCGCGCAGCGCCATTGTGTTCTGCCAGCAGGGAGCCTTTCTGACCAGCAGAGCAGACTGCTACGGCTATAGTGGCCAGCAGTAATCGTGTGCAAAAAAATCTGATGGGCTGGTTGTACTTAAGTCGATAAGATCAACTTCAGTACAACCAGCCTGCCATAGATGGATCAAACCTCTGCCAGTCCCATGCTGAACCAATCGATATTCAATCTATTCATGGCAAACTTTAGGCTATACCGCACTCTCCTCCTTCCCCTTGATGCTATGGGCTGTCCTATAGCACCATCATATTTAATGCAGGGCTGTTGGTCTTGCGTTGTATGCGAGGAGGTAAGCAGGCGACCACAGGCCAATGTGCCTTAAGCCTCATGTTCACGATCGGACTTCCAACTGACTTTTCCATGGATTTTGCTCCGAAGGGTGTTGTCCGTCAACAAACACGAACGTAGTGACGTAATAGACGTACTACTTGGTTCTTCTGCTCTTTACCGCCACCCTTTGGGCAACTTTTGCTATTGTCTGTCTGATCTCTAGCATTGGTTCTGAGCATGCATTTAACATGGTCACCAGAACTATATGGTTCATTACTTATGCGGGTTTAATAATACTTTAACATGATTCTTAATGGAACAAAACAGGTCTTTTATGTTGCTTTGGAACTTTGGGAATTTTCATTGTCTTGCAGTATCAATTTTGCTTGAAAGCAGTTAGTTTTTTACATTTCTTTTATAGATTTAAACCTATACATGCAAATAAATGTATAAAAAGCAAGGAAAAGCAATGCAGCACAGCCTAACAAAGTCCTGTCACCCTCTTCAGAAAAAAATTCAACCCAAAGTATTTTTTTTTTTTTTAAATGTCCTAGATCACTCATGGGATTAAAATTTGGAGGTAGGCGGATTTGCAGATGAGGAATTTTTCCTCCTTTTATATAATACTCCCACAGTTTGCATTGTAAGCTTTGCTTATTCAGATAAACTTCATAGATCCCTGTTTTTCCCAAACAGTAGCGTAGGAGGGCAGTTTGTATTCCATGACTGCTAGCGCAGTGTTCAGTTTGGAAATGTAAAAATGTTACAAATGCTGAGCAGAATATTTTTGTGTTTGCATGTAAAATTGACTTTTATTTCAGTTTTTCTAGTATAGTTATAGTTTTGTGCACTTTCAAAAATCATTTTTTTGTTTTAAAATATGGCCTCGTCACTGCTCTCCGCCTACATTGATTCTTCCTGACAGATTTTATGTCCTGTAGTGACATATGAGCCATCGGGAGAATCCACTGACTCTGTGATGGTATTTTAAGATCCAGGCTGCTGGAAAGGTAAGTAACATGGTGTTTTTATTTTTTTATTTTATAACCCTGTGTTGACAGGGTCACTTTAAAAAATTACAAAAACGCAAGGAAAGACGTGCGCATCGCTCAGACAAGTGGAGTCATGGGGGTCTCAGTAATAGGTGGATGCCGTGTTGTGGGTGCTCAGGCTGAGGCATCCTCTCAAGCACCAATAGACTGGTCAAACGAAAGTGGACAGCCGGCAACTCTTTATTGTCGCATATCAGTGAGTCAGCTGTGCTGTGATCAAGGCTTATTGCCGAAACACGTCAACCACTGTTTTTACTCACTGATGCGACAATAAAGGATTTATGGAGTTGCCAGCTGTCCCCTTCGTTTCACCATACTACAAAAACGCCAAACAACGGCATGCTGTCATATTCCAATGAATAGCAGCAGACAAGTGATGGTGGCAAGTACTTTTTAAATACTGTGCTTGGAACGTGCACAGGACCTTTTGACAGATCTCAAAAATGTAAACTTAAAGTTGTTGTTTTTTTTTTTCATCCGATAGAGTGGGTAGGGATTAGAACCCCTAAGTCTGGCCATTTAATATATGTTGAAAGGCAGCTTCAGCTTTCTGACTGGTTGATTTTTCCCATTAGCAAAGTTCATATGACCAAATAGACCAGGAGCAGCATTCTCTCCAAGTATTTCAGTAATTGGTTTAGTATTCACCCAAATACAGAACATGAACGTTAAAAAGGGGGAGATCTTCAAGAACTGATAAATGTCTCCCAACCAACGTTTAATGCCCCGTACACACGATCGGAAATTCCGACAGCAAAAGTCAGACGGGAGCTTTTGAATGGAAATTCCGACCGTGTGTATGCTCCATCGGACTTTTGCTGTCGGAATTTCCGCCAGCAAAAGATTGAGAGCTGGTTTTTAAATTTTCAGACGGGGAAAAAATTCCTATCTGAAAATCCAACTTTCAAAATTCAGACGCATGCATTGAACTTCATTTTCTCGGCTCGTCGTCATGTTGTACATCACCACGTTCTTGACAGTCGCAAAGTTCAGAGAACTTTTGTGTGACCGTGTGTATGCAAGCCAAGCTTGAGCGGCCTTGGATGGTTTTTCCGATGGAAAATCTGATCGTGTGTATGGGGCCATTTATTTGTAATGGTTTCCCAAACAGCCCCACCACCACTGATGGCAGAGCTGGCTGAATGGGAGGGTAAAACAACATGAAGGTCAGATGCTTTCCAGCGTGCACTGTCACTGTGAATTCAGCTTAAATTGCCATTTGAATCTAGATCTGCTTTTAAAAGAACCCTAGATCCCTTTTAAAGAATAAGTTCACCTTTTATAACATGTTGCGTGTCACACCCATATTCAGGGTGTAACATGTTATCAATGCACTGACCCCCTCATCTCCTGCTCCCCTGCTAGCTGTAATTTTTTTTAATTTATTTTTTAAACGTGCCCGTGCGGGGCTCTGCCCACCCGGCCGTGTCACTTATTCACAGCACTATGTGAATGGGAAAACTAAAAGGTACGGCAGCCTGTGAGCGCCATAATAGTTCATTTATTCCTCCTGTCAGCATGTATCGGCTTTCTTGTACAAGGAACGAACAAGCAGATACACCTGCATGGCACCAGCAATCTGCTGATCGCTGGTACAATGCTTTACAGGCTCCTGCAAAAGAAAAAATGAGACCTGTCATCTGCCTGCTCAGCGAGGATCGGCGTAGTGATCCCCGCCGAGTAAAGTGAAGCCCGCACACAGACACTTCTGTGTGAAAGGGCCCTTAGTGTTTTATTTTGCCACAGGCCAGATTGATTACAACTTTGATTTAGTTCTTTACTTTAAATTATTCCTGTAGTTTTGGATAGAGGGCTATAGGGGAAGCCTATGTGTAAAATCCAGGCACTAAGTTCCCCTACTCATTTCCGGCATATTCTGAATTCTCTGGACCAAAGGCAGTAACAGAGGAGAATGTTGCTGGAGGAACTCCACACTACAGGAACTTTCAAGACATTTTTAAAAGTTTAACCAGTTAAAGTACAATCAAAGGCATTTGGATAGGGCCAGCTCCCATCTGTGTGTATTTTTGTTGCATTCAGGCGTTCTGCCGCCATTAAACTCTATGAAATGCATGTTATGGTAAAAGCCCATCAAAGATACAGCATGCAGGACTTTTTTTTTTTTTGCGCCTAATACACACAGGTGTGAACAAAACTATATAGGGGGAATTTTTTTTTTTACCATGTGTTTCGTACTTGAGAGATATCCCGTCCCGTAGCCAAAACAGGAAGTGAAAAGAAATCCTCCAATGTGAAGGAATCCTGATACCTCAAAATTTGAGATTTGCATTTACAGGGATAACAGTAAATAGAAGAAATAGGTGGCGAATCTCGCCACAGACGGCATTATAAACCCGAGAGGTGTTCTAATTCTCCTCTACTCTATCCAACACTAAAAAATAGATAAAAAAGTTATGCCTTTTATTTATACTGTTTTTTTTTTTATTGGACGTTGCTTTTTATTTAAGAATTTTTTTTTAACTCTTCTTTTAAAACCTATTTTTCTTAAACCTTTGGCTGTTAACATTCTTATTTAGATATTCTAAACCAATAATCTTTCCATCGGACAGTTCTGTAAATGACTTGCTTATATAATTGAAGGGCTCGGTAACCCTTAAAACAAGCCGATTTGAGTAAAGCAGCTTTTAATACCATCCAATAAATGCTGAATAGTTTAAAGAGCTTACCTAAACTGAAATATTGGGGATAATGGTGGCATTGTAATGGAAGATTTTTTTTTTTTCTCAACACTTGTCTAAATTCCTGATCAGTAACCCACAAGAACATTGGCAAATGCTGATCCAAGCCACCTTTTGCCTAATATGGTAGTTTAAAAGAACAATTGACATTCCAGCAAATCCATCTGAACTTTTTTCATATATATAAATGGGGATGTAAAAATCGCCCACAGCTACAGGAACGTAGCGCACAAACTGTACTTATGTAGTCACATTTTAGAATTCTTTATTTTTTTTAATTTTTTTTATTGTTTATTCATAATAGGAAACTGGTCCACACGAACCACAGCGACATTACAGTTTGAGTAACGGCAAACACGGAAACACATAGGGAATACAATCGTAGGTAGCAATTCTAGACAGTAAGTAAGTAGTGACCCAATAGCTGACCCCAACAGAGCCAGGGGCGCGGGTGACAGAGGTTTAGAATTCTTTTGTTCAGCCTCATGGGAAGGGAATCTGGAGCTGCGGTTCTGGTTTCCAGGTCAGATGGTAAAAAGGACAAGGATGACAGCCCTGGAACATGCCCCTTAAAAAATTAGTCGTCAGTGGCAACTTCAGTACTGACCGCTTCTTTTGAAGTGAAATTTCACAACCTTGCTTTGCTGGCCACCACCCTGGTTCTAAGTTGAAATATGCTTAAGAAAAATCTTAAAACGCTTACATGTCTTGAAGTTTCCGCAGCAAGCCACTAAAAGGAAAGCCTAGGCCAGTGATGGCAAACCTTGGCACCCTAGATGGTTTTGAACTGTATTTCTTTCCCATGATGGCCAACTACACCACAGAGTGCATGAGCATCATATGAAATGTAGTCCCAAAACATCTGGGGTGCCATGGTTCACCATCACTGGCCTAGGTCATATGATTTCCACTGAAGGTGAGGGTCTGCAATGTGAAATCCAGTTCTCCCCTTCTGCAGAGATCTTGTGATTGTGGGATCTTGTGGGATCCCAAAGTAAAACATTTTTCAAGATGTACGTGGGTTTTTGGTTTCTTTATGGACCGTCGTCCTTTTTTTTTTTTTATTATTATAATTTTTTATATTCTATTTTTTTTTTTTTTTTTTTTTTTAAGTAAATGCATTTTATTTTTTATACAAACCAAGGTGGGAATGGAAGCATTTTTTTTTATTGTTCCACTGTAGCTTTGGAGTTCGGTGTTTGCGTTTTATTTTTTTTCTTCCCCTTTCGGATCTTCTTTTAAATATATTCAGGACTGGTAATCTGAAACTGTTACATATTCATCAGGAGGGTTTTTAAAACTTTTTAAATAGTTTATGAATGAAACAATAGGTCTTGGGTGGATTCATAAGGTACTTTTGTTCTTCCTGGTGTCATAAGCTGTATTTATATGAACATTTGTTCAGCTTGCAGAATATACGCGTTCTGCAAATGAAATGTGCATGCTTTTTAATTTATTTTATTTCAAATTCCTTTTTATATTCTTTTCTCCCACCACTATAGAAGGTGTACAGCTGATCTTTTAAAGCATATGCTTAATTCACGAGTGTGTCTATGGCAAACTATTTAATGTCTTTTTATATATATATATATAAATATTGTTTAACCTTTGAAAAAATGAATTAATGTGATCTTTCTGTAGAGCCATTTTAAATTAAAAAAATGAATTTATATTTATTAAACTTGAAGGAATTGTTAATGTGATTTTGCTGTTTTTTTTTAACTATTTAATATTTTGTGGATTTAATTGTTTGTTTGAGCTGTTTTGGTGTTTTAACCTAAAAAAGTGGTGAATTAAATGTGTTTTTTATTGTAAATGTTAATATTGCTAGCTCTGAAAATAAATGAGTTTAAAAAAAGAAAAGACTGAGTAATTAAAGATGTATTATGAAATGTGGGGGTGAGTGGCAATGGAAATGTAGACTATTGATTGTTTTGCTATGGTGTGGGAAGCTGTTTGCTGGTGATTAAAACGCATTTCTGGGAGTAAACAATGCGGCCATACATCACAAGAAATGTTTGTACAGCACAGCTGGGACTATTCAGACTGCACAGCTGCGAAAACTCTGTACACTACATGACACTATACAGAGATGTGTCCGAAAAAAGTTGTGGTAGTTTTGTACATGCCCCGATATTCAGTACTTCAGAATTCCCCCCAAAGAGGTGCATGATCTTTTTGTTGTACATGTACAAAGCATTGCATAGAATAAAGAATTGTACATTGTGTATATTTTACAGTTTCATTGCATGAGCAATTTCTGGTAAATGCTAGAAATATTCCTAGCAATAAAGGGCCCATTGACTGTATTATAATCCTGCCTACTTCAATAGGATAATCGGCCTACGAAAGGATAGATCGTACCTCACAATATGCAGTTCATCAAAGTGACAGATCAAAAGCAATAGTTCCTTATTAGCTGCCTTAATACTGGGCGCCTTTTTAACCCCTTTCTATCCAGGCCAATTTTCAGCTTTCAGCACTGTCACACTTTTGAATGACCATTGCGCAGTCATGCAACGCTGTACTCAAACAAATTGTTTTATTATTTTTATGGAAATGCTTTTATTGAGGTATCAAAAAGCAAAACAAAATTATGTTGCATACATAGATTGTGAGGTATAGAACTATGATACAATTCAGAAGGGATAAGGCTAGAACGCTCGTATATCATGTTTATTACTTTTTTTTCCACACAAATAGTTTTCTTTTGGTGGTATTTAATTACCGCAATTTTTTTTTTTAATCTTTTGCTAAAAAAAATAAAGATCGAGAAAAAAAATCAATTTTGTAAATAAGTAATTTTTCCTCCACTGATGGGACGGTACTGACGAGGTACTAATATGCAGCACTTATGGGCAATGATAGGCGGCGCTGAAGGGCAGCACTAACTGGCATCACTGATGGGCACAAATTTGCATCACTGGGCACTGACTGGCATCACTGCTGCGCAATATTGGGGCAGCGCTGGTGATCAGTGCCCCGATTATACAGTTTTCCTTGTGTGGAGATGCCGCTGATGGGTTCTTCTCCTCTCTTCATACTCAGTCTGTGTGAGGTGGGGAGAGCCGATAACCAGTATTTCCTTGTTTATATATGGTCAGCTGTGATTGAACAGAGGTGTGTCATTGGCTCTATACTGAGATCGGGGTTGCGCCATGTCCTGGAGATGCAGTGCAATCGCTGTGATGGTCAGTGAGACTTTTTCCCAGAATAAGAAAGCACCCCACCCGCTGTCATTTGTCTATACAACGGGCAGGATTTGATTAAAGTATATGTAAACCCTCACCTTGTAAAACAACCCATTCTGTTTAAAATAGAAATAGACAAAACCTTTGTGTATACAGTAAAACCTTGGTTTGCAAACATAATTTGTTCCAGAAACATGCTTGTAATCCAAAGCACTTGTATATCCAAGCATTTTTTTTTACAGGGTATAAAAGAGAAGAGGCACTTCTAAGTGTAGCAATACGTTGCGAAATGTTGTACCTTCATTAAAAGTAATCATATTACTACACTTGGAGGCTCCTCCTCTTTTTTTTATTTTTTTTATACTCAGTTGTGACATGACGCAATTTTTTCATCAAGACATCGCTTGTATATCGAGGTAAAATGTATTGAAACATTTTGCTTGTCTTGCAAAATGCTCTCAAACCAAGGTTTTACTGTACATTAGAAAAAAAAAATACCTTTCTATTCCACTTTTAGAAGTAATCACATTCCTAATGAACCGCTTAAGGGCCCCTTCACACTGATATACGTCGATAGAATGGCACGGCTGGGCACACGCATTTACCTGTATGTTGCCTTTAAAGGGGTGGTTCCCCTAAAAAGAAACTTTTAACATTGCCTGTCTCTTCTTAATAACATGTAGAATCGGCTGGTAGTTTAAAAAAAAAAACGTCCGTACATACCATTTTCGGCATGTAGTCTCACCGTCGCTTCCGGGTCTGGCGGCCGGGGATGGGCGTGCCTACTTGATTGACAGGCATCCGATCGACGCATACAGCGCGTCACGAGATGCCGAAAGAAGCCGAACGTTGGTGCGCACCAACGTTCGGCTTCTTTCGGCATCTCGTGACGCGCTGTATGCATCGATCGGATGCCTGTCCCCAAACATCATACCCGGAAGCGGCGGTGAGACTACATGCCGAAAATGGTATGTACGGACGTTTTTTTTTTTTAAACTACCAGCCGATTCTACATGTTATTATAAAGAGACAGGCAATGTTAAAAGTTTCTTTTTAGGGGAACCACCCCTTTAAGAGCCCAGCCGTGGGTCACGATTGCCACCGGTGTCCCGTGATCGGGTCACAGAGCTGAAGAAAGGGGAGAGGTAAGTGTAAACAAACCTTTCGCCATTCTTCCTAGTGTGAATGCCACTGATCGTCTGTTCCCTGTCATAAGGAACGACGATCAGTGACGTCACACGCAAAGCCACACCCCCACTCAGTAGTAAACGCTCCCTAGGAAAGTCTTAACTCCTCCACTGCCAGTGTCATTTTCACAGTAATCAGTGCATTTTTATAGCACTTTTCGTTGTAAAAATGACAATGGCCCCAAAATAGCGTCCGATGTGTCCGCCATTAGTTGCAGTCACGAAAAAAAATGACTGATCACTGCAATTAGTAGTAATAAAAAAAATATATTAATAAAAATGCCATAAAACTATCCCCTATTTTGTAAACGCTATAACTTTTGCGCAAACCGATCAAACGCTTATTGCGATTTTTTTTTTTTTTGTAGAAGAATACGTATCGGCCTAAACTGAGGGAAAAAAATGGATATACATTTTTGGGGGATATTATAGCAAAAAGTTAAAAAATACAACAATTTTTTTTTTTAAATTGTCACTTTTTTTTTTGTTTATAGCGCAAAAAATAAAACCGCAGAGGTGATCAAATACCACCAAAAGAAAGCTCTATTTGTGGGAAAAAAAGGACGCCAATTTTGTTTGGGAGCCACGTCGTACGACCGCACAATTGTCTGTTAAAGCGACGCAGTGCCGAATCGCAAAACCTGGCCCAGTAAGCAAATGGTTAAAATAAAAGCAGCTTTTATGGAGATGGATTTTTAGGATTATCTAGATTTGTGTGGGTAAGAGCAGAATCCTAATAGAGCGTAATCTCTATGAGGAATGTGTGATAGAAGCTATAGGGAAGGTTATGTATCCATGAGGTTTGCTTAAATGGTATTTAGGCTAATCTGCTCAAATGGGTTTATGTCCTTCCATATATATATACAGGGCCGCCATCAGGAATTTTGGGGCCCCTTACACAGCTTCAGGCATGGGCCCCCTGGAGCAGAGAACCGGGGGGGTGCTGCCGCATGAAATTGAGGAGCGGGGGGGGGGGGGGGCTGTTGCGGCGAATTGAGAAGTCCATAGTCCATATAGTTTGGGTTGGCCCACTCTTTGCAGCTATAACGGCTTCAATTCTTCTGGGAAGGCTGTCCACAAGGTTTAGGAGTGTATCTATGGGAATGTTTGACCATTCTTCCAGAAGCCCATTTGTGAGGTCAGGCACTGATGTTGGACGATAAGTGACCCAAACATTTTTTTTTAACCACTTAAGCTCCAGACCAAAATGCAGCTAAAGGACCAGGCTCTATTTTGCAAATTGGCACTGCGTCGCTTTAACTGACAATTGCGCGGTCGTGCGACGTGGCTCCCAAACAAAATTGGTGTCCTTTTTTTCCCACAAATAAAGATTTCTTTTGGTGGTAGTTGATCACCTCTGCGGATTTTATTTTTTGCGCTATAAACAAAAATAGAGCGACAATTTTGAAAAAAATGCAATTTGTTTTATTTTTTGCTATAATAAATATCCCCCAAAAATATATAAAAAAAACATTTTTTTCCTCAGTTTAGGCCGATACGTATTCTTCTACCTATTTTTGGTAAAAAAAAATAGGGGATAGTTTTATTGCATTTTTATTATTATTTTTATTTTTTTACTACTAATGGCGGCGATCAGCTTTTGTTTTCATGACTGCGACATTTGACACATTTTTGGGACAATTGTCATTTTCACAGCAAAAAATGCATTTAAATTGCATTGTTTACTGTGAAAATGACAGTTGCAGTTTGGGAGTTAACCACAAGGGGGCCCTGAAGGGGTTATGTGTTACCTGTGTGTGTTTACAACTGTAGGGGGGTGTGGCTGTAGGTGTGACGTCATCGATCGGGCCCCCCTATAAAAGGGATGACGCGATCGATGCTGCCGCCACAGTGAAGCACGGGGAAGCCGTGTTTGCTGGAGTGCGGCGATCGGGTCCGCGAGTCCTGCGGTCACGGAGCTTTGGACTGGGTCACGGGCGCGCGCCCGTGACCCACGGCTGGGTAGTAGTACAGGACGTATCTGTACGTGGATCTGCCCAGCCGTGCCATTCTGCTGACGTATACGTTCAGGAGGCGATCCTTAAGTGGTTAAAAGACAGTGTCAAAAGAAATAAGAAGTAAAATTAATAAGAAAATTATTTATTTAATTTTTAAATCGTGCCATACCGACTAGCTTGTGCGCAAAAGCAAGTAGCGCCTGCATATGAAAACGCTGTTCAAACCACACATATGAGGCATCGCCATGAGTGAGAGCAATAATTCTAAACCTTTTGTGCAACTCAAAATTGGTAAGGGCCCTTTCACACACCTGTATACGGACACCGCTATGCTCAGCAGGGATCTGTTTCATCTGATCCACCAACGGATGGATAATAAGGTCTTCATCCGTCACACTTTAGTGGATCGGAGTGGGTTGGACGTCAGTGGACATGTCACCGCTGACATCCGTGGCTCCATAGACCTGCACAGAGCTTCCGTTCAGGTCCTCCTTAAAAAACTGACAGTCTGACCTGAATATTCCAACTGTGTGAAAGGGGCTTAACCTGTAAAACATTTTAAACGTGACCTATGGAGATTTTTAAGGGTAAAAGTTTATCGCCATTCAAGGAGCGGACGCAATTTTGAAGCGTGACATTTTGGGTATCAATGTACTCGGCGTAACATTATCTTTCACAGTCTAAAACAAATTGGGCAAACTTTACTGTTGTCTTATTGTTTTATAAAAAAATAAAAAAAAATAAAAGGTGCGCTTGTAAGACCGCTGCGCTAATACGGTGTGACAGAAAGTATTTCAATGACCACCATTTTATTCTCTGGGGTGTTAGAAATATATATATATATATATATATATATATATATATTTGGGGGTTCTAAGTAATTTTCTAGCAAAAAATATTTTTTTTGACTTGTAAACAAGTGTCAAAAAGAGGCTCTGTTCTTGTCAACCCTTGTGTTTTTTCACCGTAATGCACCTTGCACTCTCCGCCCCCAGCCCCCGTTTTACTTACCGGCTTCTCGGCTCTTTATTGGATGGATTGATAGTGCAGCTGCTGTCAATCAAATCGGGTGCAGGGGGAGGGGGGCAGGGCCGAGTCATACACTCTGCGGCTATGTACGCTTAGTGTATGACACAAGAGCGTGCCCACGAGGTTACCCCCTCAGGAGAGAGCTTCCCAGAGGGGGTCAGCTATTGCGGGGAGGAGCCGCTGTGGGACCCCAGAAGAGGACGATCGGGGCCACTCTGTGCAAAACGAACTGCACAGTGGAGGTAAGTATGACATGTTTGTTGTTTTTGTTATTCTGAACCTATAGTATCACTTTTAGAGCCGGTTCACACTGGGGCGACTTGGGATCCGACTTGAAGTCGTCTCAAGTCGTCCCAAGTCGTGCTGTCCAGAAAAGCAATGTAAGTGAATGGGAGCGGTGTTAATACACACTACTCATGTCGCTCCGACTTCAGAAGAGGTTCCTGTACTACTTCAATCAGACTTCTAGGCGATTTGTACCCATTGATTTCAATGGAAGTCGCTTCCAAGTCTGATCACTATTTTAATTGAAGCGACCTTTCAGCAAGATAACATACATTTCTCAGGCAAACCTCTCCCTCCCCTTCCCTCTCCCAGAGCTGATTGTTGTTTTATTGGCCACTGGAATGTCTCCTGACCTGAAAAGAACTTCAGGTTGTAAATCGCCCCAGATCGCCCTGTGGTTCATGCTCATGTCGTGTTGAAGTTGCTTCTGAAAGTCGTGCTGGAAGTCGTGTCGCCCCAGTGTGAACCAACTAGTGGTTAACTGCAGGCAGTGAAAGGTCTGTAGCAGTGAACAGATTGTTAAGCACTGGCCACACCTTGTTGGGATGATCAGTGTCGTTGAGCAGGTCTGAGCAGACCCAGTATGGTGCCACTACTAGCCAGGAGGCTAAATAACTTTTGTTTTTTTTAGATTTGTGATTGTTATGTCCTGTTTTTTTTCTGCATTGCTAATAATAATAATAAATGGTGGGTAGGTAGCCCTTAAAAATGTTGTCATTTGGATAACCTTGCTGGGAGCTCTTCACTTGAAGCTGAAACACACAGTTGGTGCTTGAATGTGGACAATCGCTCTACTGATCCTCGCAGAAAGGTTTGCAGGTTACTGTATGTACCCGATGTTACAGTTGCATTGAGATAAGAAGTGTAAAGAGTTTGCGTCAGCAGTAATTCTAAGGAACAGTGCGAAGTTCTGCTAAATCTGTAAAACCGCTGAGGGTATCTGGGGACAAGAGTCTCAAGAATGTCTGTAATCTTGCTGACAGCACGCTGTATCTATACAACTTAAAGGCACAGTACACTTCGGTGTACAATTTTGAATATGCATTATTATTATACAGGATTTATTTAGCGTTATGGAGGACTTGCTAAAGTAATGCAGTGCAGCAACAGACGTTTCAAAAGGCCCTGGCACACCAGTAAAAAAATAATAAACCAATATACTGTTAGCTGCCCAGCTGGCGAGCACTGGAGCTCAAGTGACTGCTTTGACCCAGGCAGCAGAGGGAGATCAACAGGCCTTACCTGAAGTGTTGCAGCAGTTGCTAGTAAAACCGCAATGAGAATCACAATTTTTTTGCTTAGAAGATGGATCACGATTCTCAGGGCGTAACATCATCTTTCACATTAAAAGAAAACCAACTTTACTGTTTTGTTTTTATTCATTGAAGTGCATTTTTTCCCGACCACTGTGCAAAGACAGTGTGACATAAAATATTGCAACAACCACCATTGTATTCCCTAGGGTCTCTGCTAATATATATATATATATATATATATATATATACCCTGGTAACTTAACCCCCCCTTACTTTATTCAAAGTAAAAATGTTATAAAATGGCATTGTTCTACTTTAAAGTGGTTGTAAAGGCACAAGCACATTCTGTGCATGAAGGTGAAAAACCTTCTCTGTGCAGCAGCCCCTCCAGATACTTACCTCAGCCTCTTCTCGATACAGCGATGTCCACGAGAGCCATGCCTCTCTGGGGACTCGCACTCCTGATAGGGTCACTGGCCAATGGCTCCTGCTACTGCCAAAAAGCCAATCAGGAGTCCGAGGGGGCGGGGCCATGCTGAGCCTCCCTGTGTGAATGGACACACAGAGCTGCTGCTCTGGAGTGTGCCTGTTTAGTTGCCCCTAGAGCCAGTGAGGGCTGTGGAAATTACAGTGGGGGAGATGTCTGTGGATATTACAGTGGGGACTATATATGGTGGTGATCCGAAAAATGTGCCCTATAATTAATCAAAATTAGTTGATTAATTGATTTAACCACTTCAGTCCCCGTGTATGCTCAATTGACGGCAGCTTAGGGCAGTGTTTTTCAACTCCAGTCCTCAAGGCACACCAACAGGTCAAGTTTTCAGGATTTCCCTCAGATGAAACGGCTGTGATAATTACTAAGGCAGTGAAACTGATCAAATCACCTGTGCAAAATAATGGAAAGCCTAAAAACATGACCTGTTGGTGTGCCTTGAGGACTGGAGTTGAAAAACACTGGCTTAGGGGATCTGAATATCCAAGCTGCCGTCAATTGACGTCATCGTGTTTTCCGGCCACTGGGGGGCGCGCGTGCACCGATGGCGGCGCGCGTGCACCCGGCGCGTCCCCGAGATGTCGATGCGCGTGCCTGGCGGTCGCGATGTCCGCCAGGTCCCCGCTGATCGGCAGTTTTAGAGCAGGGACCTGAAGCTCTGTGTGTAAACACAGAGCTCCACGTCATGTCAGGGAGAGGAGACAGATGCTGTTTCTCTTGTACATAGGGAGACAGCATCTGTCACCTCCCCCAGTCACCCCCCTCCCCCCACACAGTTAGAACACACCCAGGACTCACATTTAACCCCTTCCTCACCCCCTAGTGTGAACCCCTTCACTGCCAGTCACATTTATACAGTAATTAGTGCGTTTTTATAGCACTGATCGCTGTATAAATGTGAATGGCCCCAAAAATGTGTCAAAAGTGTCCGATGTGTCGGTCGCAATATCGCAGTCCTGACAAAATTCGCAGATCGCCGTATTACTAGTAAAAAAAATAAAAAATAAATTGTCAGAATTCTATCCCTTATTTCCTAGCCACTATAACCTTTGCGCAAACCAATTACTATACGCTTATTGCGATTGGTTTTTTTTAACCAAAAATATGTAGAATACATATCGGCCTAAACTGAGAAAAAAATATATTTTTTTTAAAAAAATTGGATTTTGATTATAGCAAAAAGTAAAAAATATTCTGTGTTTTTTTTTCAAAATTGTCGCTCTTTTTTGTTTATAGCGCAAAAAAAAAAAACGCAGAGGTGATCAAATACCATCAAATACCGCGCAATTTTAATTTAAAGCGTAGCAGTGCTGAAAGCTGAAATTCCGCCTGGGCAGAAAGGGGGTATATGCAGGGCCGGACTTACCATTGGGCTTGACTGGGCTCAAGCCCATGGGCCCCACCCAATAGTGGGCCCCTCTAAAAAACAAAAAATTGTTTTGTTTTTTTTTAGGGGTCCGGAGGCCCCCAGGGCCCTGGACAGCAACCCCTACTTTTTTTTATTTATTTTTTATAAAAAAATATGTTTTTATATATATATATATATATATATATATATATATATATTATTATTATTATTATTATTATAGGGCCCAGAGGTCTCCATGGCCCCCTGATGGCAACCCCCCCTTTTTATATATATATATATATATATATATATATATATATATATATATATATATATATATATATATATATATATATTTTTATTAAAGGGCTCAGAGGTCCCCAGGGCCCCATGTGGCAACCCCCTCTTTTTTTTTTTTATAAATGTTTATTTTTTTATTTTTGGACAGCAACCCCTACTTTTTTTAATTTATTTTTTATAAAAAAAATATGTTTATATATATATATATATATATATATATTTATTATTATTATTATTATTATTATTATTATTATTAAAGGGCCCAGAGGTCCCCCCCCCCCGTTTTTTATAAAAAAAAGTAAATTTTTTTATATATATATATTTTTTTTAAATAAAGGGCTCAAAGGTCCCCAGGGCCCCATGTGGCAACCCCCTCTTTTTTTTTTTTTTTTTTTATAAATGTTTATTTTTTTATTTTTGTTTTATATATATATTTTTTTTATTAAAATGCCCAGAGGTCCCCAGGGCCCCCCGGATGGCAACCTCCCTTTTTTATGTATTTTTTATAAATGTTTATTTATTTTAGGGGTCTGGAGGTCCCCAGGAGCCCAGAGGCCCCCGGACAGCAACCCCTACTTTTTTTTATTTAAAAAAAATATGTTTATATATATATATTTATATATATATATATATATATTTTTTTATTTTATTTTAACCCCCACTTTTTTTTATTTATTATATGTTTTTTATATATATGTGTGTGTGTATATATATATATATATATATTTTTTTTTTTCTTTATTTCTTCTTTTTTTGTAAAGGCCCCCCCTGCTTCTCAATTTGCGGCAGCCCCCCGCTTCTCAATTTCAGACGGCAGCACCCCCCCCCCCGTTCAACAACTTTAATGCCCCCCCGCTCGCTCAACAACTTAAATGCCCCCCGCTCAACAACTTAAATGCCCCCCGCTCAACAACTTAAATGCCCCCCCGCTCAACAACTTAAATGCCCCCCCGCTCAACAACTTAAATGCCCCCCACTCAACAACTTAAATGCCCCCCGCTCAACAACTTCAATTTGCCACCCCCACCGCTCAACAACTTTAATGCACACCCCCCGCTCAACGACTTTAATGCCCCCCCGCTCAACAACTTCAATTCGCCCCCCGGCTGAACAAATTTATTGCGCACCCCCGCTCGACAACTATGATCCCCCCCTCGCTCCAGGGGGCCCCTTCAACACTCAAGCCCAGGGGCCCCCACCACCCTAAGTCCTGCCCTGGGTATATGTGCCCAGTAAGCAAGTGGTTAAAAAAAAAAAAAAAACGATTAATCAAACACAACATTTTTAATCAGTAACAGCCCTAGTTTATTGATTACCATTTTTTTGAGTATACTTGTACCATTATTAATGGTTTATAGCACAGCCCTGTTTATTGATTATTTGCACCTTTTAAGTGAAATGAGAAAGCTTGTTAGTGATAGCAGCTATTATTATTTATATATTTTTTTATTTTACGAGATTGTGCAGATTGGTATTCACTTTATACGTTACATGAAGATTGATCGCAAGTAATTCTCACGGGTGTGCAATTGCCATTGATTGGCCCTGTACAATATTTTTTTTCCCCCCGAGACAACCAATGAAATTGTCACTATCTCATACCTCCCAACTTTTTGAGATGGGAATGGAGTGAGGGACTATTAGGGAAAGTATGTAGGCATAGGACACACCCCCACCACACCCACTTAAAGGACAATTGTACAAAAATAAATGATAAGATAAACCCTAATCGGCACTGATGGACTCTAATAGAACCCACAAGTGCTTCTTTTTTTTTTACTACTATTCCTTTATACTGGACTTTGAAACACTACAAATGCAGACATTTTGAAATCGAAGGAAAGGTTTAGCACTGGGAAACACCTTTTGAAGGCTAAAAAGTCCATTTTATATACAATTATATAGTAGGGTGACCAGACATCCCCAGTTTTTAGGGGACAGTCCCCTGATTGAGGAGTGAAGGGGTTAACACTAGGGGGCAGGGAAGGGGTTAAGTGTGTTCCTGTTTGTGTTCTAACTGTATGGGGGGTGTCCCCGGACCAAGTCTGTCCCTGGTTTTGTCCCCAGATGGGATTTAATAGGGGGCAGGGGCAATTTCAAAGACAGTCAGTGCAGAATTAAAATAAAAAAAAATTGAATTACACACCCCCGCTCCACCGTGCCTACTAGCATAGGGGGGGTTATATTTTTCTCATTACCTGTGCCCCTTTCTGATGATCTGGTTGGAGCGAAGGGAATATTTCTTCAGTTTCGGGCGCATGCCCATTCAGCTCCGCTCGCATTTTCCGCCTTGGCTCAAATCCTGGCCAGCCACCTGCCTATCTCCTTGCCTTCCCTGGCTCCCCATCCAGTAGTAGCAGGGGCCTGGAGAGTAAGACTTGAGAGGCTGTGAGGCGGGCGGCGAAGGGCAGAGAGTCGCTGATTGTTGCCATTACTAGTAAAGAAAAAATATGTCCCTGGATTTCATTTTAAAAATCTTATTATATACAGTGCGGAAAATAAGTATTTGAACACCCTGCTATTTTGCAAGTTCTCCCACTTGGAAATCATGGAGGGGTCTGAAATTGTCATTGTAGGTGCATGTCCACTGTGAGAGACATAATCAAAAAAAAAATTCCAGAAATCACAATGTATGATTTTTTTAACTATTTATTTGTATGATACAGCTGCAAAGAAGTATTTGAACACCTGAGAAAATCAATGTTAATATTTGGTACAGTAGCCTTTGTTTGCAATTACAGAGGTCAAACGTTTCTTGTAGTTTTTCACCAGGTTTGCACACACTGGAGGAGGGATTTTGGCCCACTCCTCCACACAGATCTTCTCTAGATCAGTCAGGTTTCTGGGCTGTCGCTGAGAAACACGGAGTTTGAGCTCCCTCCAAAGATTCTCTATTGGGTTTAGGTCTGGAGACTGGCTAGGCCACACCAGAACCTTGATATGCTTCTTACAGAGCCACTCCTTGGTTATCCTGGCTGTGTGCTTCGGGTCATTGTCATGTTGAAAGACCCAGCCTCGACCCATCTTCAAAGCTCTAACTGAGGGAAGGAGGTTGTTGCCCAAAATCTCGCAATACATGGCCCCGGTCATCCTCTCCTTAATACAGTGCAGTCGCCCTGTCCCATGTGCAGAAAAACACCCCCAAAGCATGATGCTACCACCCCCATGCTTCACAGTAGGGATGGTGTTCTTGGGATGGTACTCATCATTCTTCTTCCTCCAAACACGGTTAGTGGAATTATGACCAAAAAGTTCTATTTTGGTCTCATCTGACCACATGACTTTCTCCCGTGACTCCTCTGGATCATCCAAATGGTCATTGGCAAACTTAAGACGGGCCTTGACATGTGCTGGTTTAAGCAGGGGAACCTTTCGTGCCATGCATGATTTCAAACCATGACGTCTTAGTGTATTACCAACAGTAACCTTGGAAACGGTGGTCCCAGCTCTATTCAGGTCATTGACCAGCTCCTCCCGTGTAGTCCTGGGCTGATTTCTCACCTTTCTTAGGATCATTGAGACCCCACGAGGTGAGATTTTGCATGGAGCCCCAGTCCAACGGAAGATTGACAGTCATGTTTAGCTTCTTCCATTTTCTAATGATTGCTCCAACAGTGGACCTTTTTTCACCAAGCTGCTTGGCAATTTCCCCGTAGCCCTTTCCAGCCTTGTGGAGGTGTACAATTTTGTCTCTAGTGTCTTTGGACAGCTCTTTGGTCTTGGCCATGTTAGTAGTTGGATTCTTACTGATTGTATGGGGTGGACAGGTGTCTTTATGCAGCTAATGACCTCAAACAGGTGCATCTAATTTAGGATAATAAATGGAGTGGAGGTGGACATTTTAAAGGCAGACTAACAGGTCTTTGAGGGTCAGAATTCTAGCTGATAGACAGGTGTTCAAATACTTCTTTGCAGCTGTATCATACAAATAAATAGTTAAAAAATCATAAATTGTGATTTCTGGAATTTTTTTTTTGGATTATGTCTCTCACAGTGGACATGCACCTACGATGACAATTTCAGACCCCTCCATGATTTCCAAGTGGGAGAACTTGCAAAATAGCAGGGTGTTCAAATACTTATTTTCTGCACTGTAGATCAGGCCAAAATGAGGGACAAATGAGGAGGAGCGAGGGACTTTGTTCCAAATCAGGGACAGTTGGGAACTATGCTATCTGTTGCTCATCACCATTTTTGTCCCACGCAACGTCCGATTCAATCATTTTGCTAAATCGGTGATTGATCCACCCATTTTATCGCCACCGTAAAAATCTTACACTATGCAATAAAATATTGTGCTAGCCAAAAAATAGAAACAAAGTACATGGATCTGATGTCAAAAACGATAATGAAAATAATAAATAAAAAAATAAATATATATATCTATATCTATATGAGAGAGAGAGATATCTCTCTCTCTCTCTATATTCATATATATTCTTTTTAATTCACGTGCTGCAATCACAGTTACAGAATTTAAAGGACTACACGAAAACCACACCTACCTCAGAGATGATTGGCTCAGAGCAAGCTGGAACGCATGAGCATGACGCTGATTTGCGGAAGATCCTCTCCTGGAACGCATGACCTCTTCGGGGGGCGTGTCGTGCATTTTACCGAACTTCCGGTCCCGGAGCAGCATGGCAGAGCTGAAGATTAATCGGCAGTTCGCAGAACGCTATGAGCGGTACCGGGAGAAGGAGGAGCTACAGCGGCGTGAGTGTCCCCCGGTCCCCGCAGGGTTCCCAGTACCCCACCGTCCATAGTCCACCGCTGTACACCCAGGCTGGGCTCAGGGCCTAGTGTGTGTGTCTGCAGCATGGCTTGTCAGTGGTGGGCATGCAGGGACTTGTGGTTCCACCCTAGGGGCGAGCTGAATGTACCCATTGGCTTTACTATTTGCAGGAGCCTTAAAGGGGAAGTAAAAGATCTGCATAGATGACACCTATATGGATGTGTATATAGTACATCAGCCTTGCCAAAAATACAGTATTAACCACTTCAATACCAGCCACTACCCCTCCCCCCTCCTGGCTAGGACAATTTTCAGCGTTGTCCGCCTGTGAATGACAATAGCGCGGTGAAACCTAATTTTTCCGCCCCCCTGGCTCCACCCCCTTTAACCTGCCCATGTATATCCCACCTTTTTAATGAATTGCCAGTCAAATGCGGCCTCGCCAGCGCCCGTCAAATGCGGCCTCGCCAGCGCCCGTCAAATGCGGCCTCGCCAGCGCCCGTCAAATGCGGCCTCGCCAGCGCCCGTCAAATGCGGCCTCGCCAGCGCCCGTCAAATGCGGCCTCACCAATGCCAATTAATGAAGTCTCGCCAGTGCCCATCAATGCTGTTTCACCACTGCCAATCAATGCAGCCTTACGGGGGGAGGGGGCACCTTTGGTACACACTATGGGCCAGATCCACAAAGACTTTACGCTGGCGTATCTATTGATACGCCGCGTAAGTTTATAGATGTGCCGTCGTTTTTTTCTTTATCCACAAAGGCAGATACGCCTGAATGTGTAGATCCGACCAACGTAAGTCTTAGTACGCCGTCGTATCTAGGCTGCAGATTTACGCTGGCCACTAGGTGGGGCTTCCGTAGATTTCCGCGTCGAATATGTAAATAAGCTAGATACGCCGATCCACGAACGTACTTGCGCCCGGCGTATCAATATACGCTTTTTACGTAAGGCATACGACCGTCGTATCTTTACCCCTCATAAAGCAGGGGTAAGTCATGTTAACATATGGACGTCAGAACAGCGTCAAATTTTACGTTGTTTGCGTAAGTCTTACATTAATAGTGATGTGCGTAAGTTACGTTCACGTCGTAGGCAGTGTTCGACGTATCTTTAGGCATTCTATCCGACGCATGCGCACTGGGATACGTCCACGGACGGCGCATGCGCCGTTCGTTTGGCCATGCATCTATATGGGGTCACGCTAAATACAACACGCCCCCTACCTGCCTACTTTGAATTATGCCGGCTTACGCCGGCCGTTTTACGTTATGCCGGCGCACATATGAGAGCAAGTGCTTTGTAGATACCATACGAGCCACTCTGAGTTACAGCGGCGTAGCGCATATGAGATGCGCTACGCCTGCCTAAAGATACGCAGTTTTTTGTGGATCTGGCCCTATATACGCGTTTGAAAATTGTCCAGCCTCCAGAGCGGCTGCCTGGTTGATAGCTGCTGGCTCTGTGTACAATGCAGGAGCAGGATCACTAGCAGCCGTACGCTATAGACTGCAGTGCGCCCTAGGCGGGTTACCTAGTCCGCCTAGTGGTAGCACCGGCCTGCAGTGATGGGCAGCTGTGATGACAGGTACTGACAGGTATTACTGCTGGGCTTTGGCACTGCGATGGGCACTGATTGGCACTGAGAGACTTTATCGAGGGGGCACTGACTGGCAGCTGTTGGGCACATCAGATGGGGGGCTGTGCTGATAATCAATGTGCTGATTATCAGCACAGCCCCCCCGACAGGGAGAGCCACCGATCAACATATGATGCCCAGTCTGGATAACAGAACCATCGCCCAGCCGTTAATCTGCTATAGGCCAGGCGGGAAGTGATTAAAAAACGAATATATATTATACACACCATGGAAAAAATACAAATATCGCTTAAAACGAAAATGTGCATCTTTATTCAAACATATATAAAAACGCCCACTCACATTTCAAACATTTTACACTGAGAGCTGCTCGCCTCCTCACCAATTCTTCCAGGTATACGAGACACCGGAAATGACGTCACCAGCTCTACCCGACACGTTGCGTCACTGGTCACGTGACCTATTTGGTGAATATTGGCTGAAAATGTGGCGTGTGTATGCAGAACAAGTTCACGGCACATGCACTTCGGACCAAAATCCACGGAAAAGTCGAAAGGAAGTTCGATCGTGTGTCTAAGGCTTTATACATGCCCCTTGTATACATATGGCTAATAAGTGAGGAGTAAAGATGCATAGTACACGTGCAGAGCCCGCCAGGAAGTCTGCACAGCACTGCGCTAATCACAGCCAGGGAGACATTTCCTGATCTCTGCAGCCAAACATCGGGAAATGTCTCCCTGGCTGTGATTAGCGCAGCGCCGTTGCAGACTTCCTGGTGGACTCTACATGTGTACGATGCAAACATGCTGTAGCTCATCCTTAGTAGGGAGTACCTCAGCCGCTTATGGTGGGCAGTGCGCAGTGACAGCTTTCTGGCTGTATAGGGGCTGGGGCTGGGACTAGGATCCAAACACGGCTGAGCTCATGCCTAATGGCCAGCTTTAGACAGAAGTCTAGCTTTTCAGAAGAAGATCCTAATAGAAGAGATGAAAAGCATAGAGTTCTATCTCTCTGGACAGAAGAGCATCCCCCGATAATCCTTTGGATGTGCTTGCTTCTAAATTTTCAATGTCTCGTTCTTCTCTTGTAGTAAAGGATCGATATGGGGACAAAGGTGAAGAGGACAGTGGATCGTCCAGCTCGGCATCTGATAGTGAGGATGAGCCGGTGAGTATTTAACCAAAACCTTTTCTTTTAGTTTTGGATGGACTGGAGAGGGATTAGAACATGTCAGGTTTTTATTGCTGTCTCTCTCACCTTAAGTGAGATTCACCCTCTCTTTGTCCTGGTGATCATCATCAGAAAACTTTTGGTTGTCACCAGAACGAATATGAAGGGGAATTTTCCATTGAGAACACTAGTTTAACCAGGGATTTCCTGTAGTTTAGAGGGATTTCCCCTCACTTCCTGTTCAGGCTATGGGACAGGAAGTGAAGGGAAATCACCCCAATGGGACACAGATGGGAAAACAAAGAAGTCTTGTCTCCATGTTAACATGGAACTGTGCTTTTTGTAGATCCCTTTAATTGTTTTTCTAAATAGCCCCAATGTGTTATTTATGTGACATCTTGTTTCCCATCTCTCTAGACCATTGATCCAGAAGTGGAAAGGGACTTTTATCGTACCTTATCTCTGCTCAAAAAGAAAGATCCAAGGATATACCAAGAAGATGTCACTTTTTACAAGGAAACAGGTATTTTCAAATGCACTATAATTCCTGTGTGCTCTGTGTTTGCTTTTCCATTGAGTTATAGTCCTAATTGTTACGTAAAAAAAAAAGAAAAAAAAAAAAAAAAAAAGAGAAACTTCTCACATATAGAAGGCTAATTGTGCAACACCGTACCTACCACAAAGAAACATAACACCTGGGGTTATTACACTAAACTGCATGTGATCATTCAGATACAAGATTGCTTGAGCTTTCTTTTGAAAATCCCTGTTAAAAGCTAAGTTCACGTTGGTAGATAAAGGAAAAAATGTGCATTTATTATTTTTTTTACACAGGAGTCTGCAAGGTATTACATATGTGATCAGTAGATCACCGGCGCATTGTCAGCCTCCAGCTTTTTGCCCTGTACTTCCTTATGTACAGTTGGAAACCTAGAGGAAGATTCAATGGATTACAAGTGTGCTGAGGAGCGCGCTTGTAGTCCAATGAGCACTACGAGGCATCTGACATGATGGCATACATTGTGAATCGCGCTCTGATTTTAAATGTGACGGCAGCTGCTTGGCCTGCTGTTTTTGTGGGTGACTGTGTTTGGTCCTTAGCAGCATGTTACATCTTTAAATACGGGTTTAACATGTTGCTAATGGTGATTTTTCTCCCTTTTAGGGCCGTTTTACATATTTTTAAATGTATTTTTGTGCGTGAACTCGAGAGAGAGGAGCCGGACTGCAGGAGTTGGGAGTAGGCAGACCCTCCCCCGGAGGCAATCGCCATCCTTCTCCATGCCCCTGATGGCAATGGCGGGTGTGAGGGGGGGCCTCCCACTCACCCCATCCTACCTGCTCCTCTTGGGAGCCCAACTGGGGCCCAACGGAACCCCAATAGGGCAGAGGGACTCCCCCTATGAGGGAGTGAAGGGGCCTAGCCCACCCAGCCAGCCCCGTAGGTCCTTCGTCTCTCTTTTATTTTTAGGAGACCGCAGTGCGTGTGTTTTTAAACCAATTTCATGTGCGTGCAAGTGTGGTGTTTTTTTTGTGGGTAGGGGGGGTGGGCGTACTAAGCACAGGCGTACCTTGCATAGCACACCCACCGGGAGCCGGGCTGAGACCACCAAACTCAATTCACATGTAGCAGAGACCGGGATACAAACCCTTGGCTGCAGAGGTGAATGGCTTGTCAGCGCAGTGCCAATCACGTTGAGCCACCACAGCTCCCTTCTTGGGGCCGTTTCACATTAATCCGCTTTGGTCGTATGCCCTGTGTACCTGCGTTTTTGATGTGGGTTACCTGTGCTTTCCTATAGACCTCTTAGGTTGAGTGTTTTTGGTGTATTTTCTGAAAGCGCACCAAAGATACAGCATGCAGGACTTTTGCTGCGTTTTCAGAAACTGCACCAAGAACGCCCGTCTAATAGATGTCTATAGGAAATGTATTCAGCAATAATTTTGTCATTACTTAAAGCGGGATTCCAGGCATAGTTTTTTTTTTTTTGCAATACATTACATTCAATATTATTTTACAATTATCAAAAAAACACGATCGGTACATAAAACAGTGTAAACACTTACCCGATTTCTGCTCAGCGATCTTGTGGCCATTTCCATGTTAGCTGTGGCCATGAGAGGCCCAGTTCCTGTGTCTTCCTGGATTTCCCTAGAGAGGTGCATGCTGGGACTTTTAGGCACAGTAATGCCCAGAGACTCCTGGGAAATGAGTGTCATAATTTCCCAGGAGGCAATGGGGTCTTAGGACAGGAAGTTGAACCACCGCGGACTAGGAACAGCCATGTACAAGTGAGTAAAACATTTTTTTTTTTTTTTAAAGAAATTTTTATATATTTTTTTTTTATTTACATTAAAGGCAAGCTGTTAAAATGTTTGTTTTTAGGGTAGAACTCCTCTTTAAGATAACATAATACATACAATGTTTTATTAAGGACAAACAAGGCTTTCTGTGTGTAAATATCGTCCTGCAACAATAATTTTTATTTTTTATTTTTAGACAATTAAATGTAAAAAAACGAAATGCAAGAAATTTTTTTTTTGCTTGAGCGGGGTTAGTTTAAACATAAATAGTTTTACTGCAGATAAAAGGTGTGCATTTTATTCTATAATTTGTCCTGTTTAAAATAACACTAAAATTATGATTTTTGTACAAAGCTTTGCAAAGTTATTTACAAGTGAAGTAAAGTGTTTTTTTCTAATTGTATGCTCATTGTGATAAATGTAAATATATGTCAGAGGTGTAAAAATATTAATGAACAAGGCAAACAAAAGCCGAAAAAAGTTTATAAAAAAAAAAAATGGAAAATTACACTTGAATGGAGAAGGAGGGGGTGTTCCAGTCGTTTTTTAATGTTTATTAAAAGTCAGCAGCTACAAAAAGTGTAGCTGCTGGCTTTTAATAAACATACACTTACCTGCAGTGGGCGGACCTCCACTTTAAGTGGACATCTATAGAAGGAGTTATACTACTTCCTATTATTTTTTATAATTTTTGCTTACGAAAACACTTCTTTGCCTCTTCAGATCAGCCATCTACCAGTCAGAGCAAATCCACCAAGGAAAAGCCCATGTACCTTAAAGACTACGAGCGGAAAGTGATCCTGGAGAAGGAAGGGTGAGGTGGCCACAAGCCATGATAAAGCCTTCACCTTATCTCTGAATGTTTTGGTGCTAAATGATGATAATACTCATAATCCTTCTCTGTCCTTGTAGGAAATATGAGGATGAAGAAAGCTCAGATGGAGAAGAAGGCCTAATACAAGATCAGGTATGAACTTTTGTGTTGGATTAGCGCAGCGCGGTGCCGACTTCCTGGCGGGCTCTGCTCATGGACTGTGCGAACACGCCGGAGCTCATCCTTAGTTCTGAGAAATAGAAAAAGTCCTTCTTTGTGTATCTTTTATATAGTTTCCAGCTAAGTGGTAATGAATATAAAACACATAGATCACACCTATACATACAAATGTAAACAGGATCCAACCTCTCAGAACGGGGTTTGGAGGTTCAGATTTATGAAATTATATTTACAGCAGGTGACGATTCAAACCTTTAGAGGCATGCAGCTCCGGTTCACCAGCCTCTAGTACACAGGTGTCAAATTGGCAGCCCTCCAGCTGTTGTGCAACTACAAGTCCCATGAGGCATTGCAAGGCTGACCGTTACAAGCATGACTTCAACAAGCAGAGGCATGATTGGGCAGACAGTTTGACATCCCTGCTATAGTAGAACACATCATTAAGTGATGTGTTCTGGTACTTCATACTTAAAGAGGAACTGCAGTCTGCTCACAGAATTTGTAATAAAAACATCTATACTGTGCTTGCCAAATATGCTGCAGAAATCTCCCTCCACCATTTTAACTGTGGGCAGCTAACGCTGCTGCCTGTTCACTTCCTGGATTTACACAGACGCCCACGTCCAGCTCTGCAGCTCTCATTGGCCCCAATTTATGACTCATCCAATGTCCCTTCCATGGCAAAGTGAGTGAGAGAGCTGTGCATGTTGTAATAAGCCTAGGCTAATGACCAGACAGGAAACAGGAGGTGGGCTGTAGAAGGTATTTACTGGCAGTAAAAAAATGTTTTACTATCCAAAGTTAAAACAACAAAGGCAGAAGATTTAATAGATGGAAAGATGAAAAAATTACTGAAGGTCTGCTTTAAACAAGACAAAATCCATTGATTTAAAGCAGAACTTTACCCAGCAGTAAAGTTGCAGATCGAACAGAAGCAGCTTCCTTGGCTGTAAAGAATGGAAGGGTTTAATTCTGCTTTAAAGTCGGCAGATTGGCTTCTACAAACTCGGCAGTGCCTAAAAAAGGAGAGCAAAGCAACTTGGCAGAGCAGAGTGAAACAATGTATTACTGCATTTTAAACAGTATAGGCACTTATTTTTAATGTTTTACTAAGCTATGCCTGCAAGAGGGGCAAGCCTAACTAAAGCTTTACTTTAAGGTCCGGTTCACAGCGCAACTTTATTGCGGCTTGCATACGACTTCAACAGAAGTCAATGCGAGTCGTGCTGGAGTTACCCCAAAGTAGTGCAGGAACCTTTTTCTAATTTGAGTTGCACTGATTAGAATGGTTCCATTGCACGAAGACTGATTTCACACTGAAATTGTTGGCTGATAGCACTTAAGCACCGATTGTTTTAGCAATGATTTTTGGACACTAGCGGGGTGCTTTTAACCCCAAAAAAGGGGTTAAAAATTCTTGTTTTGCATCGCTTTTCAGGTGCTGTGAAAGAGCTGCCCATTCATTCCAATGGGAAGGGCGTTTGTATTTAGCGCCCCCAACCGTCCCCAAAGATACTGCTTGCAGGACTTATCAGAAACGTCCCACAAGCGCACCACCGGAGTCTGATAAGCCACACTGGAGTGAATGGGAAGCGGTTTTCAGGCACTTAGAAAATGTTATTTCCAGCACTAAAGCACCTGAAAACCGCCCCTGCCCTTAATGGTGCATGACGTGTCAGGTGACTTTGCTGCCTGACAAGTTGTGGCAGTGTGGCATTCTCAACACGTGCCAGGGATGCAACTGTCACATTTGCTTGTGCTCTCAACCAAACTGTCAAACCATTAAGACCCCTTTCACACTGGAGCGTTTTTCAGGCGCTTTTGGGCTTAAAATTGTGCCTGTAAAGCACCTGAAAAAGCAGTCTGTGTGAAAGCCAGAGTGCTTTCACACTGAGGCGATGCGCTGGAAGGATATTAAAAAAAACACCTGCATGCAGCATCTTTGGAGTGGAGGAGTAGCGGTGACTACACCGCTACTGCCCATTGAAATGAATGGGCACTGCTGCCAAAGCGCCTCGGCAGCAACGCTACACGGGCACATTTAACCCCTTCAGCGGCCGCTAGCAGGTGTTAAAAGCACCCTGCTAGTGGCCGAATAGCACCGCTAAAATGACGGTAAAGCGGCGCTAAAACTAGCAACATTTTACCGCCAACACCCGCCCAGTGCGAAAGGGCTCTAAAAAGTTGGTATCATGACTGATCACATGTGCAGCACCATGGCAGTTGAAGATCAATCAGAGGCCAAGATGGTAACTTGCTTGGCTGAAAACGATAGGTGGGTATAGCTCTGCTTTTACTTTTATGATGGTGCTTTAATGTATGTTGGTTACGAGGCATAAAACATTGTTTGTGGGACTTGACACATCAATAAATGTAGCTTTGTCTGTGAGTTAAATTTTTTATTTTTTTTTGCAGAGGTCTCGATCCCCAACGTACTTAGAGGAACAGAGGCAGATCAAAGAAAGGTGGGTGACTGCTGAGGATCTTTCTGTATTTATCAACTGACCCATTTTATGGATTGACTCTCTTTTGTACTGTTGTGACAAACAGGAAGGGAGTTGGAGCTTTGCAAGTTCTAGAGATGGATTTTTGCTGCTAGAAAATCTCTTGAGCAGATTTTTTATAGTAGGCGTACCTAAGCAACATGGAATCTGTCCGTCCTACCACGGGGTGATACAGATGGGGGGGGGGGGGGGGGGGAAGCTATGTGACATGGAGTCTGTCCGTCCTACCCCAGGGTGACACAGGGGGAGCTATTTGACATGGAATCTCTTCCTCTCACCCCAGGGAGAGCTATGTGACATTAAATCTGTCCCTCATACCCCAGGGTGACACAGATAGGGGAGCTATGTGATATGGAATCTGTGCCTCCTACCCCAGGGTGACACAGATGGGGGGGAGCTATGTGACGAGATCTGTCCCTCCTACCTCAGGGTGACACAGATAGGAGGACGTGGAATCTCTTCTCACACCAGGGTGACGTGGAATCTCTTCCTCTCACCCTGGGGTGACACAGATAAGGGGGCTATGTGACATGAAATCTGTCCCTCCTACCTCAGGTTGACACAGATAGGGGAAGCTATGTGACGTGGAATCTGTCCCTTTTCCCCAGGGTGACACACGGGGAGCTATGCGACATGGAATCTTTCTCCCACCCCAGGGTGACAGGGGGAGCTATGTGACGTGGAATTTCTTCCTCTCGCCCCAGGGTGTCACAGATGGGGGGGGGGGGGGGGCGATATGTGACGTGGAATCTTTCTCCCACCCCAGGGTGACAGGGGGAGCTATGTGACGTGGAATTTCTTCCTCTTACCCCAGGGTGTCACAGATAGGAGGGGGCTATGTGACGTAGAATCTTTCTCCCACCCCAGGGTGACAGGGGGAGCTATGTGACATGGAATTGCTTCCTCTTACCCCAGGGTGTCACAGATAGGAGGGGGCTATGTGATGTGGAATTTCTTCCTTTCCCTACAGGGTGTCACAGATAGGGGGGGGCTATGTGACGTGGAATCTCTTCCTCTCACCCCAGGGTGACACAAACATGTCTCCTAGTCTCTTATTCATTGATGATATTCATAAAATGCTTTAACCTTTTTCCAGTTTTCGAACGTTTATCGTGGACAGTGACAATGAAGAGGAAGAGGGCACCACAGCTAATCTCTTAACCAAACGACTGAAAACCAAAAAAGAGCAGGTGAGCACTAACTCCAGTCTTATATTTTTGCAAAATGATGGGAGTTATAGTTCTGTGCTTTACATGTGCTTGATATCAGTGTTTCTGATTGTCCTCATCTTACTTGGTAAGATTTTCTTTAAATTGTCCAAGATCCACCCTGTGAGTGCCTATTTTCACATATACTCTATATTAGGCAACTGGAAACATCCTCAACTTCCGAGAGATAAATTTACTAAGACTGAAGCAGGCAGAAACTGTGCATGGCAACAATCAGCTTCTAACATTCGTTTTCAAAGCCTAACTAAACACACTGAAACTGGAAGCTGATTGGTTAATATGCACAGTTGCTCCAGATTATGTCAATTCCAGTTTTATTAAATTCCCGCAAGTTCTGGTATGACAATTGGAATCTGCAAGGTTCATTCTTGGCGGATTGGAAAGTAACAATGGTTTTTATACTGATGTATTAGAAGTTAGGCCTCCCTATGGAGCGTCGGATGACAGCGGAGATCCGACCCTATCCGATCCGCTAAAAACGGACGTATGGGGGGGGCACGTCCCCATCCGTCAATGGCGTATTGGATCGGGTAAGATCTGATGAAAACGGACATGCTGTCCATTTTCATCAGATCGCTCCATAGGAGACAGTGGAGCCCGACAAGCCCCTCCTCGCTCAGTGAGCAGAGAGGCGCTTGTCATCCGTCGGCTCTGCGGACTGATCTCCCACTGAGCTGGCGGGAGCAGGCGGACTCCGTTGCAACGGAGTGCGACGGAGTCCGCCTCGTGTGAAGGAGGCTGGCTTTGTGTAATACGTATCCAAACAAGAGCATTTTGCCCACAGCAACCAGTTCAAACCCTTGTTTGTTTTATATTCAGCTCCTTACTATAGAAATGACCCTTGGGAGCTCATTGACAACAAGATATGCGTTTTTTTTCCCTTAACTATATTTTTTACAGCCAAGACATATTCATAAATGTTTGGTGCAAAATTAAGCATAATGAAGTAGAACATGATTTCTTTAACCACTTCAGTACTGGGCACTTTCACCCCTTCTTGCCCAGGCCAATTTTCAGATTTCAGAGCTGTCACACTTTGAATGACAATTGTGTGGTCGTGCAACATTGTACCCAAATAATAATGTTATCATTTTCTTGAGATAGTTTTCTTTTGGTGGTATTAAATCACCACTGGCTTTGTTTTATTCTTTTGCTAAACAATTAAAAAAAGACTGAAAATTATGGGGGAAAAAAAGTTTTTCTTAATGTAAAATTTTGCAAAAGTGTCATCTTTCTTCTTCACCTACGGGCACTGAATAGGCACCACTGATTAGCGCTGATAGGGCTGCACTGATAATCGGGGCAAACAATGTACTGACATCGGCAATGCTTTCCTCACACAGACACAGTGTGTAAGTAAAGGACTGACGATAACCGGCAAGTCTGTTTACGTGTGATCAGCTCTGATTGAACACAGCTGATCACATGGTAAAGGGCCGCTTTGATTGGCCCTTTATCGTGATTTGTGATCAGCTGTGTTTAATGGACACAGTTTTCAGAGCGTACTCGACCGCCCAAACTGGGCGTCTGCACTGTAGCCATCTTTTGGCTGTAGCGCAGTCCAAAAGTAGTTAGTTTTTTTATTTACTATACTGGAGCTACCACTAATGGTGTATCCCTGCAATACAGCACTGTTTTTTCTGTTTTTATAACCTGTTATATTACCTTCCTGCAGGAGGAGGAGGAAGAGGAATACATAGCATGGCTGAAAGGGCAGAAAGACATAGAAGGGAAAGAAGATCTGAAGGAAATGGTAGGTACAATGTCGCACACATAAAGCAGCTGTATGGTCCTATGGTTGCGTTGCTACTGCTTTACAAACAAAAAAAACGCCTAAGTAAGTGAAGCGTGATTCATTTGAATAAATTTGAGAAAATAAGTGCTTGGAGAAGTTCCCAGTCACATGACCTCTCAAAATCCTGTGACCAAGCTCTTCCAGTATCACAGAGCACCCTCTACAGCAGGGGTGGCAAACTCAAATTCATCGAGGGCCGCATCAGCAGTTTGGTTGCCCTCAAAGGGCCGGTTGTATCTGCGCTCACACCAGTGGCGTAGCGTGGGTTGTCAGCGCCCGGGGTAATTCCCCCCCCCCCCCCGACTCACAGACTTACCTATTTTCAGCTAGCTCCAGTCTGGTTACATGATCCCCTGTGTGAGCCAGCAGTGGCTGCAGGGGAGAGGAGAGCGTGCTCGTCAATGACTGGTAAAGCCTGGAGTGGTGACATCAAATATGGATTCCTGTGTCCCATCTGTTGTTGGTGCTCCTTCCTCTCCCCTGCATACACCACTAGCTCACACAGGGAATAACACGACCGGACAGCCTGAAAATGGGTGTTTACATATTTTCTACACAGGTTAGCCATCATAGGCATTAGGAGCGGGATTTTATAATATTTCAGTTAATGGGACCTACTGGGTAGTGAGTCCCAATCACCGGTGCTGCAAGAAACCTCATCCTCATTGTCCAAATAAATAAAGTACAGAAAATTTCATAAAACAATTCATCAAATTCTATAATTCTAAGATAGCCCTACTGGGTAGTGAGTCCAAATCACCAGTGCTGCAAGAACACACAATTGTGCAAATATATAAATAAACAAATTAATTCAATATAACAATCAATAAAAACCATCCAAAAAACAACATGGCTGTGAATGAACATTTTATTAATAATTATATAAAATTAGTTTATTTATACATTTGTACAATTGTGTTTTTTTGCAGCAATGGTGATTTGGATCTTTGAGACAGTGGAGCTGAGGGAAAGGGGGAGGAGGGGGAGGCAGCGAGATGACGAGAGACTGCCCTACCTTTTGATGTTTTCAGCAGCTCCCTGGCAGCGTGCCTGTCCTCTGGGTCCCCACTCAGCCTGTTCCCCGGGAAGTTAGAGCAATCCATGCTCTGGTGGCAAAGGAGATGCTGTGCCCGCCGATTCTCACCTCTCGGGGGGCGGGGTCGGGGGGAGAGGTCAAGGAGGAGGCGGCCGTGGTTGAGCTATTCTCCCGACTTCCGGGGCTCTCAGGCCTATCTGTCCTCGGCTCGGCCCCTCACTGAATAATGCCATAACAGAGATTCCCCTGCTGACGGTGGCCGCTCCGCGGGCCACATGACAAGGCCGCGCGGGCCGGATTCGGCCCACGGGCCTTGTGTTTGCCACCCCTGCTCTACAGTGTTATTGCCTCATGACAAATGTTTCCATCGTGCAGTTGAGAGAACCTTTATTATCTTTACTGCTTTGTGATGGACTGCTGACTGCTGAAACAGCAATGTGAATGGGAATTGTCTGAATCACCATGGAAACTCTTACCATGGTAAAGCTCCATTCACACCTATGTCTTTTTAGTGCTTTTTACATTTTGAAGATTTGCACTACAGAACATATTCCATAGGAAACCATAAGGGACTGAGGTAAAAATCTGCCAAATGCAAAAAAGCACTAAAAATGCATAGGTGTGAATGGGGCCTTAGACTTGCACCTGTTTACTGAGGAAAATGCCCAGCTGTCTGTTAGGGTGGGTTCCCACCATCTTCGCATGTGCCTCACAGCAGTCCATTGTGTCCCCGCTTACTGTTTCAGGTCCGATTTCAGCCCAAATATTTGGCTGAATTCGGACTTGAAACGAACCAAAAGACGCACGGGACTCCTGTGCAAATTCGCACTGAAGCCTCAGCAGTGATATGTGAACTGGCTCCATAGAGAGCCGGTCAAAATCTCCTGCTATTACAAATTGGATGCAGGGAAGCCTCATCCAATTCACAATAGTGCGAACCCAGCCTAAGACAGAATCCGTTCCTCAGAATGAATGGCACCGGCTGCAGCAGTGACCATGTTGTGCTTTATCCATACAGAGTTATCTGAAGGCATACTGGACTGATCCTTCCCTGGATGAAGGAGAGAAATTTCTGAGAGATTATATTCTAAACAAAGAGTATGTGGAGTCTGAATCTGATGAAGACGAGGAATGGTGAGATATACAATTTGTGTTGTACAGACTGCTGAATTATTTCTAAAGCAAAACCCTGCTTTCTTTTAGTTGGGAGTACTTGTTCTAGTGATGGCAAAGAGGGGATCTCCTGTTGTATCTACAGAACATACAGTGGAATCTCTTGAATGACACAAATGGCAAATTAAAACTTTGTATGGATATTATCCATCGCCTACAGTATTCAAATTGTAGGAGCAAAAAGACTTTAGATTTACTTTAAAGTGGTTCCAAAGCCTTATTCTATGCATTCTGTGCTGCAGGATCCCCTCAGCCCCCCATATACTTGCCTGATCCCAATGCACAAGAGCAGCAGCTCTTTTGGCTCTCTCCCTCCTCACAGGGCAGATTGATAGCAGTGGGAGCCATTGGCCATTGGCTCCCACTCCTGTCTATAAATTCCTGTGGCGTGGAAAAAAGACAAAAACAAAACAAAAAACTGAAGCTTTAATATCACATGAAAGTTAAAGCCTGGTACACACGATCGGACTTCCAGCTGACACTTCCATGGATTTTGGTCCGAAGGGCGTTGGCCGTGAAATTCACCAAACCATGTGTTTTTTCAGCTCTTTACCGCCACCCTTTGGACAACTTCTGCTATTGTTGTCTGATTTTTAGCATTGGTTCCGAGCATTTGTGTTTGTACTTTGGATTTTAGTTGAATGGACTTGTGTACACACGATCGGATAAACCAACGTAACAGATTTATTGCCAGACAGTTAGTGAGCAGGAACAGCCAACTTTTGTTGTCAATTCAGCCAACAATTGTCTGATGGAGCGTACACACGGTCGGATTATCCGACACAACACGTCCATCAGACAATTATGGCCATAAAATTGGATCGTGTGTACGGGCCTTAAGTTTACTTGCAAACAAGTCCACTTATCCTTTTTGGCCCTTTTAAGCTGACCTAACTCCTCCACAGATGCATTTTACAGAGATCTGGTGGCTACAGCCTCCTATGATTACTTACATTCAGAGCTGCAAGTCTCCCTCTCCTTGCCACACCTGTATACTGTAGACCAGGGGTGTCAAACTTAACTCAATTTCATTGTGGGCATTATAATTGTCCTCCAAAAGGGCCGGTTGTATCTGTAAGATTAGATGTCCAGCGCATCTCCTCCCCTTTGCATTAGATGTCAAGAGCCACCCCATAATCAGAAGTTGAGTCCCCCACTCTCCCTTACATCACAGCGCACCCCCTTTGTTTATGCTGCTGCTGGGAAGAAGCTGGATGCATGGCTTGAAAGTAGGGGTCTGGAGAAGGACCAGAGGAGGGCTGGAGCTCTCCTACAGCTGCAGCAGAGGTGCGAGGGCCACATGAAATGGCTGGAGGGTCGGATTTGGCCCGCGGGCCTTGTTTGACACCTGTGCTTTAGACTACTATGGGGCCACCTTGTGGACAAAAGTTAGACAAAGTCCATGGGCGATGCACGACGCAGGTGTGGCCAGTAGACAGAGACTTTCATTGCTGAATGGAAATGAACAATGACGGAAGTGGCCATCGCATCTAGTTATGCATCTGTGGAGTAGAAGGGTGGGTTCAAAGGGACAAATTGAAGAAGTTCACTTTGTCCAAAAGTGCACCTTATATTTTAAATGCCTTTCTCCTCCCCCCCCCCCCCCCTAGATTTGTACAAATAATCCTAATTTACTAATAGGTACCTGGTTGTTACTGTGCATCCTGTAATTCGGAATGATTTTTGTCTCTGAGCTCACACACAAATATGCCCGAGTTTCATATCGCAAGGACAGTGTTCACCGCTTTGCATAATTAGCTGTTACATCTTTTATAAGCACTCGAATCTATAATATGGACCGAAGACCCCTTCAGCACCATGGAGCTCCTGCCCAGAGCACGATGGAACCCTTTAAATGAGTTGTATATGCTTTTAAGCTCTTCTGTTCCCAGAATAAGTTGGTAATGAAGCCAGAGTCTGGCAGGCAGTTGGCATTTTCAGAAGGCGATCAAGCAATGGCACTTTATTTTTTTTATTTATTTCAGATGTGATTTTAAAAGTGCCAACCTGACATTATCCTAAAGCCTCACCGTAAAGCGCTGACTATAGAGTCAGCTTGTCAATAGTCCCTATCATTTGCATAATGATGATTTCACTGATTTTAGATTTGCAGGCTGCACTAAGTTCCATTTACATATTCATTTAAAGCGGAGTTCCAGTCTGTAGCTGCTGACTTTTAAAATAAGGACACTTACCTTTTCAAGGATCCCGCGATGTCGGCACCCTGAGCTGATTCGTCAATCGGCTTCAGGCCTACTCATTGTAACCAACAGTCTTCAGGCTTTACAGGTTGTTTTCTACTGCGCATGTTAGAGTTGTGCTGCACTTTCTGAATTCCTTCCGTTCTCTGGGGCCTGTATAAATGTCCCTGAATGCAGCGGGGGGAAGGATAAGGGGCCAGAAGTTTTGTAGACAGTCGATGGTGAACTTATTTGGAAGTGGAAGCTCCCCTCCTCCCAAAAAGTACCAGATGTGGCAGTGAAGGAGCGAGGGTGCGAACAAGCGGAGCGTCCTCTTTTGGGTGGAGCTTCGCTTTAAACTTTTTATAAAATCTACCGTGCAGCATTGGGTTCACCTGAACCTCTTTGTAATAAAATTGTCCTTCAGCCCCCCAGCACTGGAGGAAGCACCACATGTCTCGGATTCTGAGGATGAAGGGGAACTTTTCTTGAAGAAACAAGAAGATTTTGAAAGAAAATATAACTTCCGATTTGAAGAGCCAGAATCTGATTTGGTATGTATAGCGCTGGTTGTACGAACTTGGGTTGGTTGTGTGCAAAGTGCAGCCTGTGGGAAATGTAATGGCTCTGTAAGTTGCAAGGTAAAGAATATGTGTAAGAGTTTGTCCTCTTTTCTCATCCAAGAGCAAATTCAGCTATTAGAAAAATTTTCTCATTGGATTTAACAAAATTTTCCACTCTTGTCCATTTTTTTTAATTATTTTTTTTGTCACTCACTTTGGTCAATCCCGATTTATCAAATCATCCCCCTTAACTCTTAGATAAAGGTTCTTAAAACGACAATTTTCTAATGACATTCTACAGGAGTAAAGCCAACTTAAAGTGGTTATAAACCCACTTTGAAAAAAAAAACGAACAAACGCCTGCAAGACAAAGGCATACTAGCTCATTATATAATACTCACCTGGAATCGAAGCCCCCACTGCGGTGCCTGACATGGCACTGGCCGGCGACATGTCATCCCAGAGTTACTACCGGGTATTGTCGCTCCGGCGCTGTAATTTGCTGGAGCCACCAGTCACGATGTGACCTCCTTTAGAAATGGCACGATCGCAGGCACAAGTGTGCTTGTCATCGGCGCAGGCACAAGTGTGCCTGCGCCAGGATTTACAGATGAGCCTTCTCTTTTATCTTTCTTGTAAGTGTGATTTGTTTACTCTGCCATTAAAAGAAACTTTTTAATACTGCACTTAGGTGGCGCTTCCTTTTCTACCCTTTCAAGTAAAATGGGGGCTGGGGGGCCGGATACGGCAAGGTGTTTTTTTACTTTAATGCATAGGATGCATTAAGGTGAAGACACAAAGGTTTGCAACCCCTTTAATGCTTCTTCCTCATTGGCCAGACTAACGAAGAGTACTTCCTTCTAGGGTTGTCCCGATACCGGTATCGGGACCGATACCGAGTATTTGCGGGAGTACTTGTACTCCCGCAAATATCCCCGATACCTGAATAGGATACTTCCCTAACCCCCCCCCCCCGCATCAAAAGCCGCGCCGCATGGGTTAAACAGCGTGCGGGAACATCACAGCTTTCATTTGAATAGCTGTAGTGTTCCCGCTGCGTATAGACACTCCCCCTTGTATGGGATTGGATGGGTGATCGTGATCTGTCCAATCCCGAGCAAGGGGGAGTGTCTATACGTGCGGGCAAAACAGCTATTCAAATGAATGCTGTGATGTTCTCCGTGCGGCGGCGGCAGCTAGGTATGGGGGACATGGCTGGAGGGACATGGCTGCATATGTGGGGGACATGGCTGGAGAGACATGGCTGCATATGTGGGGGACATGGCTGCATATGTGGGGGACATGGCTGGGGGGAAATGGCTGCATATGTGGGGGACATGGCTGCATATATGGTGGACATGGCTGCATTTGGGGACACATTTAAAAAAAGTATCGGTATTCGGTATCGGCGACTACTTGAAAAAAAGTATCGGTACTTGTACTCAGTCCTAAAAAAGTGGTATCGGGACAACCCTACTTCCTTCACTTCTCTTGCTAGCGATGAAGATTCTGCATAATTTCAGCCAGTGAGGAAGCAACCTTATGGTGAAGTTGCACCATGGTGATTTTGTCGCTGATGAGTTATCTTTGGTGGCAGATTCACCAGCGTGACATGGCTTTTAACCACTTAAGACCCGGACCATTATGCAGGTTAAGGACCTTGCCCCTTTTTGCGATTCGGCACTGCGTTACTTTAACTGACAATTGCACGGTCGGTTGTGCGACATGGCTCCCAAACAAAATTGGCGTCCTTTATTCCCCCCACAAATAGCTTTCTTTTGGTGGTATTTGATCAACTCTGTGGTTTTTATTTTTTGCACTATAAACAAAAATAGAGCGATAATTTCTTAAAGAAATACAAAATTTTTTTACTTTTTGCTATAATAAATATTCCCCAAAAGTATAAAACAAACTTTTTTTCCCCTCGGTTTAGGCCGATTATGTATTCTTCTACCTACAGTGCAGAAAATAAGTATTTGAACACCCTGCTATTTTGCAAGTTCTCCCACTTGGAAATCATGGAGGGGTCTGAAATTGTCATCGTAGGTGCATGTCCACTGTGAGAGACATAATCAAAAAAAAAATTCCAGAAATCACAATGTATGATTTTTTTAACTATTTATTTGTATGATACAGCTGCAAAGAAGTATTTGAACACCTGTCTATCAGCTAGAATTCTGACCCTCAAAGACCTGTTAGTCTGCCTTTAAAATGTCCACCTCCACTCCATTTATTATCCTAAATTAGATGCACCTGTTTGAGGTCATTAGCTGCATAAAGACACCTGTCCACCCCATACAATCAGTAAGAATCCAACTACTAACATGGCCAAGACCAAAGAGCTGTCCAAAGACACTAGAGACAAAATTGTACACCTCCACAAGGCTGGAAAGGGCTACGGGGAAATTGCCAAGCAGCTTGGTGAAAAAAGGTCCACTGTTGGAGCAATCATTAGAAAATGGAAGAAGCTAAACATGACTGTCAATCTCCCTCGGACTGGGGCTCCATGCAAGGTCTCACTGATCCTAAGAAAGGTGAGAAATCAGCCCAGGACTACACGGGAGGAGCTGGTCAATGACCTGAAAAGAGCTGGGACCACCGTTTCCAAGGTTACTGTTGGTAATACACTAAGACGTCATGGTTTGAAATCATGCATGGCACGGAAGGTTCCCCTGCTTAAACCAGCACATGTCAAGGCCCGTCTTAAGTTTGCCAATGACCATTTGGATGATCCAGAGGAGTCATGGGAGAAAGTCATGTGGTCAGATGAGACCAAAATAGAACTTTTTGTTCATAATTCTACTAACCGTGGTTGGAGGAAGAAGAATGATGAGTACCATCCCAAGAACACCATCCCTACTGTGAAGCATGGGGGTGGTAGCATCATGCTTTGGGGGTGTTTTTCTGCACATGGGACAGGGCGACTGCACTGTATTAAGGAGAGGATGACCGGGGCCATGTATTGCGAGATTTTGGGCAACAACCTCCTTCCCTCAGTTAGAGCTTTGAAGATGGGTCGAGGCTGGGTCTTCCAACATGACAATGACCCGAAGCACACAGCCAGGATAACCAAGGAGTGGCTCTGTAAGAAGCATATCAAGGTTCTGGCGTGGCCTAGCCAGTCTCCAGACCTAAACCCAATAGAGAATCTTTGGAGGGATCTCAAACTCCGTGTTTCTCAGCGACAGCCCAGAAACCTGACTGATCTAGAGAAGATCTGTGTGGAGGAGTGGGCCAAAATCCCTCCTCCAGTGTGTGCAAACCTGGTGAAAAACTACAAGAAACGTTTGACCTCTGTAATTGCAAACAAAGGCTACTGTACCAAATATTAACATTGATTTTCTCAGGTGTTCAAATACTTCTTTGCAGCTGTATCATACAAATAAATAGTTAAAAAAATCATACATTGTGATTTCTGGAATTTTTTTTTTTGATTATGTCTCTCACAGTGGACATGCACCTACGATGACAATTTCAGACCCCTCCATGATTTCCAAGTGGGAGAACTTGCAAAATAGCAGGGTGTTCAAATACTTATTTTCCACACTGTATTTTTGGTAAAGAAAATCGCAATAGGGGTTTATCAATTGGTTTGCGCAAAATTTATAGTGTTTACAAAATAGGGGATAGTTTTATTGCATTTTTATTAATAATTTTTTTTTTTTTTACTACTAAGTGACCTCCATATGTGTTTCTAACTGTAGGAGGCGGGGCTGGACGTGTGACGTCATTGATCGTCTTTCCCTATATCAGGGAACAGACGATCAATGACACTGCCACTGTGAAGAACAGGGAAGGTGTGTTTACACACACACACCTTTGCCCGTTCTTCAGCTCCGGTGACCGATCGCGGGACACCGGCGGCAATGGGGTCCGTGCGCGCAGTCACGGAGCTTCAGACCGGGTTGCGAGCGACCCTACTGCTGGGCTTAAAGAGACACGTACAGGTACGTGATTGTGCCCAGTCGTGCCATTCTGCCAACGTATATTAGTGTGAATGGGTCCTTAAGTGGTTAAGCAGCAGCCATGGCCAGAAGGAACCCAAGTTTTAGCAGTTAGTGTTGGTGTTCTTTTTTCTTGCCTTTTGAAATGGGAGTCGTTGCAGTACTGAAATGTGAGTATTGTGTAAACGCATAGATTTTGTCCTTTTTATATTAGTTTATGCCATCTATAATATAATCCTGGGTTTTATGTTTGCAGATTAAGACTTTTCCCAGGACCATCGCTCAGTCAGTGAGAAGGAAAGACGATCGGAGGAAGATGAAACGAGAGGAGATAAAGGGGAGAAAGAAAAAGGTGAGGCCAGGAAATCTTTCTGCGGGAGGGGAACAGATGAGTCGGGGGGGGGGGGGGGAGCATCTGGAATCACTTATGTGGCCATTTTGTTCTGTCCTGTCTACAGGATAAAGAGAAGAAGGAGGAGGAGCTGAAGCAGCTGAAGAACCTGAAGAGGAAGGAGCTGCAGGACAAGTTGCATAAGCTGCGAGAGCTGACGGGAGATAAGAATCTTGGCGTTACTGAGGAAGACCTGCTGGAAGATTTTGACCCAGAAAAACATGACCAGATTATGCAGGTAAGTGTTCTTGTGAGAAGGTGTCCTGTTAGGAAGGCTGTTTGCTCTTACCTGGAGGAGGAGGATGGATTGACGGATCACTAAATGATTATTTTTTTTTTTTAGCTAAATAGCTTCCTTTACCTTACTGCAGTACTGGTTTCATGTCCTTATTGTTGGTTTTTGCTTTGAAGTTGCTGTAATCCTTCTCTGATCTCCACACTTCCTGCTTGTCTGTTTCCTTATAACCACAGTGCTGGGAGCTTTCTCACGGTGGTCTAAGCTGTCATTACTGTGTGTCTAAAACTTCCCAGAACCAATCAGATTAATTTTAAAAACAAAACACTGCCCTGGATTTGTTTGTTTTTGTTCTGTGTGTCTTCTCTACTTCACAGAAACATGAAATCATTTTAAAAACGAAAGTGAAACTAGAGCCACATTATATGATTGATTTTTTTTCTATTTTTAATTTTGAAAATAAATCAGTTAACTTTTATGTCTCTATACCCTGTAAACAGTCATTTCAGCAAAAACATTTTTTTCCTTAAGTGACCCTTTATTGTTGAGAAATCTGTTGGAGGGTACCTTCATGTTAAAGCGTTAGTAAACCGATTTTTTTTTTTTTTTTGCAACATGCAAGTCCGTGCCCTAATGTGCTAGTATGCATGCCATTTATCATAATTTGTTTTGGGCCAATTTGTTGTTGGGCAGATTAACCACTAAACCTTGTGGACAGCCTTCCCAGAAGAGTTGAAGCTGTTATAGCTACAAAGGGTGGGGCAACTCAATATTGAACCCTACGGACTAAGACTGGGATGCCATTAAAGTTCATGTGTATGTAAAGGCAGGCGTCCCAATACTTGACAATATAGTGAATCGTAAAAATATGGAAACCAACAATTTGATCTGAGACAGTCACTTTTAACCACTTAAGACCCGGACCAAAATGCAGGTAAAGGACCCGGCCAGGATTTGCGATTCGGCACTGCGTTGCTTTAACAGACAATTGCGCGGTCGTGCGACGCGGCTCCCAAACAAAATTGGCGTCCTTTTTTCCCCACAAATAGAGCTTTCTTTTGGTGGTATTTGATCACCTCTGCGGTTTTTCTTTTTTGCGCCAATTTTAGAGTGACAATTTTGAAAAAAATTCAATATTTTTTACATTTTGCTATAATAAATATCCCCCAAAAATATGTAAAAAAATATTTATTTTCCCACAGTTTAGGCCGATATTTATTCTTCTACCTATTTTTGGTAAAAAAAAAAATCGCAATAAGCGTTTATCGGTTGGTTTGCGCAAAATTTATAGCGTTTACAAAATAGGGAATAGTTTTATTGCATTTTTAATTTTTTTTTTTTTTTTTACTATTGATGGCGGCGATCAGCTATTTTTTTCGTGACTGCGACATGGCGGACACTTTGGACAATTTTGACACATTTTTGAGACCCATTGTCATTTTCACAGCAAAAAATGCATTTAAAATGCATTGTTTATTGTAAAAATTACAGTGCAGTTTGGGAGTTAACCACAAGGGGGCGCTGAAGGGGTTATGTGTGACCTAATGTGTGTTTACAACTGTAGGGGGGTGTGGCTGTAGGTGTGACGTCATTGATTGTGTATCCCTATAAAAGGGATCACACGATCGATGACGCCGCCACAGTGAAGAAATGGGAAGCCATGTTTACACACGGCTCCCCCCGTTCTTCAGCTCCGGGGACCGATCGCGGGACTCGAGCGGTGATCGGGTCCGCGAGTCCCACGATCCCAGAGCTTTGGACCGGGTCACGGGAGCATGCAGTGAGGCGTGCGCCAGCGGCCCACGGCTGGGCACTAGCACAGCACGTACCTGTACGTGGATGTGCCCAGCCGTGCCATTCTGCCGACTTAAATGTGCAGGAGGCGGTCCTTAAGTGGTTAAACGCACATTGCGACAAAAATGCACTAACCAGGCCTTACAGAAGCAGGTAACTGTGTAATGAAGTTTTCCAGCATGGGTAGTTGACCTGAGAGAATCAATTGAAGGAAATCTCGGTACCAGTCCGCTTCTTGCAAAATAACAGGAAAATTAAATATATAATACAGTGGAACCTTGGTTTACGAGTAACGCGGTTAACGAGCGTTTTTGAATAACAAGCAACTTTTTTTTATTATTATTATTCTGACTCGGTTTGCAAGTGTTGTCTCACAAAACAAGCATTCTGCGAGCTAATGTGGTGTGCAGTGCCGCATTTGGCCTGAGGTGTGGGGGCGCTGCTGACACTTCATTAGAAAATACTCCATTCCCGATGGTTTCTGAACCTCTCCATGCGTTTTCCGAGATTAGCCGAGCTGTCCCCGAGTATTTCCGAGGCTCTCCGGTCCCCCACCCCCCACCTCACATGTGGTATCGCATGCCAAAGAAATCAATGCGGAAAAAATTATCTTTGTTTCCGTTGACTTCTATGGGGAAACTCGTTTTGATATGCGAGTGGTTTGGATTACAAGCATTCTCCTAGAACGGATTATGCTCGTAATTCAAAGTTCCGCTGTAGATGAATTTGATTTAGGACTCTGTTTCCCTCCTGTTATCACAGCCATGGATCAAAACCCGACACTGTTGTAATCAGATCTGTGAATGATTGCTCTATGTATGTCAATATCATTCGTACATTTTATTATATGACCTCCTGTATAACTGTTTTATGTTGTTGCAGAAATGCTTTGGGGATGATTATTATGGAGTAGAGGAGGATCAGAAGCCACAGTTTGATGAGGAAGAGGAGTTGGATGGTGAGTCTTATGTTGCTACCAGTTATTCTTTTTACTATGTATGTTCTGTATATTTCTGGACTCTGGTTTATGGATCCTGGCTCTCTTACAGGGGAGTGGAACTGGGATACCTGGACTGGAGCAGAGGGCGAGGAGAAGGCTGGTGAGGAGGACAAGAGTGATGAGGGAGAAGATGATGCTGAACCTTACTGCGATGATCCAAACTTTGTGGTAATTTTGTGATTATTACTTCTTGAATTTGGAGGTAATTGTATCGCCTGTTGTACCATTCATTTAATACTCCACTCTGTGGTTATTTTGGGAACTGTGGTTTTGTGGCATGGCAGGTAGCCTGTTACGTTTTATCTGTACTAGCCAGGGCACTTTGCCTTGTAACCACAGCTCCACATTGCCAAACCATATTTTTGGATATGCCCTTTATTTATTGTTCATTTTAATGTATTAGGCCCCTTTTACACGGGCGGATAGAATTCAGATTTTAGCTGTGGATAGATCAAATTATCTACCGCAGCTAAACTCAGACAATGCTCTCCCCATTCACACACTGCGTTTAGCAACGGTTTGGTGCGGTTAGAAAAAATATATTTGACTGCGTCCAGGAACAATTTATTATAGCTATCTGCACATAACTGCAGGTAATCGCAGTGTACTATTTCCCCTGCAGATAGCAGTGGCAACAAGGAAAGAAAAACGGGAAGCACGTCAGAAATGGCAAAAATGTCCCAACGCAGCTAATCGCAACGTACAACTGCAAGTGAACGCTGTGTCGGGATTCTCTAAATTTCAAAATAACAAAACATGCTTTTTTTACAAAATAGTGCTTTATTGTGCAGAGAGCAAATATACAGGATGTACAAAAAGAGATCCAGATCAAAAATGTGGTACAGAGACAATGAATGATCATACGAAAAACAGAGTATATCTACATTTCAAAGGGGGTGGAGAACACTGGTAAACAGGGTCTAGTATATGCAATTGTCACATAGGTATATTCCCGGAACAAAACATGCTTTTAACTGCGGCAGAACAGCCGCCCCTTTTGTGAAAGGGGTCTAAAAGCTAAAAAAAACTGGTTAAATGTCTAAATACAAGGGATTACTCCTGCACTGTACAGAACCTTCCTGTAATGCAGACTAGTCAACTGTGACCCATTTAAAAAAATAGTATTGCTGTTCAATACACTGTAAAACTTTCCCCTGCAGTATGAAGCACAGATCGGGGGCTGATGTCTAAACATCCATGCTAGCTGAAACATATCGGAAGACAGAAGGTGGAAACGCTGCACATCAAAGCTCTGCCACTATATTGAGCGGTAAAGCTACTGCCTGAACTCCTGACTATGCTTCTCTGACATGTTTTGCCAGGCTAACGGGGCTTTATCATAGAGATCTCTAGGATTAAGCTCTGTAGGTGGGACGAAACATGTCAGAGAAGCATAACCAGGCGTTCAGGCTGAAGTCATATCTTTACCTCTCCATATAGGGGTTGGGTTCCGGTGAGGGACTTTTCCACCTTCTGTCTACAGGCCGTTCACTGTTACCTGGTCTTATTGTGTAGAGTGACTAATATTATATACTGTGATACAGACCGGTCACTGCTGCTCTCTTTGTGGCAGGTCTTGTATCCACCCCCTTGTAGTTTCTGCAGGCAGCCTGTAATAGGATTACCTCCTAAATTCTGCCCAGTCTATGCACAGTCCACTGATAATGTCGCTGCTTCTTTTAAAAGGCAATATATTAATTTGCAAAGGGATTTGGGGCTCACACAGTACATTAATATCTTTTGTAACTAATGAGGAATATACAGTGGGGAATTTGATCCCCTGCTGATTTTGTAAGTTTGCCCTATTACAAGAATTGAAGGGTCTATCATTTTTATCATAAATGTATTTTGAATGATGAAGATGGAATATTAACCAAAAAACACAAAACAAATGTTATAAATTGAGTTGCAGTTCAGTGAGTAAAATAAGTATTTGATCCCCAAGCAAAACATAGCTTAGTACTTGGTGGCAAGCACAGATGTAAGACATTGTAGTTGGTTACCAGGTTTGCATTTTGGTCCACACTTCTTCCACTACACATCTTCTCAAAGTTCTTAAGGTTTCTTGGCTTTCACTTGGCAACTCAAAGTTTCAACTCCCTCTGTAATTCATTTTTATAGGATTAAGGTCTGGAGACTCACTAGGCCACTCCATGACATTAATGTGCTTCTTCTTGAGCCACTCCTTTATTACCTTGGTGGTATGTTTTTGGTCATTGTCATGCTGGAAGATCCATCCATGACCAATCTTCAGAGTTCTGGCTGAGGGAAGAAGGTTTCATCAAACATTTTTCAATACATGGCCCGTCCATTGGCCCCTCAATGCGGCAAAGTCGGTCTGTACCTTTAGCAGAGAAGCAGCCCTAAAGCAAAATGTTTCTACCTCCATGCTTGACTGTATGGATGGTGTTCTTAGGGTCATAATCAGCATTTTTTTTTCTCCAAATACGGTGACTCGAGTTAATGCCTACATTTTTTTGTCTCCTCTGACCACAGCACTTTCTCCCAATCCTTCTCTGAATCATTTAAGTATTCATTGGCAAACTTCAGACGGACCTGTACATGTGTCTTCTTCAGGAAGGGGACCTTGTGGGCACTGCAGGATTTCAATCCATAGCAGCGTATTGGTTTGTTTGGTGACTGTGGTCCCAACTGCCTTGAGATCATTCACTAGCTCCTCCTGTGTAGTTCTGGGCTGATCCCTCACTTTTTTCTCATGATCGTCCTCAACCCATGAGGCGAAATCTTGCATGGAGCTCCAGACTGAGGGGGGTTGATGGTTGTTTTGTATTTCTTCCATTTGCAAATAATTGCTCCAGTAGAATATTCTTGCTGATGGTCTTGTAGCCCATTCCAGCCTTGTACAATCTTGTACCTGATGTCCTGTGACAGCTCTTTGGTCTTGTTCATAATGGTGGGTTTGAATGGAAGAAAGAGATTCTGTTGACAGGTCTCTTATACACCTAAAGAGTTGTCGTTGGGTGCATCTTGTTAAATTGACGGGACTAATCTGTGTACCACATGAGCACATATTGGAGCCAGTCTGTGGGAGCCAGAATTTTTGTTGGTAAAAACTTATTTCATTCACTGAACTGCAAGTCAATTTATAACATTTGCATTATGTGTTTTGTTTCTGGATTTTTAGGATAATATACCTTTTCTTTCAATTAAAATACACCTATGATAACAATTCTAAAACCCTAATTTCTTTGTTAGTGGGCAAGCTCACACAATCTGCTGCAGGGGATCAAATAAAAAATGTTGTCACTGTATTTCAATTGAAGTTTTGTCACCTCCAGTTCAGTTTGAGTTACAAAAGGGGGGGAAAAAAAAGCACCTCCACGGTCCGTTGAACAAAAATATAGTACTAGGCCACCAACATCTGTTCACTAACATCCCATTTACAAGACATAGTCTGGTGGTGCACAGGTGCTCCAGCATCAGCAACAGACATAGGGCATACTTTGCCTGAAATGCACAATTATCGATCTGTAATGACAAACCTAATTGACTGTGGAATTGCTGTGATTTAAAAAAAAATATATATATTTTTTTGGGCCAATTCTGTTTGCAAAAAGCCTTGAATTTTTATAGAAATGGAAACAAAGGACTTGTTTATGACCCTGTCATGGTCAGCTGTGATGGCTTGTAGGGCAACGCTAACAATGTGCAGGAGTTGCACTGATTTACATTGGCAAGTTTATTCCTTTTGTTCTTTAGATGGATGCAGACTTCAACCCTCAAGAAGCTCCTGCCCCATCACGTAAAGAAAGAAAGCGGCTACGGCTCGAAAGAGAGAAGAATGCCAAGAGGAGAAAGAAGTCCGTGTTTGCTGAAGCTGTGAGCAAAGACAAACCTGTATTTAATCCAGGTCAGTCATACAGGCAAGCATGAGTAATCAGTAAATGACTTGGATCTTCTGTATGGGTCACATTTTACACAATATGGCTGTGAATCTCCTACACACTGTGGCTAGTCCCAGACTTATCCTGGCATAGGAGGAGGACTGACTATTAAAGGGGTTGTAAAGGTTCCAGTTTTATTCTTTTAAAAATAACAAACATGTCATACTTACCTCCTGTAACATCCCTGCTATGCAACTACAGTAAAACAATTGGTTTTAAAACTATAGAGGTCTCTCAGGTCAACCACCAGTTCTCTCTCAGAGTAAACAGAGAGATTGGGGTTAATTCATCACAACCTCTAGTGGACAACCAACTGAAAGACTGTAGAAGCTTATTCCCTCATAAGCAACTACCTGAGGGGGGAACAGGGTAGTATCTCAGATACAGACAAGGTATTACTGCCAATCTACAAACACAGACTTTAGGTAGCAGGAAGTATATGATACTTGCGGTTCTGCAGAGTGAAGTAGTAGCAGATGATGTAGGGGATATCTGGAAGTCCTAAGCAGGAGCAAGCTATCTGTGTATATAAAGGATCTTCAGGTATCAAGATGACTGCAGGTGTCCTACAAACAGGAATCAAAGATAAGTCCGGGTCACAAGCCGTGGTCAGGTGCTGGAGAAGACAAGGGTATCCAAAGTCCAAGCCGGGGTCAAGGGTTCAGGCAAGCAGCAGTCCAAAAACAAAGCCAAGGGTCAAAAGCCAGGATCAGTCAAGGAGCTGAAGATATAAGCAGGTAGCTTTAGCTCAGACAGGGAGATCAATACCAAATGAACTGACACCTCCCTCATAGTGAGGCAGGGCTTTATATCCAAGTTAATTAGGCAACGTGCCTCAGCTGGACCAGGATAGAAGTGCAAATAGTAGGGAGATCAGGTAATCAGCACCTAGTTCAGCACCAGCCTTTAATGGATAGCAACATAATCTAAACTGAGAGATGGCTTAGAGCAGGGCTCCTCAAACTATGGCCCTCCAGTTGTTCAGGAACTACATTTCCCATCATGCTCAGTCATGTCTGTGAATGTCAGAGTTTCACAATGCCTCATGGGATTTGTAGTTCCGCAACAGCTGGAGGGCCGTAGTTTGAGGATGCCTGGCTTAGAGGCAAGGTGTTGGGATAGCAATGAAGAGGTCCCGGGTTCAATTCCACCCTGAGGCGCGACCACGCCTGGCTGTCTGTTTTGCACGATAGGGATCGTGACACCTCCACTGTGCAGCTCGCTTTGCACAGAGTGGCCCCGATCCTCTTCTTCTGGTGCCCCTCAGTGGCTGTCTAGGCTCCTCCCCGCAAGAGTTAACCCCCCTTTGGGAAGCGCTCTCCAAAGGGGGTTTTGCTTGCGGGCACGCTCCCCTGATAGTCGGCGGCCACAACGCCGACTGTATCACTCGGCCCTGGCGTGCCGCGTCATTGATTTGATTGACAGCAGCAGGAGCCAATAGCTGTGCTGCTATTAATCATCCAATGAAGAGCCAAAAAGCCAGCATGTTCACGACGTGGGACTTTCGAGGGCTCGGGTAAGTAAACGGGGGTTCGGGGGCACAGAGTGGCCCCAATCCTCTTCTTCTGGTGCCCCTCAGCGGCTGTCTAGGCTCCTCTCCGCAAGAGTTAACCCCCCTTTGGGAAGCACTCTCCAAAGGGGGTTCGCTTGCGGGCACGCTCCCCTGATACCCGCCGACTGTATCACTCGGCCCTGGCGTGCCGCGTCATTGATTTGATTGACAGCAGCAGAAGCCAATAGCTGTGCTGCTATTAATCATCCAATGAAGAGCCAAAAAAACAGTGTGTTCACGACACGGGACTTTCGATGGCTCGGGTAAGTAAACGGGGTTTGGGGGCCTGTAAGCATCTGATGTTTTTTCACCTTAATGCATAGGATGCATTAAGGTGAAAAAACGCAAAACTTTACAACCCCTTTAAGTTAGGAGCCCTGTCCCTGTTTAAAAAGATATTGGCTAATGGATCAGCTTTAAAAATATTGGCCAGACTACTGTGACATAGGTTTATAGATGAAAATAACAAAGACCTGACCAGGCCACCGACGTTGTACATTATCAAGGTATGGCATATCAAGCTTTGGGCCGTAGAACTTGTCTATCCTAATTCTACAGTACAGGACACAGGGAAGAGTATTCATAGATTACAGCAGGGGTGCCCAACCAGTGGCCCTCGGAGCCCTCTGATGTGGCCCGTGACCTCCTCCTCTGGGATGGGATGCAATAAAATAGAATACTGTTATTAAAGGTAAGTTTATTACTAAAATAACAGTGTATATATGAGCATATCTGTTCTGTAGTGGTTACTGGGCTGCTTGCAAACTGATCCGCAGGTCCAGAGAAGTGCACCTGTGGGTTACCTGTACTGAGCCATAGATTTCTGTTATTACCTGCGAGTTTGTTGTGCTGAGAGTAGAGTGGGCTTTATAGAGCAGAGTGGGCTACCACCCACTCGCTCCGCTTATAGTGGCCCGCAACCCGTTACCAAGTCGCTTAAGTGGCCCTCGCTCTTCAAAAGGTTGGGCACCCCTGGATTACAGTGTATTCAAAGAACCTAGTTTATGAAAACTTGTTGCTATGTCCTGTATTGTACTCCAAGATATGCAATTTACAGGTGAGTCAATATTCCACTTATGCCATTACCAAGGAAGAACCTGGTTTACCTTTTAAAGCTTTAAGTTTGTGTTCTTTTTTCATATATCGTTGTTCATGTCATCTTGCAGTCTGATCCATTACCTGTATTCAGCATTGGTGGGAGGTGATAAAAGTAGTGCTACTGTCTTAGAAGTGATCATTTCCTCACAGGGATTTCTCTCTGGGAACAACTTTAATTTATTGCCAGGAACTGGGCTTGTGATCGGGCTGGTTCATAAAAAGAATGGGTGTGAATATACTGATTGGTCATTGGGGTTGACTTGGGAATTGTCGCAGGGCTTGCAAAGTGACATGGGAAGGTTTTCACAAAGGTTCTAAAGTCTGTCTGACTTTATCTGCATGCTTGCTCCAGGTTAGTGACCGAGAAGCTGGTATTTTCAGAATGAGGCCCCTGAAGGCAGCCTCCTTATATTTTTCAGTACAGCCTCCCTTTATGGTGTGTTCCTTCATGCAGGCACTTATGCCGCGTACACACGATCATTTTTTGTGATGAAAAAAAACGACGTTTCAAGTGATGAAACAAAACGACGTTTTTCAAACTTCATTTTCCTAAACGACGTTGCATACACACCATCGTTTTTCCAAAATGCTCTAGCAAAGCGTGGTGACGTACACCACGTTCGACGGCACTCTGTTCCATTGAAGCTCCATCTCATAACTTGCCTCTGAGCATGCACGGCTTTAAAAACGTAGTTTTTTTATCACACAAAAAAATACATTTTGAAAAACGACACAAAAAATTCAAGCATGTTGGAATTTTTTTTGGTCGTTTTTTTAAAGACAAAAAACGGCGTTTTCCCCACACACGATCAATTTAAATGACGTTTTAAAAAACAACGTTTTTTTTTCATCGCAAAAAACGGCCGTGTGTACGCGCCATTAGAATTTTGTCTTCAGTTTAAAACATTCCTAAAGATATGCATGTATTCAATGTATTGTCATTTAAAGGGTTCATGCACACTGCATCTCAAAGAAGCTGCTCTTACAGGCCAAGACCCCCATACACACTATTAGATTTTCTGCAGATTTTTGTCTTCAGATTTAACAAAATCATTAATACTCTTAAGGTCTGACCTCATATTATATGGTTTTGGTAAATGTAAAGCGAATAGTGTGTATGGGGTCTAAATCAGATAATATAAACATTTTTTTTTTTTTTTTTTATGTAACACAGATGATAAAACATTCCAGGAATATGTAGAAGAGTATTACAAGCTAGACTATGAGGATATTGTGGATGATCTGCCGTGTCGATTCAAGTATCGGCCGGTGCTTCCTTGTGACTTTGGACTCAGCACTGAGGAGGTAAGAATATGTTGAACTGTAACCGTATTTGATTAGCCCCTTCATGCTGTCAGTACACATATATGCGCTCTCTTGGCTATAAACGACAATGTGTACATGTACTGATAAGATAATAGACGAGAGTTCAGGGGCAGCTGAAAAAAAATGCCCAACTGCTTACCAGCAGCAGTGTAAATGAAGCCTTAAAGGGGTTGTAAAGGTACAAGTTTTTTTTACCTTAATGCATCCTATGCATTAAGGTAAAAAAAAACATCTCACAGCTCCGCCGCCCCCGTTGTACTTACCTGACCGTTCGAATCTCCCGGGCGCGTCCACGTCGTCCTCTTCGGTTCCCAGCCTGGCCGTTGATTGGCTAGGCTGGGCGGATTGATAGCAGCGCAGCCATTGGCTAGCGCTGCTGTCAATCAGAGCGGATGACGCGGCGCGCCGGGGGGCGGAGCCGAGTGATACAGTCGGCGGCTATGGCCGCCGCTGTATCACGGGAGCGCGCCCGCAAAAGCTTTCCACCGTGCGAGCGCCCTCGCATGAAGATGGAAAGCTTTTGCGAGGAGGAGCCCAGACAGCTGCCGAGGGACCCCAGAAGACAGCTTTCCGGGCCACTCTGTGCAAAACGAACTGCACAGTGGAGGTAAGTATAACATGTTTGTTTTTATTTTTTTTAAAAAGCCCTGACTTTAGTGTCCCTTTAAGGCCTCATTCACACAAGGCGGATCCGGATGACGAGTCCCTCTCTGCTCACTGAGCGGGAAGGGGCTTGTCGAGCGCCGCTGCTTGCTATGGAGAGATCGGACGAAAACGGACAGCATGTCCGTTTTCATCAGATCTCACCCGATCCGCCAGGATGGATGGTGACGTATCGCGATACGTCTGATTTTATCGGATCGGATCGCAGCGGACATGGTCATCGCTGACATCTGACGCTGTGTAGACTTGCATGGAGCGCCTGTTCAGGTCCACCAAAAGAACTGACAGGCGGACCTGAATGGTCCCCCCATGTGAATGGGAAGGGGCCTTAAAGTGAAAGCAGCACACTTTACACATATTTCACATGGTTAGACACACGGTTTATTCGCCGTAGATGTTAACCCCTTCCTAGCCAAAGTCATTAGTACAGTGATAGTGTATAGTGTTGTCACTGATCAGATTGCTCATCACACTAAGTGCCAGTACAAGTCAACGATCGCTGCCATTAGTAGTATAAAAAAAAAAAAAGTTACAGTATATATGCCAGTTTGTATGCGCTATAATTTTGACGCAAACCCATATATATATATATATATATATATATATATATATATATATATATTATGTTTTTTGTTTATGTTGCAAAAATTAAAAAACCCAGTTGTGATTAAATACCACCAAAAGAAAACTCTGTGTGTGTGTAAAAATTCTATACATTTTGTTTGCGTACAGCATTGCATGACCGTGCAATTACCAGCTTAAATAATACAGTGCCGAATAGCAAAAAATGGCATGGTCATGAAGTGGGTAAAATCAAGTGGTTATACTGTTATATTTATTTTTCCTAATGGTTATTGTTTTTATTCCTGAAAAAAATCAGAGGTGTCGGATTTATGCATACAAATTGGTTGACAGAAATCTTGCATTTCTGTGGAAAGATCTGTCTGAGTTTTCAGGGGTCGGGTCATCCAGCTGTCATCTCATATCTGTGGCTGTGCTTAGATTGGTGATTACGGATATACGTATATTTAGTGTGAAGTTGGAATTCAGTGATGTGATATTCTCCTACAGATCCTGAAAGCAGATGACAAGGAACTGAACAGATGGTGTTCACTAAGGAAGACTTGTATGTACAGGTGAGAATCTGCTTGTGTCCACGTGTTAGTAGAACCAGTATATTCGTGGGTGAGGGGGTTCAAATGGAGCCGGAGTTCCTCACTTTAGTGAATTGCCCATTTTATTGCTGAACTCCAGGCTAATGTAAAAAAAGCTGACTAGCACGTACGATACCAGGTCGTTTGATTTTCATATAATCAGTACAGTTATAAATCGAAAATACAATACAAATGCACTACAACACATTACATCACTTCCACATTTTTTTTTCTCGTACGAGAATTTTTTTGTTTTTGGTAAAATCTTAATTTTCAATATGGGACTAGCAAGCAAAATAAAACATCCGATCTATCATATGATTTTAGGATCGTGCGTATGGCCATATGTCAGACTGACAACTCTGCTGTGTATTCAGGAACAGTGCAGCATTGTTGCCACTCCACAACGGGAAGCTGCATTAGGTTGACAGGTTTGGCAGGCAAAATGGGTGATTGTTGCACTTTGACTAAGCACATGTATGCCAATTGATTCCTGCAGCACCTGGTTTTAAGGGGGGGGGGGGGGGGGCATAGTGCTTTTTTTTTTTTTAACATGGTTGCTAACAGTTGAAAGGTTTCTAAAACCTATTGGTCAATATCATTCACCGTGCCCCTCCCTCCATATAAGATGCATGTACGGTTAGCTAAGTGGTGCTTGCAAGGTAAAAAAATGCTCTGGTATGATTGTTCCTGTGGAAGGATTTGATTGTGCCAGAAACTCGGTCTCTAGGAAGTTTTACTCTGCCATGTACAACAAACTTTGTAACCAGGGATTTGTCTTCTGTTACAGATCTGAAAAAGATGACATTTATGATCAAAATACCTTCAGCCAGAAAGCACAGAATCTCTGGAAGAAACAGCAAATCCTGAAGTCCATTATTGAGAGGTAGGATCCCTTGTTTATTAGGTGTACTCAGGGAGTAGGGGCAGCAAATCACATTTTATCTTAAAGTGGGCAGATTGGTGAGGGCTCATTCACGTGAGGGGTGGATGTAGTAGAGCATTTTATAACGTAACATTTTATTTTGTGTGAGGGGGGGGGGGGGGGTCATAACGTCACGCCCGGGCCTCCGAGGGTCATAGAGATTGCCGGGGACCATCTGCGCCTCTCTTCCAGTGCCGGCCGATTCGTTCTCTGGGTCCCCGATCGCACAGGAGAGCCCGGAGAAGCACCAGAGGGTGGCGGGAGGGGGGGTGTCCCCTCCTGTCACTAATAAGAACAATCAACAGGCGATATGATCGAATCTTATTGTGCTCAGAATCACCGTCTCTAAAAAACGATATCTGGATGATGCCGGTAACTAGTGAAATGGCAGCGATGCACTGAATTTTTTTTTTTGCACAGACATGCACTTTAATTGCCTTTTTTCAGTCTATCTCTTGAAGGGTCAGTTTACATTTGCAGCAGTTTTCACTACCTTCTGAAATGTGATCTGCAGTGGATCGTTTTTTAGAGGGCAGTTGACAGGGAGCTGGGAGGTAATATGTCACCTTTTTGCTGACTGTTTTAACCCTTGAAATTCCACAGCAGTATGTCTCAACCACTAGCATTACATGCAATTGCAGGACGGTTGCGCTGTGACCCTGTTCATTTGAATGAGTTGTGTTGGCATTGGTACCGAACACAACATGGAGTATACATTTTGCTGTGGTTGCAGAAAGCAAATGGCAACCGCGCCAACCCTATAATTTAGCTTTTATGACAAGGAGCACATGGAAGGGCAACACGCATCAAAAACAAATTCCCAGCTCACTTACCAGCTAGCCTGCAACACAACCAAATTGACCCTAACGGGTCACGTTAAAAACAAGGGGTTTAGTTACACACGTTTGCAACTAAATGTGTAAGCCCCAGTGGCCACATCAAGGCACCCCAGTGTACTGCGGTCCTAACTCTATAATTTTTGAGTCTCTCAAATTGGAGCACATATAGCAATGGATAGATTAACCGCTTCAGCCCCAGAAGGTTTTACCCCCTTCCTGATCAGAACACTTTACAATTTGGTTCTGCGTCGTTTAACTGACAATTGCGTGGTCTTGCGACGCTGTACCCAATTGAAATTTGCGTAATTTTTTTCCCCACAAATAGAGCTTTATTTTGGTGGTATTTGATCACCTCTGCGGTTTTTATGTTATGTGCTACAAACAAAAAAAGGGCGCCAATTTTGGAAAAAAAACAATTTTTTTTTAACGTTTTGCTTTAATAAATATCCCCAAAAGTTTTTTTAAAAAACATTTTTTTCTCAGTTTTCGCCAATATATAGTCTTCTACATATATTTGGTTGGAAAAAACGCAATAAGCGTAAATTGACTGGTTTGCGCAAAAGTTATAGCATTTTCAAACTATGGCAAAGATTTTTGGCATTTTTATAATTTTTCTTTTCACTAGTAATGGCAGTGGTACTGCGACAATACGACGGACAGATCGGAGACTTTTGACACTTTTTTGGGGGGATTATTGGCATTTATGCGGCGATCAGTGCTATAAAAATGCACTAGCTACTGTGTAAATGTCACTGGCAGGGAAGGGGTTAATGCTAGGGGGCAATCAAGGGGTTACATATGTATTCCCTCTGCATGTTCTAACCGTGTATGTGGATGTGAGTGACTAGAAGAGAAGCCCTATTGTTTTTCCTACTTCGTAGGAAGAAAAGATAGGGCTCCTCTGATAGCACATGAATTTGTGTGTTTACGCACACAAATCCCCATACTGGCGATCGTGCCCGTCGGCCACATGCATCGGGTCCCCCACCGCGCAGCGGGCGTGCGCCCTCTGGTGGCCAAAACCTTGTAGGACGTACCCGTATAGGATTTCGCCCACCTGTGACATTGTGCCACAGTATATCTGCCTGACACGGTCGGCAATTGGTTAAGGGTAGGAGGAAGCCCACCTGTCCTTAAAGGTACAGGGACACAGGAAACACAAGGTGCAAGGGCACAATGACATCTGAAGTTATCTAGTGCTATTTCATCAACTAGATACCTTCAGCGGTCATTGTGCCCTTGCTGGGTGTCCCGTGGGTTCCTGTACCTAGGCAAGTGTGCTACTAAACCCCATGTTTTTAACTAGAACTGTTAGGGATATATATATATATATATATATATATATATATATATATATATATATATATATACACACACACTTTTTTTTTTTTAAACCAGATTAACTGTGTAGCTTAAAGCGGTAGTAAACTCAGACCATCTGCACCTAAATTTCAAAGATTGAATAGTGTAAACTCATTTTAAAACATTGTGCTGCAACCTGAAGCCACTTAGGATTTTTCTTACTTTTATTTTCCAGTAATGCTCTTTTCCGGGTGCAACCGCCGCCATATTAAGTGTTGTCTTTCGCGTCCGAACTTCCGCCCTTTCTCCTTCTCCCTGTCCATAATCTTGCGCGTAATAATTAAGACACGCCTCGTTTTCTCTGCTTAGTCCCGTGCTGTGCTTGCCAGTTCTCTCTCTACCCTTGCGACGTAGTGAGACTCGATGTAAACAAAGTCTCGCGGGATCACGAAGCTGATGCTAGGCAAGGGAAATGACATAGCCCCGACATGTCAGCACAGGGCTTCCATTTGTCCGGCATGCTCTTTTTGCGGCCGGACAAATCAGAAGGAGTGCGCATGCGCCGATGACGTGAGTACAAAGAAATGCACAGATTTCATGGAAACAAAACAGGTAGGAAGAATTTTGCAATCAGTTCAATGCTTTGCAGTGCTTGAAATGGTAGAAAATGATCATGATGGGTTTACTACGGCTTTAATATTTTTAATGCCTCAGTTGTTAGTGTAAACGAGCCCCAAAAGTTTTTAGTATTGTGTAACTTTGAGGTGTGCTTACTAGAAAGATGCATTATTATGTGGCTTATGGTAAAATAATGCAGGGGATGCCACCTTAACGACTGGTAATATGTGTGTAGAAATGGCAGTCCAGGGCTCTCTTAAAGCGGTTGTAAACCGCAAAAAAAAAAAAAAATTCCCCCACACCTGCAAGGCAAAAGTCATAATGAGCTAGTATACACCGCATATTATGAAATACTTACCTCAGAACGAGGTGTAGGAAACTTACCTGGTCCACGCCGAGCGAGATCTCTTGACTCGGCGTGTCTTCCGGGTATCGCCGCTCCAGCGCTGTGATTGGCTGGAGCGGCGTTGACGTCACTCGCGCGCGGGAGATTTAAATCCGGCCAGGACGGCGGTGGCTGGTGCTTTGGCCGTAGATTCCCCCCTGCGCATGCGGCGCTGTGCATTGCGAGGGGAATATCTCCCAATGCGTACAGGTTTAGGAGATATTCTTTATACCTACAGGTAAGCCTTATTATAGGCTTACTTGTAGGTAAAAGTCAATAAAGTGGGTTTACAACCACTTTAACAAAATGCATAATCTCAAGGGGTAACCTTGCATTCATTTTTTGGAATGAAAAAAAATGTAACGTTCATTTAAGTAACACTTGTTTTTTTTATCCTCTGCAAGTGCTGAAAACTCAGAATCTACAATGGCCTCGAAGTTAAAAGTAGGAAAGAGACGCAGAGATAAACTGAAGAGCCAATCGGAAGAGAGCACGGTGGCATTCGAATCCGCTGAAACTGAACCCACAATACAGCTGGACCCGGGTCAGAAAAAATCGACATACATTAAAGGTTCAGAGACAACGGAAATAGGAGAGAAACCAGCTTTTGCCGAAACGGAGCTGAAAAATCAATCTTTGACCAAGGGGGGTCATGGTGAAGAAAGGATTAAGGACAAGATAAATGCCAACAGTATACCCGCAGCAAAGAAAGCCAAGGTTAACGTACCGAAAGCAGCAGTGAATAAAGGCACAAAGAATAAGTCAAGTCCTAACGGTATGCCAAGAGGGAGGAAAGACTCTGACAAGGATAAAGAACTGAAGGCAGCAGCGAATAAAAGCACCAACAGCAAGCCAAATGCCAACCGTATACTGGCAGAGAAGAAAGACTCTGCCAAGGCTGCAGTGCTGGAGGCAAAAGTGAATGACCTGTGTCTGAAAGAAAAGAAGAAGAAACCGAAACGGAAGGCTGGACTTCTTTTAGGTACCATGGTGCGAATGGGTGGGAGAGAATTTAGTGGGCAGAGACTGCGGGCATACGGCTTGAACCCCAAGAGGTTGCGATATAGGCAGCTGGGCAGAGAAAGGAGGAAGATCAAGGAAAAACACCAGAAGAAGACCACTAAAGAGGACTAAATACAGAACTTTAAACACCACAAACACACATTTATCATAGAACCCAATTTATAAAGCGTTATTCCCCCCAGATATATAAATCATAAATAAATCAGTTTTTCATAAGTAACAATTAAAGATTTGTCTTCAGTTTAAAACATTCATGAAGATATGCATGTATTCAATGTATTGTCATTTAACCACTTAAGACCCGGACCAAAATGCAGGTAAAGGACCTTGCCCCTTTTTGCGATTCGGCACTGCGTCGCTTTAACTGACAATTGCGCGGTCGTGCGACGTGGCTCCCAAACAAAATTGGCGTCCTTTTTTCCCCACAAATAGAGCTTTCTTTTGGTGGTATTTGATCACCTCTGCGGTTTTTATTTTTTGCGCTATAAACAAAAATAGAGCGACAATTTAAAAAAAAAATGCAATATTTTTTACTTTTTGCTATAATAAAAATCCCCCAAAAATATATAAAAACACTTTTTTTTTCCTCAGTTTAGGCCGATACATATTCTTCTACGTATTTTTGGTAAAAAAAAATCGCAATAAGTGTTTATCGGTTGGTTTTCGCAAAATGTATAGCGTTTACAAAATAAGGAATAGTTTTATTGCATTTTTATTAATTATTTTTTTTTTACTACTAATAGCGGCGATCAGCGATTTTTTTCGTGACTGCGACAATATGGCGGACACTTCGGACAATTTTGACACATTTTTGGGACAATTGTCATTTTCACAGCAAAAAATGCATTTAAATTTGCATTGTTTACTGTGGAAATGACAGTTGCAGTTTGGGAGTTAACCACAGGTGGCGCTGTAGGGGATGTGTGGCTATGTGCTTTGTTTACAACTGTAGGGGGGTGTGACTGTAGGTGTGACGTCATCGATCGCGTCCCCCTATTACAGGGATGACGCGATCGATGCTACGGCCACAGAGAAGCACGGGGAAGACGTGTGTACACACGGCTCTCCCCGTTATTCCGCTCCAGGGACGAATCGCTGCACTGCAGCGGCGATCGGGTCTGCGAATCCCGCGGTCCCGGAGCTTCGGACCGGGTCGCGGGCGCGCGCCCGCGACCCACGGCTGGGTACTAAAATCAACGTATATATACGTTGATGTGCCCAGCCGTGCCATTCTGCCGACATAAATGTGCAGTAGGCGGTCCTTAAGTGGTTAAAGGGCTCATGCACACTGCATCTCAAAGAAGCTGCTCCTACAGGCCAAGACCCCCATACACACTATTAGATTTTCTGCAGATTTGGCTTCAAATTTGCCAGGACCATAAAGTATTGAGGTCAAACCTTAAAGGGGTTGTAAAGGTCCAATTTTTTATTTCCTAAATGGCTTCCTTTACCTTAGTGCAGTCCTCTTTCACTTACCTCATCCTTCCATTTTGCTTTTAAATGTCCTTATTTCTTCTGAGAAATCCTCACTTCTTGTTCTTCTGTCTGTAACTACACACAGTAATGCAAGGCTTTCTCCCTGGTGTTGAGTGTTGTGCTTACCCCCACCCTTGGACTACAGGAGAGTCAGGACGCCCACTAACACACAGCTCCTTTATCTGCAACATAGAGAGTGTCCTGACTCTCCTGTAGTCCAAGGGAGGGGGAGAGCACGAGACTGCACACCAGGGAGAAAGCCTCACATTACTGTGTGGAGTTACAGACAGAAGAACAGGAAGTGAGGATTTCTCAGAAGAAATAAGGACACTTAAAAGCAAAATGGAAGGATGAGGTAAGTGAAGGGGGACTGCACTAAGGTAAAGGAAGCTATTTAGGAAAACAAATTGTACCTTTACAACCCCTTTTAAGAGTTCCAATGTGTATGCAGTCAGGCAGACCCTTGCACTACATGAGTTTTTTCAGGTTGTACACCAAACTTGCATTATTTAAAAGGGACTTTCGAGCAGAAAAGAGGCCTAAGTGCCCAAAAACGTGCAAAAACACGAAAAAGATCATAAAGTTTGAGACCACCCTCAAAAAAGAAAACATTTGCTGAGGGGAGAATTTCTGGAAAAAAAATGCTTATGCTCAAAGAGGCTAAATATAAACATTCAAAATGAGCAAAAGCTTCTTCAAGCTTTTAGGTAACAAAAGCTCAAATGCCTGCAAGTCTCGGTCCACACTGGTGTGATGCAGGAACCAGTGCGATTCCTGTGCGGCTTTCTGCATCACATCTTTTCACACTGCTCTCTGCAAACAGCTGCAGGTGTCAATAAAAAGTTAATGGCGCCCCCCAAATCGTTTTGCAGAATGCAGTGCGAACTGTGGATTCGGATCGCATGGGTGTGAACCCCCAATGCGATCCGATTCCAGTGCGGACCAAAAAAAAGGGTCCTGCACCATTTTGGTGCCGATGCGATTTCAGCCATACAAACTGTCTGAATTTGCATTGCACAGACATCGCATGAGTGTGAACAATGTGCGTGAGCCCAAACACTCCTTATCAGCTACGAGAATACCTACCCGCTTTGGTAAGTCGTCCTCCCAGGACAATTTTGTTTGGTTATCTTTAACGTGGTGTGGAGTAGTTTTTTGTTTGGGAGGATTTTTCTGCTAAACTGGGTGACACTGACAATTTATTCTGACAGTCCTGTAGGAGAATTCCAGAACAATACCATAATGGAATATAAAGAGAATGTCACACAAGGTCTCTGCATCCCCCGTTCCCCCAAAACGAATCTGACCGGGAAAGAGGACATCCTAAAGCTGGACTTCACGCACAATTATTATTTTTTATTTGCAAGTGATGCAATTAAATCTGCCTAGTATCGGTCTTTTGCACTCCCCTGTACAATGGTCAGACTGAAAAGGGGAGAAACAGCAAACAAAGCAGGGGTCAGTTGTTTTTGCAGTGTTCACGTGCTAACAGGGCATGCAGATGGGAGGAGAGAGCAAAGAGATAGGCTCATCAGTATACTGCACTCAAGCTCCCACCCTCCCACACACTTGTATACTGTCCACCCCCTCTATACACACACACTTGTATACTGTACACCAACACACTTGTATACTGTACACCCCCTCTATACACACACACACTTGTATACTGTACACCAACACACTTGTATACTGTCCACCCCCTCTATACACACACTTGTATACTGTCCACCCCCTCTACACACACACACACTTGTATACTGTACACCAACACACTTGTATACTGTACACCCCCTCTATACACACACACACTTGTATACTGTTCACCCCCACACACACACTTGTATACTGTCCACCCCCTCTACACACACACACACACACTTATACACCAACACACTTGTATACTGTCCACCCCCTCTACACACACACACTTGTATACTGTCCACCCCCTCTATACACCAACACACTTGTATACTGTTCACCCCCTCTACACACACACACTTGTATACTGTCCACCCCCTCTATACACCAACACACTTGTATACTGTTCACCCCCTCTACACACACACACTTGTATACTGTCCACCCCCTCTATACACCAACACACTTGTATACTGTTCACCCCCTCTACACACACACACTTGTATACTGTCCACCCCCTCTACACACACACTTGTATACTGTACACCAACACACTTGTATACTGTTCACCCCCTCTACACACACACACTTGTATACTGTCCACCCCCTCTATACACCAACACACTTGTATACTGTCCACCCCCTCTACACACACACTTGTATACTGTACACCAACACACTTGTATACTGTTCACCCCCTCTACACACACACACTTGTATACTGTCCACCCCCTCTACACACACACTTGTATACTGTACACCAACACACTTGTATACTGTTCACCCCCTCTACACACACACACTTGTATACTGTCCACCCCCTCTATACACCAACACACTTGTATACTGTCCACCCCCTCTACACACACACTTGTATACTGTACACCAACACACTTGTATACTGTTCACCCCCTCTACACACACACACTTGTATACTGAACACCAACACACTTTACACACACACACACACACACTTGTATACTGTCCACCCCCTCTACACACACACTTGTATACTGTACACCAACACACTTGTATACTGTCCACCCCCTCCACACATACACACACACTTGTATATTGTCCACCACCTCTACACACACACACTTGTATACTGTACACCAACACACTTGTATACTGTTCACCCCCTCTACACACACACACTTGTATACTGAACACCAACACACTTTACACACACACACACACACACACACACTTGTATACTGTCCACCCCCTCTACACACACACTTGTATACTGTACACCAACACACTTGTATACTGTCCACCCCCTCCACACATACACACACACTTGTATATTGTCCACCACCTCTACACACACACACTTGTATACTGTACACCCACACACTTGTATACTGTCCACCCCCTCTACACACACACTTGTATACTGTCCACCCCCTCTACACACACACACTTGTATACTGTCCACCCCCTCTACACACACACACTTGTATACTGTCCACCCCCTCTACACACACACACACACACACACACACACTTGTATACTGTACACCCCCTCTATACACACACACACACTTGTATACTGTACACCCCCTCTACACACACACACACACTTGTATACTGTCCACCCCCTCTACACACACACACTTGTATACTGTCCACCCCCTCTACACACACACACTTGTATATTGTCCACCACCTCTACACACACACACACTTGTATACTGTCCACCCCCTCTACACACACACTTGTATACTGTCCACCCCCTCTACACACACACACACTTGTATACTGTCCACCCCCTCTACACACACACACTTGTATACTGTACACCCCCTCTACACACACACACACACTTGTATACTGTACACCCACACACTTGTATACTGTCCACCCCCTCTACACACACTTGTATACTGTCCACCCCCTCTACACACACACTTGTATACTGTCCACCCCCTCTACACACACACTTGTATACTGGCCACCCCCTCTACACACACACACACACACTTGTATACTGTCCACCACCTCTACACACACACACTTGTATACTGTCCACCACCTCTACACACACTTGTATACTGTCCACCACCTCTACACACACACACTTGTATACTGTCCACCCCCTCTACACACACACTTGTATACTGTCCACCCCCTCTACACACACACACTTGTATACTGTCCACCACCTCTACACACACACACTTGTATACTGTACACCCCCTCTACACACACACACACACACTTGTATACTGTCCACCACCTCTACACACACTTGTATACTGTCCACCACCTCTACACACACACACACACACACACACACACACTTGTATACTGTCCACCCCCTCTACACACACACACACTTGTATACTGTACACCTCCTCTACACACACACACTTGTATACTGTCCACCCCCTCTACACACACACACTTGTATACTGTCCACCCCCTCTACACACACACACACTTGTATATTGTCCACCACCTCTACACACACACACACTTGTGTACTGTACACCCACACACTTGTATACTGTCCACCCCCTCTACACACACACTTGTATACTGTCCACCCCCTCTACACACACACACACTTGTATACTGTCCACCCCCTCTACACACACACACACTTGTATACTGTACACCCCCTCTACACACACACACACACTTGTATACTGTACACCCACACACTTGTATACTGTCCACCCCCTCTACACACACTTGTATACTGTCCACCCCCTCTACACACACTTGTATACTGTCCACCCCCTCTACACACACACTTGTATACTGGCCACCCCCTCTACACACACACACACACTTGTATACTGTCCACCACCTCTACACACACACACTTGTATACTGTCCACCACCTCTACACACACTTGTATACTGTCCACCACCTCTACACACACACACTTGTATACTGTCCACCCCCTCTACACACACACTTGTATACTGTCCACCCCCTCTACACACACACACTTGTATACTGTCCACCACCTCTACACACACACACTTGTATACTGTACACCCCCTCTACACACACACACTTGTATACTGTACACCCCCTCTACACACACACACACACACACTTGTATACTGTCCACCACCTCTACACACACTTGTATACTGTCCACCCCCTCTACACACACACACACTTGTATACTGTCCACCCCCTCTACACACACACACACTTGTATACTGTCCACCCCCTCTACACACACACACTTGTATACTGTACACCCCCTCTACACACACACACACACTTGTATACTGTACACCCACACACTTGTATACTGTCCACCCCCTCTACACACACACACACACACACTTGTATACTGTCCACCCCCTCTACACACACACACTTGTATACTGTACACCCCCTCTACACACACACACACACTTGTATACTGTACACCCACACACTTGTATACTGTCCACCCCCTCTACACACACTTGTATACTGTCCACCCCCTCTACACACACACTTGTATACTGTCCACCCCCTCTACACACACACTTGTATACTGGCCACCCCCTCTACACACACACACACTTGTATACTGGCCACCCCCTCTACACACACACACACTTGTATACTGTCCACCACCTCTACACACACACACACACACACTTGTATACTGTCCACCACCTCTACACACACTTGTATACTGTCCACCACCTCTACACACACACACTTGTATACTGTCCACCCCCTCTACACACACACACTTGTATACTGTCCACCCCCTCTACACACACACACTTGTATACTGTCCACAACCTCTACACACACACACACTTGTATACTGTACACCCCCTCTACACACACACACACACACACACACACTTGTATACAGTCCACCACCTCTACACACACTTGTATACTGTCCACCACCTCTACACACACACACACACACTTGTATACTGTCCACCCCCTCTACACACACACACACTTGTATACTGTACACCTCCTCTACACCCACACACTTGTATACTGTACACCCCCTCTACACACACACACACACACTTGTATACTGTACACCCCCTCTACACACACACACTTGTATACTGTACACCCACTCTACACACACTTGTATACTCTACACCCCCCTCCCCCACACACACACTTGTATACTGTACACCCCCCACATACACATGTATACTATGCACCCCCCTCCCCCCACACCTGCCTCTCCTGACATCATTCCGGCACGCCGTCTCTCTTCCCGTGTCTGCCTCGCCAGCCATTTCCTGCATCCACATAAAAACATGGGCAGTAACCGGGATGTATTGCAGAGTCAAATCGTTGACATGATAATCGTAATCTAATCAAATTGTAAGACCGGTGTAGATGCACACCTCTATTGAAGATAAGCAGGAACAAAGATTGTCTCTGGACAGCCGGACTCTGAACAAATTGTAGCCTTTTATTAAAAGAAGGGCAGCACTACAAGTCACAGCAAAATCTAATGAAACCTGACTGCTGACGCGTTTCGCACTGAAACTAGTGCTTAGTCATAGCAGACTGACACACCGCACCACCCATTGCCGTGATGCACGCCTCCACGGGGGTGCAGTGGCTGTTAGCTATGACTAAGCACTAGTTTCAGTGCGAAACGCGTCCAAGGTCAGGTTTCATTATATTTTGCTGTTGCTTGTAGTGCTATTCTTCTTTTAATAAAAGGCTACAATTTGTTCAGAGTGCGGCTGTCCAGAGACGATCTTTGTTCCTGCTTTGCGAAGTGCATTGCCTGCACCTGAGTTGTCTGCAGCGGAGACTCATCTGGGTTCCCACCTGGAGCGGCTATTCCCCTCTATTGAAGATACCTGGGAAAGGTAAGCATAAACGGATGTAAGGCAGAAAATAAATGCTTAGTTGGGCTTAAACTACAGCAGAGGAACATCATGTCTTCTGCCCTTTGCTGTGTAGCTCTCAAGACTGGTTGGACAGAGATGCAAATCTATTGGTGGGTTAAACCATTGGTTCTCAACCTCAGTCCTCAAGTAACCCCAACGGCCATGTATTGGGAACTTCTCTTAGATAAAATAGCTGTTATTAATACCACGCCAATGAAATTGATTTAAAGCAGCTGTGCAAAGTAAAGGAAAACCTGAAAACATGGCTCAGTGGGGGTACTTAAGGCCTGAGGTTTAGAAACCACTGGGTTTAACAACGTCAATCATTTTTATCTGTATTTAGGTGCTTGCCTAGAGTTCCGCTTTAAATGCAAGTCTGTGCCCAAATAACAGTATACATTTTGCTGTCAGCAGCTCTGTGGGCCTGCATGTACTTTGTTGCAGACTGCCTTAGGGACCCCAGAAATGTGGGATTCTCATATTGGGGGGGGGGGGGGGGGTGGATTTGATGTTTTTGCTTTCTCTGGTCCACCCACTCCCACATCTTGCTGTTGACCTATCACTATGCTGGGCAGACTCTCTCCTTGCATGTCTCGCCTCCTCTGGGAGTGTCCAATTATCCTCCACCCCTTATCTTGCTACATCTATTTTTTGTAGCTGCTGGGGATGGAGTGAAGGGGAATACCTGAGTTACAGCTCTGAGTCACAGCTCCGAGTCTGCTGGGCCTACTGCCATCACATCCGAGGGGGCAACTCCCTGCCGCAGTCTTTAGGCATTTGGATGTCTGCATAATGGAAATGTTTAGGCCTCATGCCCACGGCTGTTTTAAAAAACAGGTTGTAAAGCTAAGACAGACAGCAGAAAAAAAAGCGGATGTTTTTAACGCAATTTTCTGTGTTTTGCATTGAATTCAATGCACGTTTCACCACGCTAACTTTGAGCAGCGTTTTTGCTCCCTATGGGAGCCCATTGATTTGAATAGAGGTTGCACCATAAGTCGGATCAAGATAATCTGACTTGAAGGGAGACTCCTGTGCTGGGAATCTGGAAGGGGAACCTCGCGAAAAAAAAATCTTTGCGAGGTTCCCCCCCCCCCCCCAATGACGATACCAGACCAGAAAATTAAACAGGAGAGGTCGATTGGCCAGCCTGGGCAAGCCGAATACTTGTGCTTTCAGGCACTCGCTCCCCTTGGCTGAATGGTCTTTTTCCACCATAGATGTCGAGATTCAAGCAGCTTGGACCGCTATGGAGGAGGAGCTTTCAGAGCCTGGATAGCTCAGTCGGTAGAGCATTAGACTTTTAATGCGAGGGTTCAGGGTTCAAGTCCCTGTTCGGGCAGTGGCTTTCACCTACCTGTGAGGCCCTTGAGCTTTATGCACATCTGCCGGGAATGCTCACTGGCCCAAAGAGATAAAATGTTCTAGCGGACGCCAACTTTCTAGGCTCCTGTCTCTCGAGTATAATTAGGTAGGGAGCGAAAGAGGCGACGGGGGAAGCTTGTAGTCTCTCTCTCCCTGAGCTTCCGGAGCTCTCGTTTCTTCCTGGTAGGGAAGGGGGCTGTGACTGTCTGGGCTGTTGGTCAGGGTTGTGAGAAAAACCTATGGTGAATGTGCCCCTGGAGTGCCAGTTCAGGGGTGCCTTATTTGCGCTAGTGTTCTCTCAGCACTTTTGCTTTTGGGCACCATGGTCACTTCACCATATACATACTTTTTCACACCTGCCTTTTGGCTGGGACCAGAGGAATTTTTGTTTCAGGGACGGCCATCGTATTGCACGATGGTCACTTTTCACTCTCCTCATCTTCCTTCTTCCCCACTTTCTTTTTATTTACCCCTTGTTTGTCATTTTTATGTCTTTTTCTAAGTAGGGTGCTGGTTCTTGAGCCAGCTCTGAACGTCTTGGGAGTGGGTGGACATGGCCTGCTCTCATGGGGTCTCCCTTCGGGGGAGCCCCACTTAGTACTTGGGTGGGTTGTGTTTCAGCAGACCCTCCAAAGAATGGGGTGTGTCGGCTTTGGCTGCTCGGACCCTGTGGGGACCTTAGTCCCCGTCTGGAGCCTAACGCCCTGGCGGGGATCAGGGTCAGGTCCTATGTTATGGAGGACTGATTGACGTAGCACCCGTTGCACGTTTTTGTGTTTCACTCTTTACTGCTTGCGGACCGCCGCATGTACATTTACGTCAGCAGAATGGCACAGGCAGGCACAGCAACGTATATATACGTTGGTGCCTTGCCGTGGGTCGGGGGTGCGATCGGGACCCTCCCGGTACATGCCGCGGTCTCCGAGGCTGGCCGAGCGATCCGGGATGAGGGGGTGGCTATTCGTTTTTGTCCGCCCCCTCCGGATCGCTCCCAGCCAATGCGCGCGCTCCCCCACCCTGCACTTCCTCCTCCTGTGTAAACACAGGAAGAGGGAAGTGATGTGATCTCTTCCCTCGGCAGTATTTTCAACCGCTGCTGAGGAGAGATCACATCTCACAGTAAGTCTGCACAACACTACACTGACACCAGGACACACAGGCAGACTTAACCCCTTGCGTTCACCCCCCCTGTCACTGAATACAGTAATCATATATGTATGATTACTGTATTTAATGTCGGTGTGACAGGCAGTTAGTGTTAGGTTCAGAGTAGCCCCCGTACCCCCCCTAATAAAGTTTTAACCCCTTCATCACCGCCCTAGTTAACCCTTTCACTCCCTATTGCCAGCGTCACTAATCGATCATTTTTCTGATCGCTGTATTATTGCTAATTGAAAACTTTTACCAATACCCCGCCATGATGACTTGAAATACAGTCAGCACTGGCAATTTTTGGAAGTCTCTGAGGAGACTGAGCAATGTGTTTTAAACAGCAGATAAGTGATGGCTTCTTACATGCAGACTGAGATGCGTTAGATTTATGGAAGTGCTTCACGGGGCCCGGGGACACCATAAAGAGCTTTTGTGTCATCACGCAGCCTTGGTAGAACAATCTGTGATTGGCACGCGCTGCTCGTTCATCACTTGCCTGTAATCCAGAGTGGACTCTACCTCATTTTTTTGCACTATTCCTCCTCTAACTTAAAGGGGTAATTCCCCCAAAAACCTTTTTTTAACATTGACTGAGGCTCGTTATGTCAAGGGGAATCGGGTGGTTTTTTATTAGAAACAAAGCAATACTTACCATTTTACAGATGCATCGTCTCCGTCGCTTCCGGGTATGATCGTCTGGTCTGGGCGTGCCTATTTGATTGACAGGCTTCCGACGGTCGCATACATCGCGTCACGAGTAGCCGAAAGAAGCCGAGCGACGGTGCGGCTCTATACTGCGCCTGCGCACCGTCGTTCGGCTACTTTCGGAAAATCGTGACGCGATGTATGCGACCTCGGAAGCCTGTCAATCAAATAGGCACGCCTATAGTCGGAGCCCATACCCGGAAGCGTCGGAGACGATGCATCTCTAAAACGGTAAGTACTGCTTCATTTCTAAAAAAAAAACCTGATTCCCCTTGACATAACGAGCCTGAATAAATGTTAAAAAAAAGGTTTTTGGGGGAACTACCCCTTTAAATCCATTTCTCCCCAGTTATTTCAACCCCCTCCCTAATTATTCCATATAATCCATACTTTTAAATTTTTAGGCTAATTCCTTTAACTCCATCTTTCTTTCTTCCCCATCTCCCTTTTATCTTCAACCTGTCCTAGAAAATTAAATGGGAGAGGACGATTGGCAAGCCTGGGCAAGCCAAATACTTGTGCTTTGCGCAGTTGCAGTATTGTAGCCAATGAATTTTTCACTGAGGTGCGATTATTGCTACGGATCGCTTCTCTGCCTTTTGGCTAAGATCAAGTGTCGTATCGACTATAGCCTTCACAACCAGGATGTTGAGAACCACTTGTATCTATCCAAGCCAATTGGTCCCTGTGGGGTACCCTCTGCTTGGCCTTGTAGGATTGTTGATTGAATTCAGCTTCACCTACTTTCTGCTATTGGGCAAAGGCTTAGAGTGAAGACGTTGAGGAACTAGAAGGAAGCCGCCTAAGCACTCCTGAAGTGATATCCATCTCCTCGACGATGGGGATGAACGAGAAGAAGACCAATAAGACGATGAAGACCGACAAGACGATGAGGAAGAACCCTGCTCCAGCCACTTCCTCCGAAGCTCCCGAGAATGTCGCTGCCTCAACCTCCACCCCTACCCCAGCCGGCGTCAGCCAACCGAGACCAGCTAAGCTGAACCTGGCTGCTGATGGGCTGCCAACCTTGGAGCCCTGGATGAAGCAGACGGTCGTGCTGCAGCTGAAAGAGGTGGATGGAAGAGTCCCTGACATGACCTCAGAGATCTTCGGAAAGAAGATGATCCTGGAGCAGGACTTCAGCAAAGCGGAGAAGCTTTCAGTGCAGTTCTTAGCAAGAGGGATCTTCTTCATCATCTTTGGGTCGTTCCAAGTCTGCAGAAGATACTGGGAGATGGTAAAGACCAGTGGCCCTGAATCCCCTTTCCAGGAGTTCATCACAAACTGCCCCATAACACAGGATGAGAAGTGGGTGACGGTGGCCATGAGGAACCCTCATACCCAAAGCAGGGACATAACCACCTACCTCCAGAAGTTCTGCACTGTGGTAAAGTACCCAGTCGAAATCCTCGATGTCAATGGCTTCTGAATAGGGAGGTGGACTGTCCTCTGCAAGCTCAGAAAAGACTCTTCGGGGGACTTACAGCACCTTCAGGCATGCTTCTCACTAGGATCATCCGCAGGACTTCTCTTCCACAATTGCAACATGTCCCGAACACATGGGGTAGGAGTGTACAGAACTTGATTGCAAGATCTGTCAGGTTTCAGGCCATGAGACCAAGGACTGTCCAAGGCCCAAAGCCTGCAACCTCTGCGGACTGGCAGAGCACACCTTCAAGCAATGCCCCCAGATTACCCGGACTTATGCTGGAGCCCTGATCCAGGATAAACCAGCCTCCAGCTCTGGGAAGAAGCCACCAGAAAGCAAACCAAAAGAGCCTCGGAAGGCCACAGGTAAGCACACCCCTGCCCCTGTCCCTACCCCCGTCCCTTCCCCTACCTCTGGCACACCCACCCCATCTGGGTCAGAGGAGTCCCTCCCCGCCCCTTCGCCCACCCCAGACCTGTCCTCCCTGGAGGACTTCCCCAACCCTCCCACCCCTGCCAGTGGCCCAACAGGAAGCCAGAAACGGAAGCCTGAGAGACCAATGGAATGGCCCAACAGGGTCCAGCGCAAGTAGTGGAGGACCTGGAGTCTGCAGGTGAGGAAGACGAGGAGGAGGAGATTATGGTCGACACTGTGCCTAACTTCACCGTTAGGCACCCTTTTTTATTATGGCTGAGATCTCAATATTTTCTGTTAATGTGAGGAGTATCAAGGATACCTCTAGAAGGCAAGCAGTGCTGACTTGTCTTTCTACTCATCAGAGTGTTGTCTACATGCTCTCCCTCCTTTGAGAAGGTACACTAATCTGACTTCTCAGTGGCCCCTTTGGTCCCTCCTTCTGGTCCAGGGGTGGAAATTGTAAATCTGCAGGGGTAGCCATTCTTGGGCGCTTCACGGTTGCCTACACCCATGAGTCTGTGGCCGTCTTTTGGTCAAAGATGGCTCGTGGATGGGAGAGTCAATTAGGCTTATCAACGTGTACGCCTCCCCAGATAAAAATGCCCGGCTGGAACTTTTCCAGACCCTGCGGACGCAACTCGTCACCACCAGAGCAGTAGTGAGGGGCGGTGATTTTAACTGTCCGATAGAGGATGGGTGTAGCTCTAGCATATATGCAAAGATGCTACTTCTAGGCTGCTCAAGGAGATGATCTCGTAGGCTTCCCTGCAGGACGCCGTGGGATCCATAGGGAAAGGTACCGTGAATTATTCGTGGTGCCGATCTGTGTGTTCCAGGATTGACTTTGTGCTCACTTCAAAAGCAGTCAATCATCATGAGTTCTCCATGATCCCCTGCTTTTTCTCTGACCACTGGGCAATTCACTTTCGGGGTAAACCTGGGTGAGGGATTTTCCTGTGGATCAGGCTCCTGGAAGCTGAATAGTACCCTTCTGGAAAATTAGGAATTGATGGGGAAACTCCGGGAGGCCTATGCCTCTTGGACGGAGGAAAAGAGATTCTTCAGTAAGGTAAGTGATTGGTGGGAGTTTGTGAAAGTTATGCTGCACAGCTTCTTTCAGGCAAGGGGACGACAGCAAGTGTGTGCAGGGAAGAAGGAACTCGGGAGACTGCAACATCAGTTGCAGTCCCTGCAGGACCTTCACCACTGCGGCTGGGACGTTAAGCAGGACCTGGAGGCCACCAAGAAGAGCCTGAACGGGTACTCATGATGCCAGGTCCAGCAGAGGAAAAGCTGGCAAAAAATGAGGTAGAGTCCACTCTGGATTACAGGCAAGTGATGAATGAGCGGCGCGTGCGAATCACAGATTGTTCTAGCCAGGCTGCGTGATGACACAAAAGCTCTCTATGTCGTCGACGGGCCTGTGTCGCACTTCCTCAACTCTAACGCATCTCAGTCTGCATGTAAGAAGTCATCGCTTATCTACTGTTTAAAACACATTGCTCAATCTCCTCAGAGACTCTCAAAAATTGCCAGTGCTGACTGTATTTCAAGTCATCATGGCGGGGTATTGGTAAAAGTTTTCAATTAGCAATAATCACATCTCGGTTCGAACCTCATTGGCTACGATACTGCCACTGCGCAAAGCTGACCAAATCAGTGCCTGCCAACATCTATCCTTCCTTGGAGAGGGATTGAGGTGAGACACATTAGTGTCATCCAGTGGGACGCTGAGCATTCTGGGACTTGGCATGCTAATGAGACAGGGAAGATGCCTAAGTGGGCATTGTTTACCCACTGAATAGTGTTAGCATTTGAAAGAATGAGGTAGAATCTAAAGGGACAGGGCCCTAGATGTCAGATGGGTTTCTCCCACAGTAGTCCTGAAAGGCCACTTGGAGCGTATGTGTTTGAACAGCTATGCTACTGAAAAAAGGCCAAGGTGAAAGGATTTGGGCCTGTTGTTGAAAGCTCGCTAGATAACCTGCCTGAACTGGAGCCCAGGTAAGCTGCCATAGACGAAGGTTGTTGGGAAACAGTTGGTCAAGCAATCCCTTCATTCATTGCACAAAGACACCACCCCAAAGGCTTCCCTAACCCTGGACTAAGACGCTTCCAGTATTCTTAATCAGTGACTGGGTTACAAATAAAGACAGTTCACCTTTATCCTCAGGGTTCATTATCCTCCAGCAGAGGAAACGCAGGCCAAAAAACAAGTTGGAATCCACTCTGGATTATAGGCAAGTGAAGAAGGAGCGGTGCGTGCCAACCACAGATTGTTTAAAGCGGAGCTCCACCCTGATTTTTTTTTTTTTTTTTTTATCTAAAAAAAAAAAAAAAATGAAATGGAAAAAAAAAAAAAATACTCACCCTAAATAGGCTGTTGCTATGCGGAAGTCCCGAATCTGCCCTCATGATCCGCGGTGCGGTTTTCTTCCTCCTCCTCTTCTCGGTGTCTTCTTGTGAATGGGCCGCGCTGCATTCTGGGAACTGTGTGTATCCCAGAAAGCAGCCGGACCATTCACAAAGCGCTGCGTCGCTCGCACATGCGCAGTAGGAAACGGGCAGTGAAGCCGCACGGCTTCACTGCCTGTTTCCCTGACTGTGGATGGCGGTGCCGGGATCGAGGATCGGCATCGGCGAGGGCCGTCAGCGCGGGCGCCTAGGACAGGTAAGTGTCCTTATTCAAAGTCAGCAGCTACACTGTTAGTAGCTGCCGACTTTGAAAAAAAAAAAATGCGGGTGGAGCTCCGCTTTAAGGTAAGCTGCCATAGACAAGGGTCTATGGCAGTAAACAGTAGGTCAAGCAATCACCTTGAGCCATCTTTATTTCTGGTGCAGATTCCAAGAGCTTAGAGAGGAGAGTTGGCGTCCCATGCCCTAGGACATTGCAACTCTTTGGTGCAGTGAGCATTCCTGGCAGACGTGCATAAACACTGCCCTATCGTCAGCTCAAGGACCTCACAGGTAGATGAAAAGCAGCGCCCGAACAGGCACTTGAACCCTGGACCCTCAGAATAAAAGTCTGATGCTCTACCGACTGAGCTATTCGGGCTCTGAAAGTGCTACCTCCAGAGCAGTCCACGCTGCTTGAATCTTGACATCTATGCTGGAAAAAGAACATTCAGCCAAGGGGACCGAGTGCCTGAAAGCACAAGTATTTGACTTGCCCAGGCTGGCCAATCGTTCTCTCTCCCCTTTAATTTTCTAGGACAGGTTGAAGCTAAACGGGAGAATCTAACCTGCAAACATGCAGATAGGATCCATTCCCGTACAGGTGGAGAACGCCTAAAGTTTCTGGCTTAGTTTTACCTACAGGTCAATGCTGTTTCACCGGAAACAAGGGCCTTGCACAAAGACACTGCCCCAAAGGCTTCCTTTACCCTGGACTAAGACGCTTCCAGTATTCTTAATCAGTGACTGGGTTACAAATAAAGACAGTTCACCTTTATCCTCATGATGCCAGGTCCAGCAGAGGAAAAGCAGGCCAAAAAACAAGTTGGAATCCACTCTGGATTATAGGCAAGTGAAGAACGAGCGTCGCGTGCCAACCACAGATTGTTTAAGGTAAGCTGCCATAGACAAGGGTCTATGGCAGTAAACAGTTGGTCAAGAATCACCTTCAGCCATCTTTATTTCTGGCGCAGACTCCAAGAGCTTAGAGAGGAGAGCTGGTGTCCCATGCCCTAGGACAGTGATGGTGAACCTCGGCTCTTCAGATGTTTTGGAACTACATTTCCCATGATGCTCGTGCACTGTGCAGTGTAGTGGAGCATCATGGGAAATGTAGTTCCAAAACATCTGAAGAGCCGAGGTTCTCCATCACTGCCCTAGGACATTGCAACTCTTTGGTGCAGTGAGCATTCCTGGCAGACGTGCATAAACACTGCCCTATCGTCAGCTCAAGGACCTCACAGGTAGATAAAAAAGCAGCGCCCGAACAGGGACTTGAACCCTGGACCCTCAGATAAAAAGTCTGATGCTCTACCGACTGAGCTATCCAGGCTCTGAAAGTGCTCCCTCCAGAGCAGTCCACACTGCTTGAATCTTGACATCTATGCTGGAAAAAGAACATTCAGCCAAGGGGACCGAGTGCCTGAAAGCACAAGTATTTGGCTTGCCCAGGCTGGCCAATCGTTCCCTCTCCCCTTTAATTTTCTAGGACAGGTTGAAGCTAAAAGGGAGAATCTAACCTGCAAGCATGCAGATAGGATCCAGTCCGGTACAGGTGGAGAACGCCTAAAGTTTCTGGCTTAGTTTTACCTACAGGTCAATGCTGTTTCACCGGAAACAAGGGCCTTGCACAAAGACACCACCCCAAAGGCTTCCCTAACCCTGGACTAAGAAAGACGCTTCCAGTATTCTTAATCAGTGACTGGGTTACAAATAAAGACAGTTCACCTTTATCCTCAGGGTTCATTATCCTCTAGCAGAGGAAACGCAGGCCAAAAAACAAGTTGGAATCCACTCTGGATTATAGGCAAGTGAAGAAGGAGCGGCGCGTGCCAACCACAGATTGTATAAGGTCAAGCAATCACCTTCAGCCATCTTTATTTCTGGCGCAGATTCCAAGAGTTTAGAGAGGAGAGTTGGCGTCCCATGCCCTAGGACATTGCAACTCTTTGGTGCAGTGAGAATTCCTGGCAGATGTGCATAAACACTGCCCTATTGTCAGTTCAAGGACCTCACAGGTAGATAAAAACGCAGCGCCCGAACAGGGACTTGAACCCTGGACCCTCAGATAAAAAGTCTGATGCTCTACCGACTGAGCTATCCAGGCTCTGAAAGTGCTAACTCCAGAGCAGTCCATGCTGCTTGAATCTTGACATCTATGCTGGAAAAAGAACATTCAGCCAAGGGGACCGAGTGCCTGAAAGCACAAGTATTTGACTTGCCCAGGCTGGCCAATCGTTCCCTCTCCCCTTTAATTTTCTAGGACAGGTTGAAGCTAAACGGGAGAATCTAACCTTCAAGCATGCAGATAGAATCCAGTCCGGTACAGGTGGAGAACGCCTAAAGTTTCTGGCTTAGTTTTACCTACAGGTCAATGCTCTTTCACCGGAAACAAGGGCCTTGCACAAAGACACCACCCCAAAGGCTTCCCTAACCCTGGACTAAGACGCTTCCAGTATTCTTAATCAGTGACTGGGTTACAAATAAAGACAGTTCACCTTTATCCTCAGGGTACATTATCCTCCAGCAGAGGAAACGCAGGCCAAAAAACAAGTTGGAATCCACTCTGGATTGAAGGAGCGGCACGTGCCAACCACAGATTGTATAAGGTCAAGCAATCACCTTCAGCCATCTTTATTTCTGGCGCAGATTCCAAGAGTTTAGAGAGGAGAGTTGGCGTCCCATGCCCTAGGACATTGCAACTCTTTGGTGCAGTGAGCATTCCTGGCAGACGTGCATAAACACTGCCCTATTGTCAGCTCAAGGACCTCACAGATAGATGAAAAGCAGCGCCCGAACAGGGACTTGAACCCTGGACCCTCAGATTAAAAGTCTGATGCTCTACCGACTGAGCTATCCGGGCTCTCAAAATGCTACCTCCAGAGCAGTCCATGCTGCTTAAATCTTGACATCTATGCTGGAAAAAGAACATTCAGCCAAGGGGACAGAGTGCCTGAAAGCACAAGTATTTGGCTTGCCCAGGATGGCCAATCGTTTCTTCTCCCCTTTAATTTTCTAGGACAGGTTGAAGCTAAAAGGGAGAATCTAACCTTCAAGCATTCAGATAGAATCCAGTCCGGTACAGGTGGAGAACGCCTAAAGTTTCTGGCTTAGTTTTACCTACAGGTCAACTCTGTTTCACCGGAAACAAGGGCCTTGCACAAAGACACCACCCCAAAGGCTTCCCTAACCCTGGACTAAGACGCTTTCAGTATTCTTAATCAGTGACTGGGTTACAAATAAAGACAGTTCACCTTTATCCTCAGGGTTCATTATCTAGCAGAGGAAACTCAGGCCAAAAAACAAGTTGGAATCCACTCTGGATTATAGGCAAGTGAAGAAGGAGCAGCGCGTGCCAACCACAGATTGTTTAAGGTAAGCTGCCATAGACAAGGGTCTATGGCAGTAAACAGTTGGACAAGCAATCACCTTCAGCCATCTTTATTTCTGGCGCAGATTCCAAGAGCTTAGAGAGGAGAGTTGGTGTCCCATGCCCTAGTACATTGCAACTCTTTGGTCCAGTGAGCATTCCTGGCAGACGTGCATAAACACTGCCCTATCGTCAGCTCAAGGACCTCACAGGTAGATAAAAAAGCAGCGCCCGAACAGGGACTTGAACCCTGGACCCTCAGATTAAAAGTCTGATGCTCTACCGACTGAGCTATCCGGGCCCTGAAAATGCTACCTCCACAAGGAGCTCCTGAATAAACTTGGATTGCTGGAACCAGAAACGGGCTCAAGACCACCTTCTACTCCGCACCTATCTCCCATTTGGGCCACTCCCTCTTCAAGACGAGATCAGAGAAGGATGAGATCAACATTGCGATTCGCTAACCCATGAAAGTCACATGAAGCGTAATCGTTCTCTTTCTTTTTATAGCTATGTTTTACTGACCCGCAAAAGACACCTTTGCACCACGTCAGCCCTTTTTGCCTATTTTTCATTGTTTTTCTTTTCTTTTTTTTCTACATCCATCCCCCCAAGGAGGTTGAAGCTTCCTTCTGGTTCACTGTTTCCCTTGTTAGTTACCCGTTTACTGGACCAGGACGGAATTTATAATCGAGATAGATCTTCAAACCCCCTTTTCACCAAGACAAATCTTTGGAAACTTACACATATCGAATCCCTCCACTATGGTCCCCGTTTTTGTTTTGGTCATATTTTTGCTCCTTTTTCCCTCTCCCAATCCAGTAACGATCATTGGCTCCCCCAAGCAACAGAACAGCCCAATACTTGCGCACATAACCATCTGCTACATTTTGATCCTCCCAGGTGATCCAAAAGAGAACATCAGACGCAAGTACAAACATTAGTACACAGTCCTGAATCATGCCAGATCATGGTTGTTACCTCAAACATTATCAATCCTCCTGGGAGGATTGACTTGATCCCCTCCCCCACCCCCCCATTATGGCTGTCAGTGAAACTCAGGCAACCTGCACCGAATGGACACAGACTTTTTTTCTTTTTCCCTCTCCTCTTTCCTTTTTTCCTCTTGTTACCACTAGATAACACATGCAATAAAAATACGGAGGGCTGCTTGGTCTCTCCGCCTCCGCTTGGTTGACCCCCCTCTCACTCTTGGAGTCAAAGTATGAATCTTATGGCATGCTATTTGGTGCCTCTGATCGTACTCGTTATAGCGCTTTTCGGCAAGACTCCGGGAGTGAGGTTTGGACTTATAGGTCCAAAGGTTACTGTTTTTAAGTCAAACCGTTATTTACAGTTTGACCCCTTACTCTGGTATACACACTGTTTACAGCCCTATAGCAATTTTAGTAACATGTTTAGTTGCTTTAAATTCTTTGAAATGATGTTCATACGGTTTATATTGTTGTTCTTTTATATACTCAAGTCTCGCATAGGAAACAAATTGATTGGATATTGGTATGGCATAGATTCCTCACTCAGGTATAATACATCACTTTCATATGTTCCCTTAAACTTTGTACTGACATTCTATGGGATTGTGTGTTGGGGTGCTTGGTATGCTCCTTACCTCTTAAAGTATGATATTTTCGTACTCCAGTACACAAACAGAGCTAATGACTATCACCGGGTGCCATCCCTTTGCATTCATTCACATATACTAAATGGTTTTGAAGGTAATCTCCCATAATGCCAATGGAATAAACTCTCCCCAAAAAAGGAAAAAAGCCTTCCGTCACTATAAAAGACTGGGGGCCGACATAATATTAATACAGGAGACACACTTCGCGACATCCAAGCACCCCAAATTTTTCGACAAGGCATACAGTCAATTTTATTTCACAACATTCGATTCCAAAAAAAGAGGCACAGCTATTTTTATTAAAAACTTGGTAGTGTTTGATACCCATAGCGTCTTTAGAGACCCAGAGAGTCGCTTTCTAATTGTAAAGGGCTCTATAGGAGGACGTCTGGTCACAATAGCCTCGGTATATGCACCCAATGAGGCTAATGCATCATTTTTCTCAATTTTTTTCGATACTTTAGATAAATACTCCTCCCCCCACCTGATTATAGGCGGAGACTTCAATTTAGCCGCTCACTCATCCCTAGATAGAAGCAAAGTAGCACCCACATCTAAAGCCTTCCCTAAAACATTAAATCGCACACTATTAAACCATCAACTCATAGACGCGTGGAGGGCTCATAATGTTGGCGTCAAAAACTACACCTTCTATTCACACCCCCACGACTGCTCCGCTAGATTAGATTACATCTTTTGCACCCCGATTATAGTCGCTAATTCATCAAAAGCAGACATCCATTCCTGCCCTTGGTCAGATCATCAGATCGTATCTTTCACGACTTCCAAAATAGGTCTTGCTCAGGGCCGGCGCTACCACTAGGCGGATAAGGCAGCCGCCTAGAGCGCACTGCTGCCTAGAGCGCCTTTGACATTGAGGAAATTTTTTTTTTTTTTTTAGCTGACACGCCGCCGCGTGTGTGTCTGTCCGACTTTCACTTTGTCCTCCGCTCCCCTACTGAGCCAGCCACCAGCCAGAGAGCGGCGAGGCGAGCCTCAGCACAGCCTGTGCCTGTCACAGTACTTTTCGTTTCTCCAGTTGGGGGGGGGGGGGTTTCCACCGAACAGTTGCGGCGTGGTGGCGGGGGTGGGGTGTGACCCGACAGATTACTGTATTATTTCTAGTCCCCGGCTGTCACAGTACTTTCAGTTTCTCCCGGGGGGGCTCTTTCTGCACAACCAGTAATGACTCACCCACCAGGCTCAGAAATGCTGGCTGTGCCAACACTGGTGTCCATCGAGCAGTTGCAGCCTGGGGGGGGGGGGGGGTGACCCGACAGATTACTGTATTTCTAGTCCCCGCCTCTGACATGATGTCATTCAGAGGCCGGGACAGGAAGAGAGAGAGAGAGAGGCACCGCGCGGGAACGTGCATGTTGCTGGGATAAGGTAAGTGAGCATTGGAAACTATGTATGTTCATGTTGCAGTGACTCTTTTCCAGTGCAGAGGACTGGTTAATGTCTATTTCAGAACAAGGAGTTAATGGACACTGCCATTGATCTCTAATGCAGTAGTGCCCAGTATAAATTAATTAATCCCTGTGTGCTGTATTAGTGGTCAGTGTCAGTGTTAATTAACCCATTCATGCTGCAATACAAAGGGGTAATTAACACTCACCACTAATACAGCACACAGGGATTAATTAACTTCTACTGGGCACTACTGCATTAGAGATCAATGGCAGTGTCCATTAACTCCTTGTGCTGCATGGCTTTAAAATAGGATTAATGCCACTGACCATCAATGCCAGGGGCTATTATTGCAGCTACTGCACCAATGCTTGGAATCATTGTGGAAATGAACACCAATGCTGGCAATTATTTCTACAGAAACTGACACCACTGCTGGGGATCACTGCTGACACTGCAATGCCACCTGTAAATGCCTGTAGTAGCGGGACTGGCTTGGAACTGCGCATGCACAGTTCTGGAGTGAGCCGAGCAGATCCTGTATTCGGCCAGCGGGGGGCGGATCTCACAGAGGTTATGCGGTGCTGGCACGCTTTACTGGTGAGACGAGTCATGAGTAATGTATTGGCGCATCCCACCAGGCTGGCCAGCATTTAAAAATCACTACCAGGAGCACTAGAGCAGAACGCTGACCAGCACTCAGCCCCGAAATGGAGGAGCCCTGCAATCCAGAGTCCACGGGGGTCAGGGGGAGTCAGGGACGGAGTGACAGCCCAGCCGACGGTGACAGCAGGTGATGGTGGCAGAGGGGGGGATGTAGCAGGTGGTATTGGTGGCAGGGTGTGATGGTGCCTGATGGTGGCAGAGGGGGATGGAGAAGGTGGTATTGGTGGCCAAGGGGGATGGAGGCAGGGTGTGATGGTGGCAGGTGGTGCTGGTGGCAGAGAGAGGGGGTTGGTGGCAGGGTGTGATGGTGGCAGGTTAGCCCTAATTATGTCGAAAATAACAAAAATATGTTTTCTTGCCTTAATATTTACCTTCAATCACATTGCTATTTGCCTTGTGTACTTGTTTTTAGCCTAAATACTGAAATTTGCAACTAAAAATGTAATTTTGTAACTTATGTGAAATGCCAGTAAAAACTTGGCGGTGCCAGTAAATTTTAGGTGTCGTGACAGTAGATTTCAATCTGGTAGGTTGGCAACACTGATACTGGGAAACATTGCAGAAACTGACACCAATACTGGCAGTTATTATTGTTGAAACGGGCACTGATCCGGGGGGTGGGGGGGTTATTTCCTGGGGAGTTCTAATTTTTTTCATATCATATTGTTAGGTAAATTTGCTAATTGCTTTATAGGTGTTAACAGCACTACTATTGCCATTATATGCAGTGTTATATGGGAAAAAATAAAATATGGGGGGTGGGGGAGGGGATTGACACCATGTCTTACCACACCAGGAGACACCAACCCTAGTGACGCCACTGCATTGATTGGCAGTGGTGAAGCGGCATTGATGGGCATAGCTGACTGTATTTGATGGGCACAGGTGAAGTGGCATTAATGGGAACAGGTGAGACTGCATTTGATCGGCACAGGTGACGTGGCATTAATGGGCACAGGTGATGCGGCATTAATGGGCACTGAGGCTGTATTTGATGGGCACAGGTGAAGTAGCATTAATGGGAACAGGTGAAACTGCATTTGATGGGCACAGGTGAAACTATTTTATAGGCACAGGTGAAGCAGCATTAATGGTGTATTTGATGGGCACAGGTCAGACTATATTTGATGGGCACAGGTGAAGCAGCATTAATGAGCACAAGTGAGACTGCGTTTGATGGGCACAGGTGATGTGGCATTAATGGGCACAGGTGAAGTGGCATTAATGGGCACTATAGCTGTATTTGATGGGCACAGGTCAGACTGTATTTGATGGACACAGGTCAGACTGGATTTGATGGGCACAGGTCAGACTGGATTTGATGGGCACAGGTCAGACTGGATTTGATGGGCACAGGTCAGACTGTATTTGATGGACACAGGTCAGACTGTATTTGATGGGCACAGGTCAGACTGTATTTGATGGGCACAGGTCAGACTGTATTTGATGGGCACAGGTCAGACTGTATTTGATGGACACAGGTGAGACGTTCCACAATTAGCTGGTCTAGCAAAGTGTTGAATGCAAAATAGTAGCAGTCATTAAAAAGGTGGAGCCAGGGGGCGGCAAAATCACGTTTCGCCTAGGGTGTCAAAAATCCTTGCACCAGCCCTGGTCTTGCTGACACACCCCACAGGTGGCGCATTAATGATGCACTACTAACAGACCATCTGAACATCCAACAGCTAACTTCCAACATGGAAGATTACTTTACACTTAACTCTTCCCCAGATATTCTTCCCACGTCTCTGTGGATGGCACACAAGGCGGTCATGAGGGGCCATCTAATCAAGATGGCTTCCACTAAAAACAGGATTAAGCTGTCCGATATAAAAACACTAACTAGAGACCTGGACAAATTATATCATAAACACAATCAATCCCCCTCCAGTGATATACTTAAACAAATCCAAGAAAAACGTGCAGCCCTAGACACTCTACTAACCTCAGATACAGAAAAAGCACTTAGATGGTCAAAAGCAAGATTCCTATTACATAGCAATTCTACATCCACTATGTTTGCCAGAAAATTGAACCAATCCACGAAACCTCCCCATACCTATAAACTAAGAAATTCTGCTGGCCACTTAATCACTCATCCTAAGGGAGTCATGAAGGTTTTTTTGAAATTTTATAAGAAGCTTCTATCATCTCCACAAAACACGCCGAAACAATCCTTGACGCAATGGCTAGATGAAATCTCGCTACCCACTTTATCAACCCGACAGAGGGAGGCATTGAATGCACCCTGCACAGAATTAGAGTTAATCAAGATTATAGGTTCCCTAAAGACCTCCACAGCCCCAGGCCCCGACGGCTTTTCTTCAACATACTACAAAAAGTTTGCCTCAGTATGGATTCCGCATCTTGTGAAACTATTCAACCACGTTCTACAGGGCAATCAATTCCCCTCTGAAATGCTCCTAGCGAATATGTCTCTTCTACCCAAACCAAATAAAGACCACTCATCCCCACAGAATTTTCGCCCGATCTCAGTTATAGACAACGACCTAAACATTTTTGGTAAAATACTAGCAGACAGATTGGCCTCAGTCATCTCACCCCTTATCCACCCAGACCAAACAGGTTTTATCCCTGACAGGCAGATCACGGATAATATAAGATTAGCAACTAACATCATCCAAGACTCCATCCTTCATTCAAGATCAACACTACTACTTAGTTTAGATATTCATAAAGCTTTTGATAGCGTCAGTTGGTCTTACTTAGACCCGCTACTCCCTAGATATGGTATAGGAGATGAATTTCTACATGGATTTAAAGCTTTATACCACGATCCACATACCCGAATTAAGCTCCCCGGCCATAACTCAGAATTTTTCGCATTAAGCAAGGGCACAAGACAGGGCTGCCCCTTATCCCCTCTTCTGTTCGCTCTTGCTATTGAGCCCCTTGCTTGCGCCATCCGCAGTAATTCCAACATCAAAGGGTACACGAAAGGTTTGAAAAACTTTAAACTAAGTCTCTACGCAGACAACGTCCTCCTGTTTCTCTCTGACCCTTTACTTTAGCTACCGAACCTAATCAAGACTTTAGATACGTTTCATGACCTCGCAGATAAATTTATCTAAATGTTCTGCCCTCCCAGTTAACTGCCCCTCTGATCTGACTGCCAAGTTAAAGGAGAAATTTTCCTTTCAATGGAGTTCATATTCCTTCCGATACTTAGGCGTCCATATCACCCCATCCTACAAGTCCCTATACCACAAAAACTACCCTAGATTACTTCAAAACATCAAAGATTTACTCAAATCATGGTCAACATTCCATACGTCCTTCATGGGTAGGATAGTTGCCACCAAGATGGTTATACTTCCAAAACTACTTTTCTTCTTTAAAGCACTTCCTATCCTGGTCCCTAAAAGAGCCCTAGATGCTATACAAAGAGATATAAACAAGTTCATATGGCAAAATAAAAAATCTAGATTTGGATATGCATTGATGTATAGACCTCAATCGAAGGGAGGGTTGAGTATGCCCAACTTATGGCTATACTACCTTTCTGCCAGATATACACAACTCGCACAATGGTATGCACCCTCCAATCATATCCCTTGGCTAGAATTTGAGGAACAGTCTGTCCTACCGTTCCACCTCCAAGGCCTCCTATGGTCCAAATCTATTAAAACTCAAAGAATGGGTCAACTTAATAAAGTAGTACACCAAGACCTACTATTATGGCACAGACATAAACATAAGTTTAACATCTCCTCAGAAATCCCTCCCCTAGCTTCCTTCATAGGGGACCCCCTATTTACCCCCCCGGACCTACACTCCAACCAATATTCTATTTGGAAACTCCTCAATCTTTCTAACCTAAAAGCTTTCACCAAAAATAATACTTTTCGGACATTCTTAGATCTGCAAACAGAATACAAACTTAAAGATACTGAACTCTCAGATTATAATAATATCAAATTATTCTATCAAAAAAACTTCTCTCTCTCCCTCCAAACCCCCTTCACGATTTTTGAACGAATTTGTCTTTCTTCACCCCGAGACATGGGCCTGATATCTAGAATTTATAAAACCCTAAACGAACACAATTTACCAGACAAAACACACCAAATGCAGCAATGGGAATCAGATCTAGACAAATCCTTCTCTACTGAACAATGGGACAGCATGACAAACAACCTACAGAAATGCACCAAGACAGCCTCTATTAGGGAATCTGCTATTAAACTCCAATATAGATGGTACCTCACCCCAGATAGAATCAATTCATTCTATCCTGCAACCTCTCCCCTATGCTTTAGAGGCTGCCCAGAACAGGGTTCCCTTATCCACACCTTCTGGGAATGTACGCAGGTAGAAGAATAGAACTCACACCGAAAATGTGTCTCCTTTTTTATCCTATTCCCGACATCCCTATAGCCCACACCAGGCTAATACACACCTTGCTCACATCAATACACTGGGCGATAGCTCTTAACTGGCGTTCCGCCACGGTGCCATGGGCTCAGATTATGGATCGTATGTTGTCCATCAAACTAGAAGAACGCATACATCACACCTTATATGACACTATGAACATATACAATCAGAAATGGAGGCCATGGGACTTATCTTTGTTGATTCATTGAACCATTTTAGTAATCTGCTATCTCCCCCTTTTTTTTTTTCCCCTCCTCTCCTTGCCACTAAACTAATTCATATAGCTCTTACATTACTGTACTATGCTGCCATGCAGCCTTTTATACAAACAATAACATATTTCTCTGCCTCTCTAATAACTACTATGTATATTCTTCATGATATTCACTGCATATGTATGTATTTTTGTACTCCTTACCAATGTGAATTTAAACTGTACTGAGACTTATACTCCAATAAACCGTTTGTAAACAAAAAAAAAAAAGAAAAAGAAAATGCTACCTCCAGAGCAGTCCATGCTGCTTGAATCTTGACATCTATGCTGGAAAAAGAACATTCAGCCAAGGGGACCGAGTGCCTGAAAGCACAAGTATTTGACTTGCCCAGGCTGGCCAATCGTTCCCTCTCCCCTTTAATTTTCTAGGACAGGTTGAAGCTAAACGGGAGAATCTAACCTTCAAGCATGCAGATAGAATCCAGTCCGGTACAGGTGGAGAACGCCTAAAGTTTCTGGCTTAGTTTTACCTACAGGTCAATGCTCTTTCACCGGAAACAAGGGCCTGCACAAAGACACCACCCCAAAGGCTTCCCTAACCCTGGACTAAGACGCTTCCAGCAGAGGCATAACTAGAGACTTCAGGGCCCCGGTGCAAGATATCATGAAGGGCCCCTCCCCCCCTTGAAACTTCTCGAAAAGAAATCGTCTTTATTTTGGCACATTAAATCGTTTGAAAGGTATACTAGTGCCAAGATCAATCCCTTTGGGTTACGGATACAAATTTTTCCTCATCTTGAACCAGTAGATAGCTCCTTCAAGTTGGAATGGGAGTCCAATCTACAAAACTGTTCACAAGAAATGATGAACATCCTATCTCGGGAATACAATAGACAAATCGCTTCATTGGATGCGGAAATCAGCATCATTGAAGCTCTATTATCCCCCTTTAGTAAACTACCTTTATATATAAAATTGCAAACAACTCTTGACACTAACCTCTTATCCTTTAATAAGAACATCCTACAGGATAAGGAAACCAAATTCTGGCGTGATAAAACTGCATTCTCCGAAGAAAGAGCTTACAGATGGAACATTAACTCTGTACAACCACAATATAATAAGGTTCCACGTGAGTATAAACAAGGACCCAATTTGAGGGACAAGACCTTTAATATGTTCCCTTCCTCTTCAACAGGACGGGAGACAAATCCCGCCCAAAGAGGTCGGGGAAAATCTAAATGGAATCGCAATAATAGGGATTCTGTTGAGCAGAACTCCAAAAAACGTACAGTCAATAGTGACAGCATTGATGACAATGATACAGGTATGTACATCAACACTCCGTCTATCATAAATGACACCAATACCAATCATGAAAATCCAGGCCCCACTGATACACAGGGCAATATGATAGATCTGCCCTGTGCCCCTGAACCGTCATTACGTAAAACTTTAAACCCCACCAGGGGTCCCGACTCCCCTCTACCAAAAAGGACGGGAAAGGGCCTGGATCCTTTTGTGATTCGGCTCCCGACCGGCAACTAAGCGTCATTAACCTTTCGGCCCACCTCCTTACTCCTGACGAGGCCTCGGTCCTCTCACGCGGACTAACCTTCTGTCCTGAACGTAATTTTGATTTATTCGAAACTATTACAGATCTCCATTTATTTGCACGAAAATTGACTTTAAAATGTCTATATTCTCAGCAATCCTCCGCCGATACCACGGATTGGTCAGGTTTTAGCATGAGGGAATTTGAGGGCCTAAGGGATCTCACCCTTTTACATCAAGAAAATAATACGTTAGATTTAATTGATCTTATTGATCTTGACACCTTCCTTGAAGAACCCTTGAAAACCCTTGATGATCCCATTCACATGTTCAAACTTCCCTCTAAAACATTTCCCCCGCTGGCGACCAATCCCAGTGTATCAATATTCGTACGACAGACTATGCGAGATCTCATTAAACTCACCACTTGTCAAAAACACCCTGGCAACCTAAGCCGTAAGGAAAATGAGGCTTTGACCTCTTTATGCAAAAACACCCAAATTATTATTAAACAGTCTGACAAGGGGGGCAACGTTGTCCTGATGGACAGCCAAACCTACCTCAATATGTGTCAAAATATTTTAGACAATCATGAATGGTATCAGAAACTACCCATTCATTGTATTTCTCAATTCTATACTGATTTTTACAACTTTATCGATCAGGCCTATACTGAAGGTGTTATTCCAACTGACCTCCGAGACTTTGTCAGGACTAAACACCCCAAAATCGCAACTTTCTACAGCTTGCCCAAAATCCATAAAAATAAGATACCCTTTCCTGGACGGCCCATCATATCTGGAAATGGGTCAATAACGGAAAATCTCAGCCAGGTTATTGACGCTTACTTACAACCTCTTGTAGTATCTCTCCCGTCATTTACCAAAGATACTATCCATTTTCTACAAACCATTGAGGATTTAACCCTTTCGAACGATGTTATTCTCGTCACAATTGATGTAGAGGCACTTTATAGTAGCATCCCCCATGCCTTGGGCCTAGCTTCTATCGAGCAGGCACTAACACGTAGTCGGCACTATGATCCCAAGTTGAACAATTTTTTGATTGGTGGCCTAGACTATATACTGCATCACAACTTTTTTCTGTTCGACCGCTCCCACTACCTCCAGCTGCAGGGCGTTGCGATGGGGACATGCTGTGCCCCATCGTACGCAAACCTGTACCTGGGGGAGTGGGAGCGGTCCCTCCCGGACGACGAGGACCTCGTCGAGTACCTTTGCCACATCAAGGTGTGGCGTTGGTACATCGATGACGTCTTCGTCGTCTGGGACGGCTCAGAAGTAGATCTTCTGGCTTTCTTTGACGCACTCAATGTCAATGATCGCAATTTAACTTTTACCAATATTTTATGATAAAAAGACTGTTACGTTTCTTGATGTGCAACTATTCATTGACACCGATGGCAGCCTCTGCAGTACTTTGTACCGCAAGAGCACATCTGGCAACACCATCCTACACTTTGATAGCCACCACCCTATTCCACTAAAAAATTCCATTCCATATGGGCAATATTTGCGCTTGAGGCGCAATTGCTCTACTGATGAGCTCTTCAGGGAAGAGGCAGGAAAACTCCAGAATAGGCTGTTGGCCAGGGGCTACAGCAGGTCCTGCTTACGCAGGGCCTTCAATCGAACCCTTACCCAATCCAGAAATGATCTTCTGTCTAAGAAAAATGTCACGAACCCCAAGTCCGTAACCACAAGATTGATTGTTCGCTATTCCCTGCAATACGAGGCCATCAACAAAATAATACAAAACCACTGGACTATCCTTACAGACGATCCCAAAATCAATCCTTTTGTTTCAGATCACCCTTCGGTTGTTCATAAACGAGCAATGTCACTGAGGGATCTCCTGGTGTCAAGCGAATATAGAGCAGCCCCCCCCACCAACCACGGTGGTCGGCCTGTGGGCACATTTCAATGTGGACATTGTTCCATGTGTTCCCTGATGAGACGTGATAAGATTTTTGGTCTCCCCAACGGTGAAACTTTTAAACCTGTATACTTTGCCAATTGTCGCACACGTGGCGTGGTGTACTTCATGGAGTGTGAATGCGGCGCATATTACATAGGCAAAACCAAACAAGAATTGTGGAAACGTATAAGCAAACACAAATACAGCATGGATATCTGGAACATTTATCTGCCTGTTGGCAGACATGTTGCCCTGGTCCACAATTACCATGTTCCGCATGTTTCATTCGCCGTCCTCGACCGGGTAACCATCCCCGATCGGGGAGGCGACTGGAACAAAATTCTCTTAGGCCTCGTACACACGATCAAATCTGTCCGCTGGAAGCGGTCTGCTGGACCGTTTCAGCAGACAGATTCGATCGTGTGTACGGCCGAGCCGACGGATTTGGCCACCCGACAGATTTCAAAGCATGCTTTGAAATCTATCGGGTGGGAATCCGTCTGCCCGACATGTCTGCTGGTTAGTACACTTACCAGCAGACATGTCGTCCCGCACCACCGCCCAATGGATTCGGCGCATGCGCGGAAGTGTTTTACCTCCTGGTGCGGTGACGTGGCGGCGTCAACGTCACCGCCACGTCACCGACACGTCAGCGCGCCGTCTGCTGGCGGGGATTTTGGTTTGCTCGTGTGTACACGCGAGCAAACCAAAATCCCAGCAGACAGATTTGTTCAAATCTGTCGGACAGACAGATTTGAACAAATCTGTCTGCTCGTGTGTACGAGGCCTTAGGCCTCGTACACACGATCAAATTTGTCCGCTGAAAACGGTCCAATGGACCGTTTCAGCAGACATCTCCGATCGTGTGTATGGGCTAGCGGACAGATTTGTCCACCCGACAGATTTCAAAGCATGCTTTGAAATCTATCCGGTGGGAATCTGTCCGCCCGACATGTCTGCTGGTTAGTACACTTACCAGCAGACATGTCGTCCCGCTCAGCCGCCGCACCGCCGCCGAATGGATTCGGCGCATGCGCGGAAGTGTTTTACTTCCTGGTGCAGTGACGTGGCGGCGTCAACGTCACCGCCACGTCACCGCCACGTCACCGACACGTCAGCGCGCTCTCTGCTGGCGGGGATTTTGGTTTGCTCGTGTGTACACGTGAGCAAACCAAAATCCCAGCAGACAGATTTGTTCAAATCTGTCGGACGGACAGATTTGAACAAATCTGTCCGCTCGTGTGTATGGGGCCTTACAGAAAGAACAGAAATGGATCTTCAGACTCGGGGCCACTAGACCCCCGGGCCTGAATGACTCCATATCCTTTGCGCCATTTCTTAAGGGCTTCTTCTCAGGAAAAAATCAATAATTCCTTTTTTCATCACTCCCAGTCACCACGTCCACTAATTTATGTATACATTGCAATATCCAAGCAATTATTTACCTGTTAAACATACTAATTAATATTTCCTGTCTCGGACATGATTTGTTGCCCAGCTATATTATAGGCCCCATGATTTCCATTTCTTCAGTATTATCATTTTTTAGATATACATATAGCTTTAACCATAGTTGATATTTATATTTCTCTAATCGAACTCTGTTGTTCTTTGCTTAACTTTTTGTCTGCTAGTATGTTACATATGTATAGGAGCTCCAGTTCCACAAACTATCTGGATTATATTACCATATTGTCGTTGCATTATGACATTGCATCATATCTCTTTACATTGTTGTATTTGTATATAGACTTAATTTCATCTGCTGCATATCTGCATTTCAGCTCCGCATCTTGTTCCTGCTATTTGGCTTTCACCCACTGGGGGGCGTCCAGTCTCACCGACCACTTCCCCCTTAGCTAGCGGCGGCCTTTCAGTGAGGAGGGGGAGACACACAGAGTGATCTCTACATTCCCTACTAGAGGGCGGGCTGGTCCCGTCCAATGTGGGGATTCCCTCCTCACTGACGGCATCAATGGCCATCCCAACGCTGGGTGCGTCCCACGCGTGCGCACGTGCACGGGGCGTGTGTGACGTCACCGATGCGACACGGAATGCGCGGCAAATGCTGAGGATCTCCTCCATTGACGCCGAGGGACCCACGGATGCTTGGCCTTTGCGGGGTCCCAATCCTTAGCCACCCCCATTACATCTGCTGGGACGGGAAACAGGGGGAGGAGGATGGGGGCGGGCTGTCACCCATTGAAGCAATCACCACAAGCGTGTACACCTGCCATGCTCCTATTTAGTCTGCATTACATGTATTATTCCTGGCAGACTTGATTCCCTCCCACCCATGTAGGAGCGATTTCGTACTGACTGGGTAAGATTACTTCTAATCCTTATACCTCACATCACTTCAATTCACTTATACCCTATATGTAATCAATTTACCCCCCATTCTTTTCTTGCTTCTTAGATTGAGGCGCCACGATTTTATTACTTGGGATCTTGGTTATCCCCGTATATTTTATTTATTTCAGGTACCCACCCATTTTCAGTTTTTCACAGTCACCTATTACTTCCTTACACATCCCCCTTCCTCTATATATATCACCACACTGGATCGACTTCTCCACAGTCGCCTACATTTCTTAGGCTCACAATTCGGCACTGTTCACCCTCTCACCTTCTTCCCTTCATTCATCACGCCACTCATTCTTTCATTCACCCACACCCCTCACCTCAATATTTCCTATTCCTGTATGTCACTAACCCCAGTACACTACTACACTATGACTCTCCTACCTATTGTGGAGTTCGGGGATCCTACTTGCATGCCTGCTGTTCCCTAATTTAGTCATACCTTATATCTTATTATAATTTAAACTAACTGACCAATTCATACTTATATATATCGTCTTATTAGGTGTTGTGTTGGTGACTGCCCCCCATCTCGGTCCCCTCCAGCCTCCCCTTCCGGGGGCCTTCCTCTCCCCCCCCTCTCCCCGCAATTGGAATTCATCTGGTTCCACCAGCATCGGTGAGCCCTTGTAGGCCCCCTCTACTACACTTTGGTGGGCATTGGTGGTGAGCTGGCCCCCCCAGACTCGGTGGTATCCATCCAGGAATCTGTTTGTGGACTGACTCTGGCCCTGTACATAATCCAAACTGCACATTGTGAATGGGTAACTATACTTAGATAAAGATACGTATGTGTTAATATTTAAATGTAAAAGATTTTTATTATTTCTTACTGTTATGTATGTTGTTACAGTTGCATCTAATTCTCTGAAGAAGACCCACTGACGGGGTTGAAACGCATCAGAATATACTTGACTTAATAGTTAACCACTCACGTTGATTGTCTGTCATGTTTATTGGTGCATACCCCATGTGCAGTTGCTTTTAATGTACACAATACCAGAGCCAATTTGTATTTTATGTATTTTTACCCATTAAAATATATTTTCTACATATATATCCTTGTATGACGCTTCCATTACTCATCCTTACCTTGATCATTTGATTATTTGATTGCTGCCTAAAAACCCCAACGGGGAACTCCCTCCTTTCTCCCTCCCCCCCTTGAAAAGCCTGATTTTGATACTTAATTTGTCTACACTGTACAACAAAGTAAAAGGGGGGGGGGGGGACGGCAGTGATGGTGCATGGTGCTATCCTCTCCCACCACCACCTGTGCCTCTTACTGATCCCATGTCCCCACCACTGATCACATCCCTACCCCCCCCCCCATCACCTCTGTTGTAGAAGTAATAGGGGGATAAAGATGAGATCAGTGGTGGGGCATTTGGGGGGGATGGGATCAGTAAGAGGCACAGGTGGTGGTGAGAGAGGATGGCACCATGCACCATCACGGCCACCGCAGCCACCCCCCCCTCAAGTACCACCTCCCTCAAGTATCACCGCTAGCACCCCCCAAAAGTACCAGCGGTGGTACTTGGGGGGGGGGGGGGGGTGGCTGCAGCGGTAGTGTTGGTGCCATCCTCTCCCACCACCACCTGTGCCTTTTACTGATCCCATCTCTCCACCACTGATCTCCTCCCTACCCCCCCCATCACCTCTGTTGTAGAAGTAATAGGGGGATATGGATAGGATCAGTGGTGGGGGAATGGGATCAGTAAAAGGCACAGTTGGTGGTGGGAGAGGATGGCACCACCACTGCCAACTCCCCTCAAGTACCACCCCCCTCAAGTACCACCGCTGGTACTTGAGGGGGGTGGCAGCGCTAGTGCCATCCTCTCCCACCACAACCTGTGCCTTTTACTGATCCCATCCCCCCACCACTGATCTTATCCCTATCGCCCCCATCACCTCTGTTGTAAAAGTAATGGGGGGATAGGGATGAGATCAGTGGTGGGGGAATGGGATAAGTAAGAGGCACAGGTGGTGGAGGTTGGCATCAATTGCTGAGCAGCTCTGTTACTTGATTGACTTACCGTTGATCTGCTGTTGTTCTGTGGGTCACTCACTCTGACTGAGTCACCTTCACTGTGCCAGACCTTCTCCCGCCAGGATGCTTTGCCTCATGTGCCCTGGGCAGGGCATTTTTTATCAGAAAAAAAGGTGCAGGAACTCACTCTCTCTGTCCAACTCTCCGCCCCAACCACACCCAAACTCCACCACAGCCATGCCCAAACCCCACCCCCAGACACACCTTCCTTAGAGGAGAGTGTACAGCAGCACTAAAAGATTGTTATGAGTTAAGGCTTAGAACTGTGTATCACATAAGGCAAATTCCCCCCAGCTCCCCTCTCATCACAAATCTCCCCAGCTCTCCTCTCTGCACAAATCTCCCCAGCTCTCCTCTCTGCACAAATCTCCCCAGCTCTCTTCTCTGCACAAATCTCCCCAGCTCTCCTCTCTGCACAAATCTCCCCAGCTCTCCTCTCTGCACAAATCTCCCCAGCTCTCCTCTCTGCACAAATCTCCCCAGCTCTCTTCTCTGCACAAATCTCCCCAGCTCTCCTCTCTGCACAAATCTCCCCAGCTCTCCTCTCTGCACACATCTCCCCAGCTTTCCTCTCTGTACAAATCTCCCCAGCTCTTCTCTCTGCACAAATCTCCCCAGCTCTTCTCTCTGCACAAATCTCCCCAGCTCTCCTCTCTGCACAAATCTCCCCAGCTCTCCTCTCTGCACACATCTCCCCAGCTCTCCTCTCTGCACAAATCTCCCCAGCTCTCCTCTCTGCACAAATCTCCCCAGCTCTCCTCTCTGCACACATCTCCCCAGCTCTCCTCTCTGCACAAATCTCCCCAGCTCTCCTCTCTGCACAAATCTCCCCAGCTCTTCTCTCTGCACAAATCCCCCAGCTCACCTCTCTGCACACATCTCCCCAGCTCACCTCTCTGCACAAATCCCCCAGCTCTTCTCTCTGCACAAATCTCCCCAGCTCCCCTCTCATCACAAATTGCCCCAAGCTCTCCTGTGTGTACAATGTTCTCCCCTCTGCTAAACACACACACAAACTTTACCTCTTGATTCCCCCTCCCCCACATACTTTAATAGTGCACACCTCTCTAAACGAACTCTGTCTCTGCAAAAGTTCTCCCTCGTGTTTCACAGTGACAGGTCCCGAGTGTCACCTCTTCCTCCATCACTGCACTCTTTGGTATGTGCAGGCTTTTTTCCTGCACAGTGGACCAGAGAGCTCCCCCTTCTGTAGCACAGAGCTGAGGAGGTATTTCAGGGCTCCTCACCTCTGTGCTACAAAGGCTGATTTGCGGTGGCAGGCAGGGATAGAAGCTTCCTCCCGAATCACTGGAGCAGCTAAAAGTAGGGATCAGGAGCACTCACTAGTGATCTGGGGCAGCAGCCTGGAGTACCCAGCACTAGCACAGAAAAGCCAGTAGAGGAAGTGCGCTGTGCAGAAAACTTCCTCTACTGGCTTCAGTATTAAAAAGACGGGCATGCAGCAGAGGAGAGGGAGGTGCCAAAGGTACCTGCAGAAAAAAAGCCCTGGCCCTGGGACTCGGTAGACACAGGATAGATACTCCAGTCCACTCTTCGCTGTGTGCCTTCTCCCGCCGCCTGGAGAGCTCCTCCCCCGTCCTTCGCTCATTTGGTGAGCCTGAATCCTCCCCGCCTCACATGTCTGCGTCTCAGTCAGTCAGTGAGTGCTGTCTCAGCTGCCCTGCCTTCTGCAATGTGTGTGTGTGTGTCCCGACCCGGGGCCGAACGAAAAGCACGCCAGGCAGTGCGCACCGCACACAGGTAGTGACGACAAGGTGAGGGCCCCCCCCGGACTGACAGAATTACAGGGCCCAGTCGCAACTGCGACTGTTGCAACCATGAAAATTCCGCCACTGGCTTCCAGTATTCTTAATCAGTGACTGGGTTACAAATAAAGACAGTTCACCTTTATCCTCAGGGTACATTATCCTCCAGCAGAGGAAACGCAGGCCAAAAAACAAGTTGTAATCCACTCTGGATTATAGGCAAGTGAAGAAGGAGCGGCACGTGCCAACCACAGATTGTATAAGGTCAAGCAATCACCTTCAGCCATCTTTATTTCTGGCGCAGATTCCAAGAGTTTAGAGAGGAGAGTTGGCGTCCCATGCCCCCTAGGACATTGCAACTCTTTGGTCCAGTGAGCATTCCTGGCAGACGTGCATAAACACTGCCCTATCGTCAGCTCAAGGACCTCACAGGTAGATAAAAAAGAAGCGCCCGAACAGGGACTTGAACCCTGGACCCTCAGATTAAAAGTCTGATGCTCTACCGACTGAGCTATCCAGGCTCTGAAAGTGCTACCTCCAGAGCAGTCCACGCTGCTTGAATCTTGACATCTATGCTGGAAAAAGAAGATTCAGCCAAGGGGACAGAGTGCCTGAAAGCACAAGTATTTGGCTTGCCCAGGCTGGCCAATCGTTTCTTCTCCCCTTTAAGTTTCTAGGACAGGTTGAAGCTAAAATAGAGAATCTAACCTGCAAGCATGCAGATAGGATCCAGTCCGGTACAGGTGGAGAACGCCTAAAGTTTCTGGCTTAGTTTTACCTACAGGTCAATGCTCTTTCACCGGAAACAAGGGCCTTGCAAAAAGACACCTGCGGATGTTAGTTAAAAGTCCTGTGGATGCAGTTACAAGCAAAGAACACCCTCAGTATAGTAGGCACTCCTTTACCGCCCTTGAGAGGTTCCTTGAACATAACCGCCCGCTTCACTCTGTCCAATTTTGAGCTCCAGATGAAGTGAAACACCGCCCTGGTGGTGGACTTGCAAGGTGTTTACCCGGGGGGGGGGGTACTGCAACACAGGTAGAATCTCGCTGCGGAGTACCAGTGTTTTTTCCCTTCGATGGTAAGTTCTCAGTGGCTCCAAAGTCCAAACTTCTGTCTCATTCTAGCCAGTCTTTCCTCCCAGGACTTCAGGGCTGCACCCTCCGCTCCAAACCAGACTCAGAGTATCTTGACGAGGTCTGCTTTGATGCTGAACGGTATGGGTGCAGAAGAAGGCAGGAACCTCTTTCCAAATAGCATGACTTCTGACTTCCTGCAGTTGACCTTTGCCCCTGAAGCTCGGCCGAAGTCCTCGTCTTTCGAGCATTCTGGGACTTGGCATGCCATTGAGACAGGGACGATGCCTAAGTGGGCATTATTTACCCACTGAATAGTGTTAGCATTTGAAGGAACTAAGGAGAATCTAAAGGGACATTTCCCTAGCTGTCAAATGGGTTTCTCCCACAGCAGTCCTGAAAGGCCCCTGGAGCAGGGCCGGATTCCTGACATGGCCACTGAGGCCAGGCCTCAGGGCGGCAGTGGGAGCAGAGGGATGAAAAAATCCTGTCGTCCCGGTGTCCTGCCGTGAATTGTCCCCCGGCGGATAATGCCCGCTCTGTACTGCGCGGGCGCAATGTACCTCCTACATACCTATTATTAGGGTGGTTTTATCAAGAAACAACACTATATAATAGTAATACACCCGCCCCTTGCTGTAGCCATCCGCCCCTTACATGATTTATAATAGTAATATACATCCGCCCCTTGCTGTAGCCATCCTTACACCCGCCTCTTGCAGACTGGAACGAGCATCGAGAGTGTGCGGCAACATCTGTCACAATGTCCTGTTCATTGCGCAGGTGCAGTCTACAGCTGCTTCACATTCGGCATTTTCCAGCGGCTCTGTTTGCTAGAGCTCTGCGCCTGCGGAGTCCAGGGCGGACATTATCCACCAGGGGGACATATCTCGGCAGAACACCGGCCGGTCTGTATTGAGAAAGCATTCGCCCCTTGTCCCTTGTCTCATTACAGTTTGCTCTGGAAGTGACGTTCCGCTGAAAAATTTCACACTTTTACCACAAAACAGCACACTAAAACTGCAATTGCTAGCTGAATGTGATGAATCACTGCCATCTTGCTACACTCCGCACTCCTTCACTCTAAGGATATAGTCAGAAGGGGACAAGCGGACATCTTTGTACACCCCCCCCCCCAGTTTTACATTTTACACTTATTTATTACAGTATACTGAGGTTCACAGTGAAATACAGTACTTAGAACTCCATCTAACTGTTTACATGTTGAATTTTAAAAGCAGCCACAAGCCTGCTGATCTCACAGGTTTGCTAATCTGATAGAAGTCTGCTGCTTTTAAAGTTCAACATGTAAATAGTCAGACCGACAGAGTCAGACGGAGTTCTAAGTACTGTATTTCACTATAGAATTTGGCGGGGGTATTTTTTAATGTAATTACATTTTTTTAATTAGATTTTTTTTTACCTAATTTCTATCAAATGGGGGTGGGGGCTCAGGAGCCCCCTGTGTGTATGTGTGTATGCGGGGGGGGGGGGCGGCATTAAAGGACCCATTCTTTTTGGGAACAGTAAGCAACCTCTTCATAGCAGCCCCACCATCCAGATGACTTTTCTCTGGCATCCCAGCCCTCTTTTTGGGAACAGTGAGCTACTTCCTCATAGCAACCCCACCATCCAGACAACACTTTGTCTCTGGTTACCATGGGAGACCGCACTCTCTCTGCAGAACTTTTTCCCTTCCCTCTGCAGCCAGGGACACAATTCCTTTTGGAAAAATGTTTTGGTGTATTGTCCCCCTCAAGGCTGAGGCACAGCACAGCACACATCAATACATACAGGGCCAGATTCTCAGCGGCGCTACGCCTGCGTAAATGTATATGCGCGGCGTAATAGTAAATGTGCGCCTGCGTATCGATGCGCGGTAAACACAGAACCACATACGCGCAAATTTTTTTTTCGTCTGGGCGGCGAAAATGCATTAAGCTAGCGCGGCGTAGGCGCATAGTTACGCATCAAAAATATTCAGTTCCCATTGAATTAGCATGCAAATATGCAAATGAGGGAAATGCGCGTATTCCCGAAACTACGCGCGTCCGGCGTTGGCTACTCGTGGTGCGCGTAACTCGAAAGCCTTGAGTAAACATACCCCTCATAAAAGCACGGGTAACTTTGCTCAAGGCCGTGTGCAAGTCAGCTGGAGAGCAACTACAGCAGCACCATAGCGGACGAGCTGAGCAATCAAACTTACTGGACAACACATTCGTATGCCAACATGCCAGGGGCAGCCATGGTCTTATCACTACTAAGGTATGCAGAGGAAGAGGAGCATAGAAGGAGGAGTAGGAGGAGGGGGGCACGTGAGAGGATCTACCGAGCGCGCATGAGGCTCTTTGGCATGGGTGATGAGGAGGTGTATCGCATCTTCAGATTCAGCCCTGCTGCCATCCTGGAAATAACCACAGCCCTGCAGGATGACATCACCAGCCAGACATACCGCTCACATGCACTGCAGCCACTGGTGAAGGTACTGGCAACACTCCATTTCCTGGCCAGTGGTTCATTCCAGCGTACAAGTGGAGTGGTGGCTGGGATGTCACAAACCAGCATAAGCAGATGTCTGCACCAGGTTGTCCCAGCAATCCTCAGACGCATGTCCAACCAGTTCATCAGACCCACCACTGAGCACCTGCGGCAGAAGGCAATGACAGATTTCCACAGAATTGACGGATTCCCACGCACCATCGGGGCCATTGATTGCACACATGTGGCCCTACAGCCCCCCAGTGTCACAGAGCACATATACCGCAATCGGAAGCATTGGCATTCCATCAACGTACAGGTGATAGCCGATGCCAAATACCTCATATGGCACGTCCGTGCCAAAGACCCCGGGTCCAGCCATGACAGCTACATCTACCGTCAAAGCAACATCCCAGAAGATTTTGAGCAGGACATGTATGGGGACAGCTGGCTGGTTGGTGAGTGACATGGGTGGCAGCCATGACTATCCCCTCCCATGATGCACACATCACAAGGGACACATGCATGAGTAACATCCTCCTGTCTTTTCCCTTACAGGTGACTCTGCATATACACTGGGACCCCATCTCATGACTCCTTTCCGGAACCCCCAAACCAGAGGAGAGAGAAGATACAATGAAGCACACATCAAAACCCGTGCAGTGGTGGAGCGCACATTTGGCCTCCTGAAGTCCCGTTTCCGATGCCTGGATAAGTCTGGGGGGCCCTATTGTATTCCCCTACCTTTGTGGGTCAGATCATTGGTGCATGTTGCATTCTGCACAACTTTGTCATGAGAAAGGGCCTGCAGATTGCCCTACGTGATGACCTGACCCCCCAACCACACAGCCCCCCCCCGCCAGAGGAGACCCCGTCATCTGATGGAAGAGCAGTCAGGAGTTGCCTCGTGTTACGAATCTTTGACCGTTAAACACACACATACAGCATGGCACACAGACACTGCACGCGTGTACACCACTGATGTCCCTAGCAAACACACCCCACATCCACATCACATTGGATTAGCCCAAGTCCAGCATGTAGGACTTGGGAGCAGCAACGCCACGTCAAGGCCCCAATGATGTTGCTGTCCATTCATACACCTTTCACACGTCATTCATACAGCCGTGGGGTTAACTTCACCACCACGGCCGAGGGTGACACCCCTTACTGGCAGGAGTGCCACCCCCTCACATTCACACACCATTCACACTGCACCGTGTGCAGTATCCAAAATTAAACAAAAATAGCTCTTAACCAGAGCATAATATTAAACAAAAATAGCTCTTAACCAGAGCATAATATTAAACAAAAATAGCTCTTAACCAGAGCATAATATTAAACAAAAATAGCTCTTAACCAGAGCATAATATTAAACAAAAATAGCTCTTAACCAGAGCATAATATTAAACAAAAATAGCTCTTAACCAGAGCATAATATTAAACAAAAATAAAATGAATGGGCCTGGCGGGGGCTCCGCCTGGTGCCACGGGTCCTGCCCCTCACTTGCCTGGGGGCAGCCACAGATGGGGGGGGGGAGCAGGTTGAGGAGGAGCATCCCCACGTCCCTCCCCGGCTGCCTGCATGCCCTCCAGGGCAACCGCTATGCGGGTCTGCACAGCAGTCTGCTCCTCGACAGCAAGGCGCAGGGCATGAACCTCCCCCACAAGTTTCGGAGGTGTTTGCCTGCAGCTCCCCCAGGCTGGTCAGCGTTGCTGCGCTGTTGACAGCAAGATCCTGGATGGCATCCGTAATGTGTCCCGAGGATGCCAGGCTGTCGGCCAGGCGCTTCATCTCCTCCACGACCTCGGCCAGGTGCTGATTTTGCTGGTCCTGCTGTCTGACCAGCTGTTCCGGCAGGACCTTGGATACACCCCTGGTCTTGCACGTTGCCTTGCGGGGAGTGGCAGGGGACCTGGCATAAGGGGAGGATGTTGAGGGGCCGGAGATGAGGGGGGGGGAAAGAGAGGGACTGGAGAGGTTGGAGGGGGACACTGAGGGGTTCGCTAAAGGTGGAGGGATAGCCTGGGCTGGTC